>VWZN01001183.1:390749-401373 GCA_013396955.1 Regulus satrapa
TTTTTTCCTTCTTTTTCTTTCTTTTTAAAAGAAATATTAGGTATTCTGTTTTTCTATGGTGAAGGAATGCCCAAGCAGCACAGATGTATTCTCAGTGACTGAGCATGACTGAACATCACAACACCAATATGTGGTGCTCTAGATCATATGAGACAAAAGAGGCAGCTGTGGACCATATGCAATGACAAGGCCCAAAAACAAGTTTCAGAAGGAAAATATGCCTTTTTAAGATAAGGGGAATATGGCTCCTGCTGTTTTACAACACCATGGCTCCTCTCCTGCATTAGTGCCTATGCATCCAATACAGCTGGCTCTGAACAGGCTGTGAAACCTGTGAGGTGCCAGCCTTGATGCAGAGTCACAGAGACAATTGTGCAGGATCAAATGCTGAACTCCAGCCTGATGCAGGATTGATCAGTTTTGAGGGCACATCTGTCCGGGTTGTGTCTGTGTTTTCCCACCTGTGCCTTGAGCCATCTGGACCCCATCCAGTTCTGATATGAAGCCATACACTCACAATTGATTTGTGAGCACCTGAGCCAGAGCTGGCTGGTGGCCAGCTAGGTTTGAGTTATGAATGAGTGCCATCACCTTCCCAAACATCCCAAAGGCTCTTTTACTTAGCTGTTCTGGCTGAATTCAAGCTTTGGAGTTATCTGTGGGTTTCTTTTGGTAAATTTGTCCCAGAGTTTTGCATCACCTTTCTTAAAGCTTCATTGCCTTCAGCCCCATAGATTGCCTCAGGGCTGAATCCTCTGTATCTAAAAGGCTTTTTCTTTAGAGGTCTGGGTATATAAGTCTGGGTTAATAGAAATTCTGTGGCATTTGTGAGTTTGGGTGAGTTGATTTTTTTTCAAAAAACCTTGGAGGGAAGCTAGGGCAGTGAGCTGCCTTCTCTAAAGCCAAACAGCAGTGTTGTTCAGCTGCTATTGTCTAGCCAGGCTTGCTTTAAGTTATTCAACAATTTCCAAGTACAAAGTAGTGTACTACCTGCTGTCTATTAGGTCTATGATAACCCTTGCCCCTAAGCTTTTAACTGCTGTTTGGAATAGGAAGAGAAGGAGAAAAATAATTTTATATTCTTCTGTGTGCCTATGCAAGGATCAAGGTCATTCTGAACTGTTTATTTAGTGCAGAAGGAAGACCTCTACTTTGGCGCTTTACTTGAGGACGTTCAGGGAAAAATGTTTTAATTGTGACCTCTCCATCTATCTGTTTACCCTTCAATAATGTTAAGTAAATGCTTTGAATATGCCTCATTAGTATTGTTCTTTGTTAGGCACTGATGGTGGTTTTGGCAGCCTGTAAAAACCAGCAGAATATGCCCTATCTGGTACTGCCAAGGTTGAGAATGTGGACATGGAGCATTGGCTGTGCCCTGGGCTCAGCTCTCATGTTTCTCATGAAAGTGGCTGTGACATCAGCAGAAGGGTCTTTTTGAAGCACTGAACTGCAGAGTACTCCAAGTGCTGTGAAGAAGCCAGTCCTTCAGCTGGGACTTCATGGTGTAGGACTTGAGCATCTGCCCAAGGACTTTGAGAATAGCTTTTGCAAGAGGGCTGCCAAATCCGGCTGGAGGACCTAACTCCTAATTATTATTCCTTTAAAGAACAGTCCAAATGTCACCAATATTTGTTTGGGAATAAATATTAAAATTTACTTCAGATTTGATGGGATAATAGCTGTCTGGTGTGCATTCTCTAAGGTTGGCAGGCTGACTAGAAGTAGCCTAAACTTGGTCAAAAGGGAGACAGAGGAGAGTGATATAATTTTGTATATATATACATGTATATGTATATGTACATATTTATCTCTATGTTTTCACATATGTGTGAATATAGTAATGAAAGTCTAATAATGCATATTGCAGGCAAAGTCAAGGCAAAGTCAAGTTGCTGTTGGTCCTTTAAGCATGAACATGGGGAGGGTGAAAACATATGAAACCTTTCTTCCCTGGCCATTTTTTCTCCCCTAAACTCCTCTTCCACCAAACTATTAGAGTGACAGTGCCATCCAGCATAGGTCATAAAAAATAGATATTTATTTAAAAGAAAAAATTATATGCACCTTGAGTTCAGATATGGGCCCTGATTTGATATAAAATATCCTAATTGGTAGCGCTTAAATTGCTACAACAATTTACAGTTAAGTTGTATTTTAATTTTTATGTTATTTTACTTTAATTTGAACAGCAGTAGATTTTAAATCTCTCTTTTTATTCTTTTTGTATTCTTTCCATTGGTGAAATATATATATTTTTAAAGACTTTACAAGATTAATTTTTTTAAGTATCACAAAAATGAATCTACCAATTTCATTGTACTGAAATGTGACCTTTTCCTTCAGAAAAATCTTAAAATAATTAGGTCAAAGTTTTTATTGTTGGTATTTGTGCTACAGTAATTCATGGCTGATAATTTAATTGAATTTTCATATGTATGAAGCAGATGTTATAGGTTCTCTGCTACATCACTATAGTAGTGTTAGTCATGCAGATTTATAATAAAGCAATCCCTTATTGTTCCTTCCCACATTTATCTACATTTTGTGCTGCAGCTGATTTCACAATTGTCTCATTTAATTATGAGCATTGACATCATTTACAGGATTTATGCATCTAATTAAGTGGGCTCTAATAGAGAAGTTTCAGAAATAAAGCCAAGAGACTAATATATGTTTGCTAGTGATTACATCAATTTCTATTGTTCCTCTTCAGAAGGAGGACTGAGGAAAAAATAAGGTATTAATCTCCTGATAACAGAAGGAGTTTCCAAGTAAAATATTTTCAGTCTTAGTAGCTGCATTATATATGAAGGGATATTTTAAAATGTTACATTTATTGTTAATAGTTAATACTGTGTTAAAGTAACAGAGCAGTACACAAAAAGAGGAGTGGTAGTGAGAACTGAGAAGCCATGGTATATAGGCAGTCTGTTGACCAAGGTCAACAACAACTGGTAAACTACTTATTAAAGTGTATATTTATTCATTGTATATGATGTTATAAACTATATGTGCATGACACTAATACAAAGTGTGAACTTTTCATTTTCCAGGCAAAGATAAAATGAAAGAGATTTGTTGATTAATGAACCTCTAAACTGGTGGAATGGTGCAGCAAGGTCAGGAATGAGAAAAAATCCAGTTCATTAGTCAGCAAGTTTTCCCCCCTTATGGTTTAATTGCTCCAGCTTGCTTATTTATTGGTCAAGACAAGGGAAATGAACAGGAAAAAGGCCATCTACACTATTGTTGAACTCTGTAACAGGCAGACATAGCTTCCTGCCCTTCAGGAGTATCCATTTCTGTTCTTCCCCAGACCATCAAGTGTCAGTATGGACACTACTCACTGGAAACCACAAGTAATATTACTTTAGCCTGACCTCCATTACACACAGGATAATAACTGTGCTTTTCCATGTCAGTATATCTGTTTTAAGCTTGATGGTCCTTCCTGTTTTAAAGCCTTCTGGTGAAGGGACAGTCTACCATGACCATAAAGGCTTTGCTTGGTCATTTATTCAGGACCAGGCTCATCACCAGTAGCCCTTTCTTGTTAAAGGTGACAATGAATTAATTCAGGTGGGAATTAAAGATGTTCCATCTCCTGGTGGGAATAAAGATGTTCCATCTCCTGGTAATGCCTCGTATCTTAGTAAGTCTTAAGGAGGTAATAGGCATTCAAAAAGATTTGAACATAGAGTAGCTCACAACTAATGAACAATGGTGGTAGGTGACTCATGAAACAGAATAATTCAAAGGGGCATCAGTAATCTGCCTCTATTGTTATCCTTCTTTATCTGATATACTTCCTCTTCCCTTTCCTGAGTCAGAGAGTTCATCACTCTCTAGGCAATCTGTTTGCATGAATAATATTTATTAAATTCTGTGAGTTTAGAATGATTCTGTATTGTATTGACATAATCCTATAATTTTTATGTTTTCTCCCAGAAAACATGAAAAACAATTTATTGCTTTCTTTTGTATTTTTGAAGGTTCATATATCTCCTTTCAGTCTTCTGTACACTGAACAGGATTTTTTTTTTTCTAGTAGGGAATAGAGAGAGGTATTAAATACCCATGAACTGAATACCCATTTATAGAAATTTTCAAAAATATAGATGCTGACATCTGTCCCCCACAACTTTTCAGTGTAATTGCCATGACTATTTCTTTCTATTCTGATCTTTTCAACAAAATCTGTTTATTTTATTTTCATGAAAGGTAGAGATCCAGGAGTCATGGCATCCTTTGAAATTTTTAACATCTCAGACAAACTTTTCAGGGAATTATAGCAGGTTGGGAGAGAAGGGGAAACTTCTTCTGAGTCAGTTCTTCTTCTCCCTCCTTATCCTTATGAATGACTAATTTTTTTCTCTCTTTAAAATGGCAGATCAGCAAAAGCTGTTATTTTGCTTATTTTAGTAATTCATATGAATGAAAATTAAGTAACATTTTGCTGGCTAACAGACCACACTAAAAGTGTAAAACCTATGGTCAGGTAGGAAATAGCAACTGCACTAGCTGGAAAACTGCAGTTTTTGAGAACCCCATTACCTCCAGGAGAACTGTGGTATCTTTCTCAGAACAGAGGAAAACCTGATGGCAAGGGTATGGTATTTTTCATCTGCATGCTTTCAATTTGAATAAAAACCAGAGGCAGACATACTAACTTTCATTCCTCTTAAAATTGTCACCCTATCAGCAAGCTGAGCTGATAATACATTGAAAAACTGTAGCTGAGTGGCCATTACATTTAATCCTCCAGCAGATATTCTTGCCCTGTTGTTTCTCATCCTTACAAAGATTGCCTTGCAAATACCCCACAGTTTATCCACTGCCTCCAAGCACATATTTCTAGTGGAGTTCTTGTGTCATGATATGGAAGGCAGATCAGGCTAGCTGTACAGTAAAAAATGGTTCAGGCTGTGTGAGAACCACAAGGTGACTTTACAACAAGAACTCTATCAAAGAAGGAGAGGTGTGACTAGAATTAAGCAGAAGACTGTGGCAACAAGGTGCCAAATGACAGGACAGAGTCATCTGTCTGAACCCTAAGGTCTGCCACTTAAGCATACACAAGTGCTTGAATTGGTAATTTATTAGAACATTAGTGTATTGTACTTCTTGTTTCTCCAAGCATTAGGTGAAAGGCATGTTTCATCTTAGTATGCTGAATGTGCTTTCCTTCTGTCCACAATCAACAGTTAAGTGATTTAATTTTCATGTCTGACTTCTATTTCTTCCACAGACCCAGAAATGTTACATCTGTGATGGTCTGATGAAAAAACCTTTAAAAGTCAGTGGAAAGTCTTCTGCTGACATTAATGGCCTTTAAATCAAAGTTTTAAAGTGAAGAACCGAATTGGTGATCTCTGTATTTCTACAGATTAGTTTGGTGATGGCATTGGGCTATATTTTTAAGAACTAACTATCCACTTTACCATTAAAAACACCTACTTGCTGTTCTATGTACAATATCTGAAAATTAGCTTACTCTGTTTTGAAAACACAGTGGGTGGCTTTTTTCTCTTTTCTTAATGCATTTCCATTGTGTTGAACCAAAAGAAAAATTAAATCATTCTATTGCTATAAGCTATTCATATTTTTATCATCTGTGTATCTGTCAGCCTTGAATATTCTTGTAGGGGATAGTGAGTGGGGAATAAACTCATCTGAACTCAGCAGGAAATTAAGGACGTACTTGCAAAATAAAGTGAGCTACAAATAGAAATTGTTTCAAAGAGGGAAGCAAGAACTCATGGAGAATGCATCTAAAAGTGTAGAAGAAAGAGTTTACTGGTCCTAATGGACCATGCCCACAAGTAAGATGAAAAGGCATAGGTGGGATGTGGGGGACTTTGCTTTCTCATGGGATCTAACAATTGCTATGAGAGGGATGCATGAGGTTACCTTCCTGTATGCTCTAGCGTGCTCTGGTTTTGGATATGGGTGATTTGCCTGCAACTGTCAATCTAACGGAGGCTTTTGCATTCCCCTTTTCTGTCTTTTGTGAATGCCTATGAATGCTAGGACTTCTGTTCTTTTGTAAGTTTTGACTTGTCTCTCTGGAAAGGGAATAGAGGGAGAAAAAAAGCACTTGAAATATACTTAAAAGAGACTGGATGGATAGAGTAGCTGGTAACAGGTGCCCCTGATGCACATCACAGACTCTTAGGTGCTAGTGCTGCCGTGTAGCAGTGATAGCGAGAAAGCAGTTCAAAGCTTTTTGAGCTTCCTTCCTCTATTTGTATTTATACAGATGGGTACTGTCATTCTGCTGGGAGAACTGTATTTGGAGAGGTGATTTTCACACCTGTAATTACCACTCCTTGTTCCCATCTTGGAATAGAAGTGCAAACATGTGAGGACACAGACTACTTTTGGGAATATTTCAGGCGTCTAATGAGACCTTTGGAAACTTCTAAACATATATATATCCTTCACGCCATGCTTACAATGTATTCAGCAGGCAAATGAAAGTTACAAAAGAAAGTTGTGTTCCTTATTCCTAGCATAACTCAGTAGTATCTCCATGCAAAACTGTTTTGTGCATGATTACTATTTTGCATGAAAACAGTTTTTCTTTCTGAAACAGATCCCAATTCCCTGCTGCCTTTTCAGCCTTCCTCCATCAAAAGCAGGAAGATGAGCTAAAAAACAAGCTACCAGAGGAAGCAAATTGTTCCCTTGGAAAAATAGTGGTGGAACATGTTAATTAGACACAAGGCTTTCCACAATGTCCCACATGCTTCTGCAGTGTTGAGTTCAGTCATCTTGAATCTCTAAAAGCAAATGAAGGTGAGCAGCACATCCAGAATTCTGTCATCTCTAAGTGGTGTGCGGTGCTTTTACCACACATGCGTGCTCCGTCTTGGAAATGAATAGAGTGGGAAATGCCTGATGTAACATACTTTCCATGCTCAGAAAAAGCCACACATCTGCTTATATTTAGGGTTCTTCACTTTCATTTGGTAATCCCCCACCTTTCATATGCAATGCCATTTAACACCCCTCTTTCATTTTCCAAGGATAAAAATCCACAGATTTCACTCATCTCACATTTAATGGATTATAATTCCCAAGACAAAAAGAGAAATTATGCTAAGCTCCTGACACAATCTATTCAGCACACTGCTAAAGTGAGGCACCATAGCCCCTGCTGAGGTGCATTTGCAGCTCTTCTTTCTCTACACACACAGAGGATGCCTGAAGCACTTCACATCACAATCACAGCTCTCCTGATTGCTCCATTTTATCTTCAGCCCTTCAGGACACTTAGAACTAATAAACTGGGTGCAGCTAAACTACTGTCAGGTGCTTCTTCCTTTCTATCATTTCAGTCAGGGTCAGCAGAATTAAAGTTGTTTGAGTAAATTATGTATATATATGGCTTATCGGTGTTATTTTCTGGTTTTCAGAGGTCCAAGATTTAGACAATACTGTTAATAGTGCAGATACTTCTGGGCTTTGAAGAATTATATGTCCTGATGACTCTGAGTATTTTTGCAAGAAAACTCCTCCCTAACTATACATCCTGGACATATTTTGGGCCCCAACAACTAGAAGTGAAGCTGTTAGTGGGAGAGTAGTGGGTGATATCCCTGTCCATGGTAGGGAGGTTGGAATCAGATAATCTTTTAGGGCTCTATGAACTAAAATCTTGCTTTTATTCCATGAATTACTATTCTACAATTCTATTTTTCTTCCCTGTCTGAGCTATGAGTGGTCTCTGCATGAGAAACAACATCCTTCTTGTGTAAGTTTATTGCCTTGCAGATATCATATGTAAAGAGGGAAGTTATCTTCAAGCTTTTGACCTTCAAATACCAGTTCCAGAAACCAAGGTCTCACATTTCAGACTCTGAGAGTCACTTCACAATGCTGAATGTGTCTTTCAACAGATATGCACAGCCTGGATTTCCTTGTACTTTATTGGGCATTAAGGAACCTCAGCAACTTCCAGGAGTGCCTGCAGCAGTCCTGGCTACCACTGGAATTTTTGTATCAGGCATGAGCTCAGGAGGAGGATTGTTTTTTGTGGCGCTGTGTGCTGCTCCTGCACAAAGTTTTCCCGTGTCACTGTCCACAGCTTCACCATGCAGTCTCCTCCTTTGCCATTAGGAAAGCACAGAGGACATATTTGTTAGAGGGTTACAATTCCACCTATCCCTTTAAGGAAGTGGGATATAACCTGTCTTTATTAAGTCTAATAAGTAACTTATTTTATCCCTTTTCACATTAATTACCAAAGTATTTGAGGCCTCTCCTCTTACACCACAGGGAAATCCTATGAAGCTTGTCTAAGGAAAAACAAACTTCCTGAAAACCTTTTTTTTGGGGGGGAAGGGTTGTTTTTTCATTAACAGATGTTCTGAACCTGTAATCAGAGAGTTCTTAATAGAGCTGTGCTAGCAGTACCCAGGAGTCAAATATCTTTTGCATATGCTTTTCAAATCCAGAATACACCTGTACTGGTCCTGCTGTGTCCAAGACTGATACCTTTCACTCAAGGCATACTTGAAGCCAGGAAGATGGGCCACATAATCTTTTCCTATGTAGTCCAGTATATTTTTTATGGAAATAAAATCTGTCCTACTTAACATTTATCAATCTTCTTCTATATGTCTCAAAGTGAAGAACATTTACCTGACCTGCATCTGGAAATGGAGTTGTACCTTTTCAGACAAATTAAGGATATCATACTGCCTAACTTCCAGTACTCCCATAGATCACCTGTGTGATGGCTGTCTGAAGTAATATACAATGACTTAATTCTTTATTTAATAGAAATTTTCCTATGGATTTAGCTGCTGCAGTTTTGGGGTTTTATTTTGGTGGGGAAATTAATTCTTCCAATATAAGCAGAATTCTGTCAGTAATGTTAATTTAGCTCATATGAAGCAGAACCATAAAGACTTCAATTTCTAACAGTAGCCATCAAGATTCTGGCCTTTGCTACAGTTCTGCTGGACCACCTTTCCTGTCCTTTTGACTAATATTTTATATTCATGTCCTGTGTGCTTGCAAAACACTGTTACTGTTAATTTTGTGTGAGTGGTTAATTCCCACGATTCCCATCTCATCCATATGCTTCTGCAATTGCTCTTACTCCTTCACTACAGAGAATTATTCCCACCTTTTAATATTATTTTTGAAACATTTTGCACACACAACTCTGCTTATGGCTGCAGATTTAAGACCTGTTCTGGCTTGCTGTACTTGTCCTGCCCTTGATTTACTATCTGAAATGGTAAATGTGGAACATTTATGTAACACCTTTCCTATGGAGGCTCCAATGTGCAGAACAAAGGTGGCAGGTAACACTATCCCTGTTTTACAAATAGTAAAATCTGACATAACAGCAGTTTTGGCTGATTCAGGCAATCCTAAAAAAAAATTGGTGGAGGAACTCACTGGAGTTGTGCTTCAGCAAAGTAATGTTGAATTAAGCATTTTTAAAGCACCAGCCCTATGATACCTCTTCTCTCTGACACAGGGCTGAAGAGCAGCCATATTGAAACAGAGGGAGAAAGTGCTAGAACAAGAATGTATAAGTATAAATTGGGAGAGGAGTGACTGGAGAGCAATCTGGGAGTGCAGGTCAGCAGAGCTCAATGTGAGCCAACAGAGGGCAAACTGCATCCTGGGGTGCATCAAACACAGCATAGCCAGCTGGTCAGAAGAGGTGAGTGTCCTGCTGTATCCAGACAGGTGTTTCACATGCTTTCCCCCTGCCCTTTGACATCCCTGCTATGTATATTTAGGTCTTAAGCCAGCGTAAAGCAGTGTAACTCCATGAAAACCAACAGAATGACACCACTTAGAGCCAGCTGACAGCCTCAATCATAAGTGACCATCTCCCTCTGTGAAGAGTGAGACAGTCAGGCTTGCTTTTTAAGATGCAGATGGGATATCGATTGAAGAAGAGTTGAAGACCACCAGGATAGTTTTGTGTCTGGGATAAAAATCAGTCTTCATTATAGATGAAAAATACTGTGTCCATGCAACTGCTCAATTTCTCTCATAATTTATTTTAATCACTGCTGACTTTCTGTTTTGCCTCCAGTCACTTTGCAGTGACAACAATAATTAATAAGGAGCATTCAGAAAGATATTAATGGAAAAAAAGTAGGCAACAATGTCTTGGTAACAAACATATAGCTTACCCTTTAAAAGGAGAGATCTAAAATAATAATAAATCCTTTAAAATATTGTCAGCTCTGTACGCCATGCTGGACTTATATGTGACAAGCACACAATAATGATGTAACCCAATCATGCTAGTGAATTCCTATATAGTTTGCACCAAATAGAAAGACATGGGGGACCAAATTAAAAATTTGCAGTACTTTCATTTTGGTTAATCACAGGTTATTTTCAAGACTGAATCCATTCTGCAATTCCATGTGCAACTTCTGTAAAACCATATTCAACCTCAAAATGAGGCATAAACGGAGGATTGTCAAAAGAATTATTAACAGCCATGGACTGGAAGCCAAAAATCCTTTTTCCATTTTATATACCACTGGGTGAGACAAAGAATAGCCAAAATGTGGGGTTTTATTTAAGAAACAGATGCAAAGCATGGATTGCAAAGGCCTATTTTATTTTATTTTATTTT
>VWZN01001184.1:2800-15300 GCA_013396955.1 Regulus satrapa
AGGAAGGAAGGAAGGAAGGAAGGAAGGAAGGATGGAAGGAAGGAAGGAAGGAAGGAAGGAAGGAATCCCAAATCTGCCCCGGCGCACGCAGAGCTCTGCACTCGGGCATAGCGGGCAACAGTCTCGCCTCCTAAATATTTTAATGCCTTGATCAGATCTGCCCGATTTTTCTTGCCGTTTCGTTTTAGAGACACCCGCTTGGCAATTTGAAGAAAGTCGTTCCTTATCTGAATCGTACCGCCCAGGAATTTTTCTTCCTCCTGAACACTTGGGGTTATAAATAGAGGGAAGATTTATACAGAGCCGGTCACACAGCATTATCGGCTGCAACAGACGTGGTATTTCACGTACCCTCCCCACGTCTTGGGGATGGGGTCTCAGCAATTAATAGTTTGCAGAAATATTCTGTTCTCAACAGCAGTTTCTTGCTCCTGCTCTCTTTAACAACTTAAGGCGCCTGGCAAAGTAAAGGTCATTGGGAATTCTTCAAAGAAATGCCGTTTCTCTGGGAATATCCCTCAACTCCTGGGTAAAATGTACAGAGAAAAAACAACCCCAGAGAGACAGAAAATAGTTTATATTCAGAAAACAGCCAATAGCCACCTAACTCAGGCTCCTGCCCGAGACCTGGGCTGAAGCTCTGTGCTAAATGTTTGCAGCTCTTACACGAAAAGCCAAGCTGAAAAGTTCTTCTAGAAGACCCCAGTGCATTTCTCCATCTCAGTGAAGATTTTATTTAGATATGAGTCACCAAAATAATTCTCTACTGAAACTCCCAACCCTTTTCCATCCGTCTTTCACTGCTTTGGTAATTATGAGGTCCTAATCCCTTTGGAGTCCCTCAGGGCAAACAACTCACGGTAGAAAGCCAAGCAAGGACAAAAAAAAAAAAAAGAAAAAAAAAGTCAAACCAGCCTCTGGAAATGTTAATAGAAATTCACACTTTGCAATTCTTTACAACAAAACAAAACCCTGCAGTGTTCTAAAGGAGCATTTCTCTGTCTCTATTATTTAAGGTCCGTAGATTTCTTGGTTATTTATGTATTTTATTTATTCCCCCTCCCCAGCAATATCTGGGTGTTAAAGACCAGTATTGACCATTCCCCCCTTGCCCACTGGTGATGGAGCTGAGTGGATTTTGCTGCAGTCTTTATTTCTGTTTCTAGACTTTCACTCGTACCATTCCATTGTAAACAGATAATTATTATTTCATTAGCGCTGCGATTCAGAATTAATTGGCTAATTTACACATGGATCAATTGTATAAATGTGATGTTTGTGATAGGTGCTTGATATGATTTAAAGTAATTGTTTATTTTCGGGTTTTGGCTGTATTGTATTGCAAAGTGATTTATCTCCTTATTTACCCTGTCTCAGCGCTGCCTCTTCTTTTTCATTATTTTTCTAAAGAGCTACACTCCTGCTGGGCTGTGTGCCGTGATTCTGTGGTGCCCCACTGCTATGAGCTCCCAAAAGCCCTGCCTTGCAGCCTGCTGACGAGGACGTGCAGAGCACAGCAGCCTTGTTTCCCTGGCAGGAATTCCCCACTGCAGCCTGTATTTCACCCAGATCTTTGCCCCATCTTCATCTGCCGCCCCTGAGCGTCCCCACTTGTGACCACAGGTGACGCATTTTGGGTCACCTTGGGTTCAGCTTTCCCTTTCCCATCCTGAGGAAAGGGCAGCGTTGACTTTCCTGCTTCCTTTATTTGTCCAAGTGGAACTCTCCTGAAGAAGTTTGCACATCTGGGCTTGCAGGGATTGCAGGGAAGCAGAATTCCACCCAGGCACCGCTCGGTTCCATGGCTAACACTAAACACACTCCCACAGGAAAATGCTGAGGCACCTCCTTGCATCAGAGTTGGGATGTCCAGGGGGAGAAGGAAGACAGGATGAGAAGACATTTAACAGCTTGCCCCACACAGAAACACCCCTTTTCCCAGGCAATCAAAAAAATGAACCCTTCCACCATCACCAGATCTTAGAGCTCCTGTCATGCTGTCCAGGCATACAAACACCGTTTTGTGAACGCCAGAGATTTACTGCTGTAGAGTCTGAGCTGTTCTCAGTGGCTCTCCCCTTCCTGTTGCAAATCCTTTCATGCTCTCAGGGCCCTTTAAAAATCAGAGTTCTTCAGAAACACGGCGTTTCTCTGTCAGCCTTTCAAGTGCTCCTTCTGAAATGCATGGCTGGCAACAAACAGAGGTTACCCAGAAAAGGGATGCTACTTTCTCATCAAAAGGAATGTCTCCTGTGGGATGTATTTGATAAGGATGTTTTATTCAAGACTGGAAGAGCTACAAGGGAGTTATGCTTGCAAGCCTGTCTCAGGTTTCCCCGGGCTGAGTGGATCAGGGTGTATGAGATGTGTGTGGGTTGAGAGGTATTTTGGAACAGTTAAAGTTGTTCCCTTATTATGCCTTACAATGGCATTTTTGTACCTTTAAATGGAAGGCTTTGTTAGTCTCTGTTTTCCAGTGGTTTCCTGCCAAGCTGAGAGTCTTCCCTGACAAATATTAGAATCTCCCAGTGCTCCAAGAAATCAGGTTGTTCAATTTATGAGGCTTTTATTTCTGAGGCTCATCGCAGTCCTGTGTCTGACTCACAGGGATAGCACTTTTATCAGAAAAGGGGAGAATTTTCTAGGCTGTGATGGTTTTGTGAAACAGGTGCTGCTGTAAATTCCGTGTAATTTGGAGTAAATCCACAGGGACAGAACTGAGGAGGTGATCTAAGCCCAGGCTTTGTCTCACAGAGCACCACACACGAACTCCACAGAATGTGATAAGATGCTCTGATCTCGTCACAAACTCACACAACGTATCCTTTGTTCGGTTGTTTTGTCTTGCCCACCAGTCCAATTTCTAGAAGGTTTCATCACCCTGGGATTAGTCATGTGTGCACAATTTATCACTCCACCAAATGGAGGTCAGCTAACTGCACAGGAGGAAATCCTTTGTGAGAAGTATCACTCGAGGATTTGAAGGCAGAGCATGTGCTGTTCTTTAACATCTTACCTAAACATAAACTTCAGCTCATCTTTCAAAACATGTCAGGACAGAGACACCCAAAGAAAAATGAATCGTTGGTGGCTTTGCTGCTTTATATCTGAAGACCAGAGCTTTTATAGGTGGTTGTAAACACTGAAGTATCATGTAAAAAAGAAAAAAACCAACCAAAAATCAAAACCAGGACTATGTAAACATCAGGATTGGTGAAATCTAAAATAAGCAGATGTGGCCATAGATAAGTCATTTATTAAACCCACAAAAGAATCCTGTCACCACACATGGAAAGTGCTGGGTATTTCCAGCTCCTACAGAAGTAGAAAATTGCTGCAGAGCTCTATGGTGACTGTGGCTATAAAAGAGGTGTTCTGACCCACACTCAGCCTTCAGATCTCAGTTCCAAACCGTCCATTTGCAGAGAGCCAACAGAGAGCAGAGCAGATCCAACGTTTGCGTGCAGGGCGGCTGGATAATGTGCACTTTTAGGAGTTCTTAAATAATCATTGATTTCAAAAGTGTTACAGCCCATTGACTCAAAAATCAGCTGCTTATAAAGCCTCTGGTGCTCCTGTCACAGATCCTTGGCAATTGCAGGAGAGTTATGCTGGATGTACCTACTGAACCTGAGCTGTGCTTTGAATTTCATGGAGAGATCCTCAGACCACCCTCATTTCCCTAATGATGTTTGCTGCAGCTGGCAGGACAGTCTGAACCAGCTTGTTCTGAGTCAGCAGATCCCCAAAATAGCTCGTGGTTTTGCAAAATAAATGAACGCTGGGGTCATTTTGTGCTTCCACAAGAGCTTCTTTGTCAAAAGCTCCGTGTGCTTTGCACTTATTAATGACTCTGCCTGGCCTGGCAGTCCCCAGGGAAGGCTGCTCCTGGGGAAGCTCAGTGTTCCAGGAATCCCAGGAAATCCCAAAGTGATGCACCCACCACGGGAGGCTCCTTCTCCCTCCTTTGGCTCTGAGGTTTCTCATCTTCAGATATTCAAACAGTTGAAGCCGTCACGTTGCTCCCATGGTGCACAAACTCTGTCCTATGGAACAGAACAGAGAAAAGAACATTTCTGGGCTTCTTTCTACTCCACCTCCCTGTAAATTCCTGTAACCTTCCTGTTATCCTAGACAAAAAGGTTGCTTATTTCTAAATATGTTAATATAAGTGCACAACTTCATGTTATAAAAACAAATATCAGAGGTCAAGAAGTGACTGCACAAATTTCAAATCCTCCTACTTTAAGCCAGAGCTTTACACTGAAGTTCATCAGTTTGAGGGTTTTTTGTTGGGTTTTTTTCACATTGCTGCTTTTAAAAAAAATATTTTACCACTGAAAAATTGGAGATCTACTGGAAAAACAAGTATTATACAGCCAATATTTTAAATGCGTTTTGGTTAAACATGAACAATTCACATGAGAAATTCACCAGTAATAAACCTGACGGAAGCAATGCTGGGGAGAGCAGCAGAAGGATTGAACACAGGCTGTGCAAAAGTTCTGACACTGAGCGCCATCACCATCACAGCCAGATTTTTTTGGGTTTTTTTTCAGACAAAAAAAGATTCCCTTTGGAATTAAGACACAGAGATCCAACCAGTTCAGAGTGGTGGCCTGAATCTTCTTCCTGAAATCAAGATATGAAAAGCAGCCATGAAACACTGACAAAATGCAACCAAGGGTGGCTTTTTCACATCAATTTACTTTGGCAGATTTTTGGCTTGTCATTAGGGATCTGTAAATAATATCAGAAACAAAACAAAACAAAACAAAACAAACCCAAAAAAACTGAACCAACCAAAATTATTAAAAGGGACTGTGTGCAGTTAAAAGCCTTGTTCAAGGTGGCAGATAGGGCAAATAATAAACAAATAAATAACAAACAATAAAATTTTATATATGACAGAAAGTGGAAGACTTCCAGCTGGGTATATGCATGAAATGCAACATGTTTAAATAATGCTAGGTATCTATGGAGCAGTAGAATGGTCAAAATAACAATTTTAACACGGAAATAAACAAAAACTCTTTCTCCTCAGCAGCCTGGTGTGCATCCTTGCCATGTGCTGTCATTCCCAGCGCGTGACATCCCAGTTATTTGTGCAGCGAGAAAAACCCTCACCACGTAACAAAACCCACCCAGAGCACGTGTTACCTTAAATATTCCAGTCAGGAAAATCCTGTGCAGTGCACATCACCCTTAAATATTCCAGTCAGGAAAATCCTGCACAGCGCACGTCACGCTGCCGTGACAGGTTTGTTATGGATTGCTGTGCTGGAGAGCCGCAGTGGGGTGAGGAATAGAGGGAAGGCAAAAAGACTCGAGGGCCAACGTGTGAATGTCTCTGCTGTTTTTGTTTGTTTGTTTGTTTGTTTGTTTGTTTGTTTGTTTGTTTGTTGGCAGCCAGCGCTGCTCGGAGGGAGAGGATGAGGCTCTGTCTCTCCATTCAGAGATCCTGATTTGATTCTGCTCCAGCCCGTAAAGCACGGAGACCGATCGGAGAGCGCGGGGCGCCGATCAGCATTCCCAGATGTCCTTGCAAATGCCTTTCACCTTCACAGTCAGGCTCTGAAACGATAATCGATTGATCAGAATGCCTGGCAGCAGCGGGGTTATCGATAAGCAGCGCTGATATTTTCAGGTGACAAACAAGGGTGGGCAGGCGACGAGAACAGGAATGCAAAGCTGCCCACGGGAATCCTCAGCTGGGAACCTCGGGCTCCCTCTGATACTGCCCTCCAAAACGTTCCCGCTGTTTGTCCGGCAACAGATTTGCACGGGAATCTGGCGGGATGGATTCCCGGTGCTGTTACACCAATGCTGACAGGTACAGATGCTGCCACGGGTGGATGGACGGAGCGCGGGATGCTCCTTCAGCACCACGGCCAGCGCCGGGGGAAGCTCCAGCGGGGGACCCGTCCCGGGATATCCCGGGATAACGCTGCTCTGAGCAGGGCCAAAGCGGTTCTCTGCTGTTACAAAAGCTCCAAGCCACCAAATAATTAAGTGTATGTAAAGCTTGAGGTTACAAGTTAAATCCAGGACTCTTCGTCTACCGTTCCCCGAGACTTCTCGGGCAAATTGAAGA
Source organism: Regulus satrapa (assembly GCA_013396955.1). Lineage (NCBI taxonomy): Eukaryota > Metazoa > Chordata > Aves > Passeriformes > Regulidae > Regulus > Regulus satrapa. Next base: position 8,895 of record VWZN01001184.1, read on the forward strand.
GAATTAAATCTCGGGTTATTTTAATATAGAAGAATTTCATAGGAAGACGTGGGGATTGTTTCCCCTTCCAACAGTGTTGATGCATTGCCCTGTTAATTCCCCAGCTGGTATTTTTTGTACTTCTCAGGGATATATCAAAGTTTATGCAGTATGTGTAACTCGGAGGAGATGGAAAAGGCATTGACAATATTAATTGTTTCATAAATAGCGTCAGATAGGATATGCTTTTTATACTCTTGGTTTAAACCCTGTTAGTGAAAAACCAATACCCTGCCATTTGTTTATACTTTTCTTGGCGTACAAGGCAGATATATTAGAGAGAATGAAGCCAATAAAAGGTTACAGGCAGCCTTTTCCACTCTCAATTTTTAGGCATGGCCCCTTTTTCAAAAGAAAACTGTCTTTTATTTTGGAACATTATAACCATTCCACCTGTCTGTAAAAATGTATGAAGAACCAGAAATTACAAAGGACCAAATGGAAAGGACCCTTTTCTTTTAGGTGAGCACTTCTTCACACAAGCAATTCCACAGGCTCCTCCACGAGCAATTCCATGCCTCCACAAGTACCTGCTGAGGCAGAGGGATGAAGGGCTGCCTCAGAGAGAAAGGCTTAGCATGGAAAAAAACAAACAAACAAACAAAAAACCCAAAAAAACCCCAAAACCAACCTCTTTTCGTTGGTGTTCTCATTTGGATCCAACTGCAAACGATCCCAAGGGCAGCGCATGACCGAAAGTTTCAGGCAAGAAAAACACTCTGCAAATTAATTACTGGAGGTCTTGCAAAAGTATTTAATCCAAGTAATGGTAAAAGAGACTTCTGAAAAAAAAAATGTTTTCACTGCAAGTGTTTTGCTCCTTGCAGTCCTTTTATTGCCTTAATTCAGCATTTTAGTCCCTGCAGGAAGGGACAAGGTTATGGTGGGTTTACCTGGTAGGGAGTGGTGGGTTTGCCTCTGCTTTCATTTTAAAATGTTTTATTCATGCTCAATGCAGTGCCACGTGCAAAAGAAATACAACCCTTGCACGTCTTTAAACAAGAGCTTGAACGCTGTCGTGTTCTGCTATATTAATATCACAGTTTTGGAAGATGTGCAGCAAAGCAGCTGCTAACTGAGGGCTGGAACATTGGAAATCAAGAAAGGAAAGAAGGAAGAAAATGCCATTCAATATTCCTGGAAATTCCATAGAAATTCATGGAAATGTGCTGTGCAGGGATTTTTTCATAGCATGAGGTGGCCCCAGGGCAGCCTTGGGTCCCCCCTGCAGGATGCCAAGGGCAGCAGTTTTCCCGAAGGACAGGCTCTCCCTGGTTTCCCTTGATCCCTCCCAAGGAATGTGGAGCTCGATGTCCTGGTTTTCAGGGCAGCTCTGCATGGATCATCTCCTGCAACTTCAGGAACTTTCTGTGCAGAATCAAAGGTCAGGCCCTGTGGCAAAGCCATAAAATTCCTCACCAGAGGGAACACCGAGACACGCTCCTTTCTCCATTTCAGCTGCAGAGGAGAGGAGGATTTTTTCTGCAATCACTTTAATTCCCGATCTATTTGTTGCTCAGACTACAATAAATCAGGAGTATCTGACTTCTTCTGCATCCCTCAGCCCCAGAAGGTTTTTAGGGACATGTTCCAGAAAAGTAGAAACTTGCTGGAAAAAAAGAGGAAGAAAAGCCAGAGGTACCCGTGGAGGCACAGAGTGTCAAAGCCAGGCAGGGATCAGATTTTTAATTTGCCTCCCAGGAAGAGCCTCTGCACACCCAGACTTCAGCAAGACGTAGAGGTAAAGAAAGCAGTAAGAATAAAGAAGGCAGAAGAAAGAATGACAGAAGCAGTGGGAATAAATTCCATCTGCAAGGTGCTGCCACTCGCTGCCCACAGCAGATTGTGGCTTACCCTGTGATGGGTGCAATGTCGTACTTGGGGCAAGATGAGAAAGAGCCACCTTGAGCAGAGTTCTCCACCTGAATCCTCCAGTGGTCTGGTCAGACAGAGGGCTCTGAGCAGATGAAAAGGTTTAAAGAGCCACGTTTCACCCCTTCTCCAGCACAACTTTTCCCAGTGGTTCTGGAAGGCCAACAGACACAGCAAGGCAGAATTTTTCTCCCTCGGTGCAAAAGGAGATGTGACACCTGGCAGGCTCTGTGTAAAGTCTTTACCTAAAGCACATTAATCTCACTTTAGACTCCAGTCTCCAGGGTTAGAGAACACAGTGCACCCCACCCATGGCACCAAGGCTGCCCCAGCACCACCCTTCTGCCACTCACCACATCTGCTGAGCTGAAATGCCAAATCCCATTTCCAGCCACCCATGTGCTTTGCCTTGCCCTTCAACCTGACAGTTCTAATGACTTGCAATTAAATAAAAGCCTTCTTCACAGTCTGGGTCTCCCTGCCCATCCTTGCTGCGAGGCTGTGGCTTTAATTTCACCCTTCTCACAGCAGCAGGCTCCCAGGGCAGGCAGCAGGATTATGACTCATGTACTGTGGGAAGTAATGATGATCCAAAAAGCAAACGGAGGTGGGCAGTGAAGGAGAAATCACTTATGCAAATAGAAATATTTTCAATAATGATCAACAGCATGAGAAAGAATATAGGAAAAATTACATTAGGCAGAGGAGCTTCATTTTTAAAATGTTCCCTAAGTGCTAGAAATCTTCCCATCTTCATTTTTCCCTTTAAACTCTGTCATTTGTACAGCCTATTAACCTTTAACTTTATGACTATCCTAATGTGAAATACTGGCAGCATTTAAGTCTGAGAATACTAGAGAGCTACCTTCCTGGTTGGCAACAGAGGTGAAGCACTTTCTTTTAAATCACTCATTTTTAATATCAGTCATACACACTCAGCACCAGAGACACTATTTTTAGATTCACGTGCTGGTGTTACTTATAAAAAAGTATATAAAGCATTATTTATTATAATAAATGCTCTACAGACCCCAGTTCCCTTCCCTCAGAGTCCTTCTTGTCTGTCCTCTCTCAGTTCATCTCCTCAGTTTTAGTCTTCGGTTCTGCTCAAAAGTGGAGGGAAAAATTAAATCAAAATCACTTCCTTCAAACTCCTTTCCTGCTCCTCAAGAAGACAGGGTAAAATTAATCATTTGTGTTTACAGGAGCTGCCGAGGAGTCGAGCCAAGGCTGGCTGTGTTGTGAGAAGTCCTGCACCTCTGTTTCTCCAGCCATTCCTGCCCTGCAGACCTGGCGGGGGCAGGTGAGGAGGGGTGATTAAGTGACTTCCAAAAGGTGGAGAAGACAAAGTGGCTCGTGGGGTGGTGAGAGCTGGGGCCACATCGATCCCACCAGGCAGGGCATGGAAGAGCTTCAGCACGGAGCTTGTGAGCTTTTAATTGTTACCATTAGTTCAAACCACAGCGGTGACAGGGGCTGCCCTGACCTGAGGACAGGAACCTTTGCTGTTTGGAGCTAAATCTCAGTGATTAAACAGCACCCAGGGATGAGGGGGGATGATGTCCTGGGAATCTGCTGGATCTCCTCTCTGTCAGTGAGTGCATTCCTCGACTGTGGCCTGGGACAACTTCCAGGAAGAGCTTCCAGTTGGAAAGAACAGCCAAAGCTGTGACACTGACGGCTGGGAAAACATTGCCTCGGAGCTGAACCACCAGGATTTATTGACACAAAGCCTTCCTCTTTCCCCTTGCTCTTTGGGACTCAGCAAACCTTCGAGGAGCTCAGCAGGGAGTCCTGGAGCGGCACTTCCAAGCCAGTTTTCTCCAGGCAGGCAACAGTGCCTCGCTCCTTGATCAGAAAACATCCAGCCCTAAGGAGCGGGAGCAGGACTGCAGTGGCCCTGGCTGCCCAGCCCTCCCCTGCACACCTCGGGCTGGGCAGGAGGAAGCCCAGGGCTGCACAAATGTCCCTCTTTGTCACCTCCAAGGCACGGAGCTCCTTCCTGAGTGAAGGACACGGGCAGGGCACTGTGAGCAGCGCTAGTGCTGGTGGGGTTCAGCTGTGGCAGATTTTACTTTGATGCAAACTCTCTTCTGAGCTTCCCCTCTCTGAAGGAATTTGCTGCTCCCCTGGAGCTGATAAAGGTCTGTCTTCTTCTCCCCTCTCACTGAAACTGCAGTCTTGCTTTTTGGGTAGAAATGATCAGACAGCAGCCCTGGAGCTCTGGAAGGATTTTTGGCCATGGATCAAATTCAATTAGGAAAAATAAATATCCTATACATAAAAATATCCTATCCTTCCATAACATCCTCCTGTTTTTCTTTTAATAACAAATTTTTCAATTTATGAGTTCCTTTTGGATTGATAGTGCTAGGAAAGGTTACACCTTGTCGTATCTATAACTTTAAAGATATTAACTTCTAATGTTAAGTGTAAGGTAAAAACCCAGATTTAAATGCTTTTGATTTTAAGCTGTTCCATCTTCTATTAAGTTATGCTTACTAATTACCTAAACTTTTCTAAAGTGACACCCCTGTCACCTCCTGCTCTCACTGAGGCACCCGAGGAAAGTCCCCAAAACTCCATCAGGGTTCAGCTGCTTTTCTAAACTCCAGCTGGGTTTTTAGAGACACGCTTCGCTTCGGCGCGCTCTCGGGCCCTATCGATTTTAATGCAACAATCATGTGTTTAAAACTTGGCATGTGTTTAATTGCTGCAGTGAATAGCAGCAGCAGCAGCGGGGTCTGCTGCTCACACACCTCACTGACCCCGTGCTGGGAGGGAAGTGTGCCACCAGCCTCACTGCAAGATGGCATTTGTCCCAAAGCTGCAGTCAGACCATGCCAAGTTCTTCGTTTTGTTTTAAAAGTAGGCAGAGTTTCCTAAAAGGAAGGTAAGCACAACATGAATTTGGAAGGGAAACCATGTAAAGCTTCTTGTTAATTTAGCTCGCACTCTCGGGTATTTAATTTTTGGCGTTTCCCTAAAGTTTTCATCTCTCCTAGTCTTGTTTTATGGTTAGTATAAGGCCAGCCTGAAAGATAATATATTGTGACTGTTATATTATTTATTTCAAAGCCAAGTTATTGATTATTGCACGCTGAAAATGACAAATGGCATCTGAGAAAGGCACGGTCAGCGAGTTCTATTAAAGAAATGATAGTATTGCTCATGGATTGTTAAAAGGTTCAGTTTAGATACTTTATAGGTTTATATCCATCACTATTTAATGACCAAATGATGAAAAATATGAGTCACAGGGACAATTTCTTTCTGTTACAGTTTTACATTTAAGCAGTTAGCAAAATAAGAGAAAATTTTTGTGCTAAGGGTTTATGCACCCAGACCTCGTAACCTAGGACTGAGCTTGATTATTTTAAGGGCAATGATTCAATACAGGTAACTATTGTGCACCTGGGGCACACTGGAGTGGAACTAATCCTTCCTGTGTAGTGCTGGTGCATAAATGCTGGGGATGGGATGGAGACCCAGGGAGGCAGGAGGGGTGTGGAGGGTCCATCCTGTTACACCCTCACCAAGGAGCCCCAGTGACCCCCCAGAGCTGCCTCTTGGGGCCCAGTCCCAGGCCCAGTCCCAGGCCAACCCTCTTTTTCCCAGCACGATGGCGCCAGGCAGAGCAGAGGAGTTTGGGGATGGGGCACTCTGGAGGAACAGACATTAATGAGCAGGAACCAATCCCACCCCAGGGTGTCCCTGATGTCTCTGCAGTCCTCCATTCCCCTTCCTAAAGGGAGCCAGTGCTGGATTTGGCCTGTTTTCCCCATATTTAACCCCACAGGCTCCGTCTGGAAGCCCAGCCCCGTTACTTCTTTTTTGTTTGCCGCAGGTACGAAAGCCTCTCTTTCCACTCGTATTCTCTCGGAGCCATCTGCTCAGAACACTTTCAAAATGAGGGCAATTAGAGATAAGAGCTAATAACACTCCAACCTGCACGCTGGGAAATGCCATTTAATCACTATTGCCTTGACTGGCAAATAAGGAGCAGCCTCTGACTGGACCAGGGTGATAAAGCTCCCATGCCGGCTCAAATGAAGAGCCCAGCTGCAGTGTTTGCCACCGTGAATTGTAGCTGCAAGACCTGGAATCTGGCCTAAAGAGCTGATATAAATCCAGCAGAATAAATCTTTCCCTACTGCCTGTGGTTTCACACTGCCTCAGCTCAACTCTTTTACCTAATCTCTGACCTTCCTTTGTAATTTTTCATGTTTCCCAGGTAAAACTCAGGGTGCTCATTAGCGGGAGGCTGAGCCAGGAGCTCTGGGGAGTTCAGGTTTTCTCCTGAGGGAGATGAACCGGGCTGTGCCAGGCTGTGCTGGTGGGAAACCTTTGGCAGTGCTCTGCACTCAATTTCCCAGTGGCAGGAGCATCACTCTATTTCCTTCTCCCGCATCCTGGGGCAGAAACGAGCGCTGGGAAATCGCGCCCAGAGAGCAGGAGCTGGGGGCAAGGTGCTCTCTCACCGACAGCTACAGGG
>VWZN01001184.1:20300-38145 GCA_013396955.1 Regulus satrapa
ATGGGGGTGGTGACAGAAGGATTTCTGCCTCCTCTCCAATCTGCCATTCAGATCTACTCGACAACTGGCTGCAAGCCATTATTCCCCCAACTGTTGCTGCTTTTTAAGCCCTACAGCTGCTCTGCGCCATCCTAACCACCTCTCTGATTGTTCATTAGGGACCTGCAATCCTCTTGGTTTATTCCATTCACACCTGGATTTAACTAACAGCGGTTCTGTGCCCCGTCACCTCTTCATTACGGGGCTGAATCGCTTCCTGAGGACCAAACCAAGCAGAGTCTCAGGCGCCTTCTCTTCCCATCCATTTCACTTAGGCACCTGCTCTCTGTGGAAACGGATGGCCAGCTCGTGCTGGATGCGTCCTGAGCCCGGGATCTGCGCTGAAAAATCTTCATTTGCAGCAAACAATGCTGCACGTGGCTGTGAGGGGTGCAAGGCGACGGGCGCGCGGCCATCGAGGGCCGCAGGGCCCAGCAAGGATCAATGATCACGGTGATCGAGGCAACTGCTCTGGAATATTTAATCAGGGCCAGCGATTACGGTTCTTTTAGATGTTGCAAATTCAAAGCCTCGACTCCAGCCGAGTGTTTACCCTTAAGGATTGCACAAGTTTCCCCAGATGATGCCTCCTCCCGCTCCAGCTCAGCCGTCTGCGGAGCCAGCCCAGAAACAAAGATCTCACGAAATTGCAATGAACTTTTTCTCCTCTGCCACTTGCTCACCACTTTTAAATAATGCCCAACGAAAGGTAATATTCAAAATTTAACTGGCATGATAGCCAGGCATTAAGTACTTCCCAAGGAAATTTTGGATTTTATAAAGCATGAAGATCTGCCAGGATTCTTCAGCTGAAGTGCTATTGGGCTTTTTGGCTTTATTTCTCTAAATGATATGCAGAGTTTGGAAGAGAAGGAGAATATTTGCTTCCTGGTAGCCTGAAATCCACAAAGATACAAATCTCCGTCTCTTTGAGAATGATAAAAGAAGTCAGGCAGGATATTGTATACCATCCTGCATTAAGAAAAACTCGGAGGTTTAAGGCCATCTGTATTTAGATCCAAGGACAGATGAGACATTTAAATTTTAGTAGCACTCAGTTATACATCTGACATAGAGAAATGGCTGCAATCCTTTTTATCAGGCTGGAGAACAGGCATTAAATGACAAAATATTAGTCAGGCCATAGATCCCCGAAATGTATAAGTTCTGCAGCAGCTTCATTAAATCTGTTTTTCATCAGAGAAGAGAGAAGGGTCTGGTACAACATTGCCAGCATTTGAGGCATTGGGCTTTTAGAGAATCACCGCCAGATACTTCATCCACCTGTCTATTTTCATATTTATTGTTTTACCAATCACTTTATTCATCCATCTGTTCATCTGTGTAAACCCATTTTTTAAAATTTTAATTTTTATTTATGGACTGACCCTAATAAACTCCCCTCAAGTAGCGCGTGTTTATCACTGTCACGGATGAAAACGTTATTAATGACGGGAGGGCCGCGCGGGGAGGACGAGCGCCCTCCAAATTCCTTTTCAGCCGGCTGGGCTGCAGCCACTCAGCTGGGCAGGGGTGGCTGGATCGATAAGGTCAGAGTTCAGGCACCGGTCCCATCTCCTCCATCATCCCCTTTCATCATCGCTGCCCGCAGGTGGAGCGGGGGCAGCGAAGGCTGGGAGGAAAAGCCCCCGTAGGAAAAGCCCGGGATGGTTATTTGGGAACGCATCCAAGGGAGCAGCCCAGGGTGATTGGAGGCCGAGGGGTGGGGAATTCCGGCTGGCCATAAATGAGGGATGCACGGGGTGTTAAATGCTCTCCACGCCCCTCAGAGGAAGGGGAGCTCACCAGGGCTGTCCTTGCCATCCAGCCGCTCAGATGCTTTGATTTCCTCCGAGCTGATCGCCACGGCGGGGGCACCTGCAGCGCCAGGGTCCGGCACCACACCCGCTCTGGGCAGAGAGCCACGCGCTCCTGGCCACCGGTGCACAGCCCAGGGCGCCCTGCAGAAAGCTCCGTTTGCTCCCACTAACCCTGCCCGTCCCTAATTTGCCCCAGCAATACGGGAGATAATTGCGGGGCAGGCGGTGAGAGCGCCTCGAGTGCCTCGAAATTACGCACCTCTGGATTAAGAGCGTTTCAAATTTATGGCAGGCAATAGTCACGAGGTGGCTGTAAATGCCTTACGGGTTCACTTAGTTGACATAAAGCCTAACCTTGCCACAAAAATACATTTTTATTCCGCTGGCTTAAAGCAGGTTTGACAAATACTCTCCAGGATAACTCAACCCTCGCGTTTTATCTTTGCTTGGCCCAGGCGCCGGCTGCGACAGAGTTTTGTCATGAAAGATGGAGCTCTGAGGCTGGGGACATTCCCCTCATGGCTTCATCTCACCTCCCAGCTCATTAGAAACCTTGGGTTCCTGCCTAGCATTTTATTTTGACACCAGAGGTGTAAATCAAGTCATAAACATATTTAAACTAATGTTGTTGAAAATCCGTAATTCCGACAGCGAAATGAGCGGCAAAAAGTGCATATAATATTTGGTGACATGTAATTTTAACTTCATCCCGTCCCTTTGCTTTTGAGACATTGTTACCTGCAGGATAAGGCGATAAAATAAGGATGTACAAGAATGTGTCAAATGTAGGGCTTCCCTAAATTACACTCTCAGGCACAGATTAATACATTTAATACATTCCAGTCATGAGTGAAGTACTTATAGCAGAACAACTGCTCCTTCAGTGATATCATTCACTGGAATGAACTACAGCTAACAGTGACAAGCTGGAAAAATGCCCCCACTTTTCAAACTGTACAAATGGCATTTGGACACAGTAACTCAAAACTGGACACTTCATTTCAAGTTTAAAGCTAGTGGTCCAGTCAAAAGCTATTACTCCATCTTCTTTATTTGTAGTCCATGCTTTTGTGCTCTTTAAGAATCAAATAAATACTGGTGTAATGGTTAGCAACTGCCAGTTCAACGAAAAATACTGCTAAATTCGCCAATAAGTCTTTTTTCTACACACACAAATTTATGACATAAGAACTGAACCCATTCCCGTTACAATGTCTGGATAGTTTTTTAATGTAGAGGGAGACTCACTTTAGTGATAAGAGTTTAAACCTCAACTCCTTTTTCCTTCTCTCTGGATCATACATCTGGATAGAGAGGAGCCTGAGACAAACGGCCCCCGTGTGCCAGCTGAGGTGCACTGAGCTGGCCCGTGCTCAGCTCCAGCACAGCTGAGGGAAGAGCTCCCCGTGGCCCTGCGCTGACTCTTTTGCACCTCCACGGGTTATTTGAAAGCAAAGAGATTCTTTGCCCTGGGATTGTTTAAACGCGGACGCAAGGTCTGGCCCCTGCTCTTCTTAGTGGAGAAGGGAAGGAGGCTGAGGTGGGTAAAACCTCACTAAAGCCTCTCCTTTTCAGTTCTTTATCGTCCTCTTTGGTCTACTATTTGCTCTTCCCACCACTGGCTGGTAAGAGTGGAATCCCAGCAGTGACCAGCACAAGTGTCCTGTTCCTGTGCAAGGGCAGGGAGCAGCCCTTCCCCCCGGGCCAGGAGGGCTCCCTACAGAAACCACAGCTTGTCCAGGGACTTAGGCTGGTTCCTTTCCACTCACTGGAGCACCACGTGCAGGCTCCAGGGCCGGAGTTTTTCCTTTCTGGTTGATCCACCTTTGCAAAAGGAGCGATCCTCCGCAGCAATCAGGTGTGTCCACACCAGAGGAATGCGTCCCCACACAGCCCCTGCACCAGGGCCATGGGGGCTTTGGGGATTAATGTTTATTCCAGACAATGGCCGTGGTAAAAAAAAAGAAATAAAGCATTATTAGGTGTGATCACACCTAGAACAACACTTACAGACTTGTGGTAACTGTGCTAAACTTCTGCACTTGGCTGTGAGAGCCAAGTGGGGACAGCCTGACAAGGGATAAATATTCCAAGTGCCACTGGAATATTGCCAAGCTCCCCAGCCAGCTTTTTTTTTACAGTGTGTTGCAGCAAATGCTGCATTAAAACAAGAGAGGAATAATGGATTTATCTCTGAAAGGAGAAAAGCTCTCACCCTGACACCTTCTCAGGAAAGTACACAAAGGTGCTGCCCCACGCTCATGAGATTACTTTCAACTTGTTTGAGGGGAGACAAGGAGCTAAGCCACAAGTTATTCTGGATTTTGTCAATATATTGGTCCAGCTTCCCCAGGTAGTAATTATAGGTCTGCTCTGTTTTGCCACAGAGATTTGCAGCCAGAAGCCTCAGAAACGTGGGGCTGTTCTTGGTTGTTTTCCACCAGTGCAGGCTCTGTGCTGTCCCATCATCAGAAGACCCTACAGCACCTGGAACACTCAAGAAAATCTTGAAACAGATATTATTTTCACTTCTAAGAAATGTCTTACATTTTCTTTTATTCACTTTCCTAAAGATGGTGAAGAAGGATTTAATGTTCCAAGTAATTTCATTTGGGGTCATAATTACATCTTGGTTAATTCCATCCACATTTAAAATTAGGAAGGGTTTTGGTGGTTTTTTCTGATCTTTAGGGTAGATTTTAAAGATTTTATGTGACTATAAGTAATGTGAACTGGGAAGAACTGTGATAACCTGCAAACAAAGCACCTTTCGGGACCGAGAGGGATAAATGACAGGTGTGACAGGGGCAGGATTGTCCCTGGGATCCCTGCAGTGACATTTTGGGGACACAAAGACTCCGGCAGCTCTTGTGCAGAGAAAAGCAGGCTGCTGATACACACGCCTCTGCCACCTCACTTTGCCACTGCTGGCACCAAAACCACCACGCCTGCTATTATTTCCATCGAGGAGAGAAGCTCACCAATTTTCCTTTAAAAATAATCTAGACCCAGGTTTGTACTGGCTCACACCCACTCCTAGTCCAGCCTGTAAACACCTTGGAGCAGAATTCTTTTTTTTTTTTTGGCTTTTACCCACCTGACTGTGGTTTATATGCATCCTGTGCCACAGCTAGGGATCCTGGATCAATACAAGTAGGAATGAAAAATAACACTATGTTCTAAACTGCTGTGACTAATTCCTTGTATTAGAAACACCAAAAAACAATTCAATCCTGCAGTTTTTATCCGAGGCCAAGGACTAATTCAAAACTTTACCCGCTTTTCCATGGAATAATAGCAAAACATGTCTCCAAATCTGGTTTTGACTCATTAAACCCTGTGACAAAATGCAATGTTTCGAGAATTAAATGAAAGCCTTTTCAGAAGAACCCTCCTCGAATGGAAACAAGGAAATCAGCCCTCAAATGTGTCATCTTTGGAAAACACAACAGGACATTGGGAGACCTGGTTCTCCTGCTGCAGTGCCTGTGCAGAACACGGAGCACAGAGTAAACTGACAAAATAATTGGATTATACATGCACAATTCAGACTTTCAGTTATTGGGTGCTTTCTTGCTCCTGGTTTCCACAGAAAAGTCAGGTTTTTGTTCCTTAAGTCCTTGTACTGCTTATTTACATATGAAAAGGTAAGTTTATAAAAGAGCTTTCCTATTTTACTACACCTAATAGTTAATAATTTAAATCTGTGGCCATTATCATCATATAGATTGACACAAATGGCATATGGATCATTCTGGGGATGAGGGTTAGTTTCTTTTAAGAGAGAATTGTTTTAGTTTTTGCAGGAAATTAATCAGGGGAATGGGCTTTGTGGAGCATGGAGCAAATCTAATCTGTTCTTTGTTCAAATTTGCCTTGCTCCAATTCCTAGCAATTGTAGACAACATGCTCTTTTGTTCAGGAGCCACTTGTTACATGCATAATTAGAGACTGCAGTAGCTGTGTTTAAAGAAAAACTGTTTTCCAATGTAATGTGTGATCTTGATAATAGTATTTTCATCAAAGGTAGCAATTACATTCATTAAGCTGGGACTGGCAAGGCAGCAAGGAAATTAAGTGGAAGGTGAATAAAAAGCTCCCCGTTTCTTTTTAAAATCTCTGCCTCTTTATAAGTTGAAATGCACCACGTTGAGCTGCAAACTGGAAAATACATACTGAATGTAAGGGGGGAGAAAAGGAAGAAAGAAAGGAAAAAATAAAGTCCTCCTTAACCTTTCTGAATAATGATCCAGAAGATGTCCTAGGGACACCTACTATAGATGCACTTTTCAAATTAAAGGGCTTTATTCTACATTAATTTCTTATGCAAGTTTTAAACGAGCTCAACATATGATTCAGGTCTTTAAAGGCTCCAGGGCTCTCTAGGATTAATTCACTGTTCTTTTCACACATGAATTAATTGTTTTGTGTTCTCAAAAACAGCAAACAGCACATAAATCAACCAGTGTGGAAAAGGCACGAGGCTGGTGCCTTTTGCAAATCACTGAAGTTTACTCTTTACACTCCACTATTATAACATGCAACTTTTAAAGGAAAAGCTGGAAAAGTAGGACGTATGTTCTTAATTTTAAGGGGATTTCTTGAACGCATAACTCATTCATTTCAGCAATCTGATTCCTTGAAAGACCAAAGTTGTGGAACACTGAAAAGCCGTTCCTCCAGCCCGCTGATTGTGTTTCTCCCAATTAATCCATCAATTGCACATCACTAATATATTTGCAAACATGCCCACATAAAAAGAAGCCCGTTGTGAAGGGATCTTTTTGCCTTAAGCTTTGGAAGGGTGAGATTTGCAGAAAAGGTGAAAATCTAAAGCGCAGAGCCCTGCGCGGGCTCCCCCAGGCACTCCCGCTGAGCACACGCACAGAGCCAGCTCATTTTTAACCTCCAGAATCCAACCCTGATTTCATTCCAGGCCCTGTAATATCAATTATTTATTTCTATTCTTTATCCCAGGCTACGTGGGGGAGGTGTGTGTCCCCTCACAGCTTTGCCCTGTGCTGACAGCAAGGGCAGGGCAGCGCTCGCTGCTGCAGATCAGGGCTGAGCACGATTTTGCAGGAAAATCCCCCAATTCAGGGTCTCAGCCAGCACCAACGAAGCAGGGGACACCTGCAGCAAGGGGGACAAGTGTAATTTGCCAGTGCTCACAGCAGGACAGGTACTGAGGAGGGCGATGAGAGGAACTGTGCTCCCTCCTCAGCGGGGATGTCCCAGCTCCAGGTAAGAGAGAAAACTGCAGCCAGAAGCCAGCTGCCCATGACTCCAAAAATAACTGCTTCTCCCTCCGCCCTTCCCAGAAATAGAATCTGAAACCACAGCATCTTGGCCAAATTGGAATTTGCATAGTTCTGCGAAGCATTTCCTTCAGTTAGGAATGATTTAATTATTCTTCACTTCCTCTTCTAGAAATCATTCCTGGATAATGAGGTTAGCATAGAGCAGATATGTTTCAGTCAAGGAATAGATGTAATTTAGTGCCAGAAGGCTTTTACAGTTGGGAGAAAAAAAAAAAAAAAAGAAAAAAAAAGATTTTTGGACACTTCTAAATAGAAGCAGCAGGATAGAGAAGGTTTGCTATTAAATTAGAACAGTCTGAGACACCAGACCATTGGGTGCTTTAACCCCGTGCTGTGTCGGCCCCTGAAGAATCAGAGCACAGCCAGCACTCCCCTGCAGCCCAGATTCTTCCACAAGGGTAACAAGGAACATTTTAAATAATTATTAAATAATGGCAAGCTGCATTACTGCCAGAGTACTGTTTATCTCTGCAAATTGGATCTCTGAAGTCAAAGTACAGTAGAGCTAAAATCCTCCCAGCATTCAATGGAAGATCTGTTGCTGCACCTTCCTTTGCTCCTTGGGAGCTGTGAGTCCTGCATGGCACTCAGAGGTATTTTATCACAAATATCTTGCTGAATCCAGCCTTAATTATTCAAGCAGCAGACAAAATAATCTGCCTTATCAATCAAATGTAGGCACTGCTGCAATTAAAGGCAGAAAATGATTTTCCTTCTAAAGCCTGGTTGGACAGACATTGAGAGGACCAACTCTTACCTTCAGCAGCTCCATCGACCAAACAAGTCCTTCGGAGCTTTTTGCCTTTCAACCATGCTTCCAGAACCTTAGCTTCTATTTTTTAATTATTCCTGGATTATTTCTTCGTCAGTTTAGCAAATTTCCTCTACAGAAAACCAAGAGGTATCCAGAGAAGCTAATGTCAAACGTGTAATTATCATGTCTCCGGCTATGATCTAAACAAAAGCAGAAAACCTCAGCAACACAGTTTTAAATTAAACCTGCTCTGCTTATACTGGGAAAATTAGCATTTAATTTGCATATTTAGGATGCAAATTCGGGAAGAGAATAATTTTACAGGGTGTCCTGGAAAACTATTCAGGCCAAAACCATCCAAGACGCTTGTGGAAAACCGTGATGAGAAGGATGATCAGAAAATGATTCTGTTCCACTGAGGGCTGGGTCCTTGCTCGAGACTTGCCTGAGTGCTCCTGACTGAAGGCAGCAAGCAGCCTCACTAAAAAACAGTCACTAAAAACTTGATTTTCTTTTTTTCAGTTTGCCCAAGTCCTCCAGTGTTAGCAGCTCTACAGTTACTGAGCGAGAATAGTTTCAGAAAGATGTAAATCCAAATGATCTTGAAAGACTAAATATATAAAAATGCTATTACTGTCTAGTGAGACTGCACATATTTTTGACTTACATTTCTATCTATTTCACCTGAAAAAAAAAAATAATGTTACAGTGTACACTGCATGTTCCTTTGAACATTAAACAAGCTATTTGGGAACGCAGTGGTTATTTCTAGTTACTCTGAACACATTCTGGGGCTGAGGAAAAGCATTTCTTCAGCTTTTGTGTATCCAGTACCAGCTCAGGGAAGTCAGACAGCTGCTTTCAAAGCAGAATGGGCTTCCAATCGAGCTTGGCTCGGTACAAGAACTTGAAATGTGTCTCTCACCGAAAGATTTTCAAGTGGAAATGCAATAACATGTTAATTAGAAAAGTCTTTACACAGCAAAAGGCTCCCAAAGAACAATAACTCTGTAGTTCGTGTAAGCCTTTTCTAACACAATCTTTACACGGGGAAAAGAAAATATGAAAGAAAGAACAACAGCACAGAAAAGATGATATAAAATGTTGTATTTGAGTATTTCCCAAGTAGTGATTAAACCCTTCTGTGGAAATCTGCCTTGATCAGCAACCAGAACAGAACTAGAGAAACCTGACGTGACACAGTCATTCTCTCCTGGTACAAAACCTGCAAGATCTGGTAACAGTTTTAAATGGCAGATTATTGGAGAGCCACAAACTGAAATACAAGATCAGCATTGTATCGAGTCAAAAACAAAATTCAGGCACTTTAATACATTCTCAATACCATTTCTTTTCTTCTAACCAGGGAAGCTCAAGTGCAATATTTGATACTGAAGTTGGTGTTCCAGGACAACAGGCTGGGTGGACTAAGGGCATTAAAAGGGAAAAGTCACTAATAAAATCCATACTGAGTATATAAAGCAGCTTAAAAGCTCAGAAAGCCTCCCAGCATTGCCCACGCCGGCTCTGCAGCCTGTGCCCACAGTGCCAAATGTAGAATTGCCATTTATGACCACCCAAAAAACGCCTGTGCCAAACCACAGCGAGGGCTGGGGAGCACAGGCAGCTCTAAACAGCACTTCTCATTCCTGACCACACACCTGAGTGCAGAGCAGCAATGCAACCAGGCCTGAGGGGAGCAAATCATGCCAGGCTGGGATAGTGGAAGGTGTCCCTGCCCAGGGCAGGGGGAGGATTTAAAGTCCCTTCCAACCCAAACTGTTCTGTGAGTCTCTCCCCAGAATCAGTGAGCAGAGTAATCAATGCTCTCCACACAGCCACCTGTCCCCTTAAAACAACAAGGGAAGTTACTCAGGGGGTGTAATTGATTAGTGCACATATTCTTCCACAGAATTTTCCGTATCAATACAATATATTATTTATTTCTTTCAAAACTGTGTACAAAATACAGCATACATAACAAAGACACTAAATATTTACAGCTGTAACATTAGTTAAAGGCTTGACCTTGCTTTGTTGAGGAAAAAAAAGCTGATCTGCTACTGTTGAATAGCTGATGAGGATGTTCAGGTTGTTTCCTGGACTCAGGCATCCCATATCAGACTCTGAGGAATCACAATAATCTCTTTTTTTTTTTCCTGGTTATTTTTTCAAATGGATACATTTGACTGACACAGTTCTACACAAAGAGAGAATCTTTTTACATAATCCTGGATATCCAGCCCTTAACAGTCCTTCAAAGAGCTCTGCACTCCCCCTCACAAAGGGTTTGCTTCTGGCACTGTATTGAATCAGTTAAGTATTGCCAGTCCTCAGTCTCACACGAAACTGCAGATGCCAAGCTGAGAGTGTCTCAAAGCAGGAGATCAGAGCAAAAACCAAACCCTGTTTTCTGTGGACACTCACGTGAGCAAAGCAGATTAAACCCCAGCAGCCAAGGGCTGCCTCACCTTGGCACAGCTCAGCACAGTGCCAACATTAACCCAAGCATTTTGCAGTGTGGTTATGATTATTCTAGGTTCACAGATAGACTGTGTTGAGCAGAATAACTCTAGTAAATAAAGTTGTGGTGTCTGTAGCCTTAATTCTAATCTAAATTTCCCCAGCTGTTTCAGTTCAGCTGAAAGAAAACCTGCAAGCAAATCCGAAATGTATTAATAATGATCATGATTAATAATAATAATATTGCTAGAAGAAAACTTCAGAAACCATCTAGTCTACCTTCCTACTCTTGTATTCTTGAAAATCTCTTGATCAAACTGATATGGGAGGGGCTTTTCTATGGGGATAAGGATAATCACCACAATAATTCTTTGCCCATTATCAGGCAAAGCGTGTATTATATAGAGGGATTAATTCACTAAAGCAGTTACTTCCCTTTGAAGTCAGAGAACTTTTTAATAGTGCTTTTCATCCTTGCTTGTTTCTTTGTCTAAGGCACTGCTTGTTTTACAAATCCCACTTGTTAAGTGTCACTTGCCCTGGTTTTGCTAGGAAATCCTCTGGGAGCCTCAGCCTGTAACGGTCTAAGCTCCACTCAGAGAGAATCATCAGTGAAAGGCAAGCTTTAAAAATGAGATTCTTCTAAGTCAGCCAAAACCAGAAAACCAATCCTTCCCTCCCCAAAACACTTGAAACAGATTGCCAATTACAGCAATTAGGATGATTTTTCATATATTAAGCTTCCTGTCTCTTGATTATTAGTTAATTAGCTCTCCAGCACTGAAGAGGTTTCTGCTGTAAATAAAATGTCTAATTTTAGAGCAAACAGAGACAAATAAAAAAGCAAATACTTCCCAACCCCCTACCCTTGTTTCTCTCTTAAAAAAGGGAAAAAACTGTGCTAGAGAACCGTTAACTTCCAGGAGCAAGGAATTCTAGGCTGCAAATTAACGGTGCCTCCCTTTAAAGTTTGTAAAATGCATTGAATGTGGAAAGGCCACTGTGAGGTAGTATCACAGCACTCCCATTACCCAGCTTATATCTGTCCTTTTGCAGAACTACTAGAGCTTTTTTAACCCCATTTCAGAAAGATTTCAACTCAACCTTTTATGAAAGGAGAACTATAAATAGGCTCTTAGATTAAAACCCTTAACAGCTGACAAGGCTGGAAAGGGAGGTGGATATTATCCACCTTTCAGGAGTACAAATTGGGGCTGCAAGGGCTTAATTACAAAGATATCCTTAAGAACACACTGAGGGCTGCCATAAAAATGACTCCAATTACAACAGACATCACTCCACCTGGGAGAGAGGAAAGCACCACTCTGCACCCCGTGCTAATGCAGGAGCACATCCCAACTGCAGCTCCTGAGAGTCCCTTCTCCCAGGGGGAGTTACAGAAATGCCAGGGATTTGGAATCCTTTGTTTTCACCTGGAAATCTCCAAGTGGAGACGAACTGCTGGCATGACCTAAGGAAGGTTCAGTGCTTGGAAGTCTCTCAGGCAGAAAGGAGTTTGGATTTGAATGTGGAATTCATGATTTCAACATGAATTTCTCACTCTCCTGAAATGGGGAATTCATGGTTTTCCCTATGATTTCACTGTGATGATGTATTCTTATTTAGGATGTCATCAATGCCTTCTGTAAATGCAAATACATGGCTAATTCACAATCAGTGTTCCAGGAAATATTTTTCATACAGCATCAAGAAGGTCCTCATGGGTTCAGTACTCCTGTGCTAAGAATTTTGCAATTGTGCTCAGCTGGATATTTGAAGTTCCTTCATATATTGTACCTGAAATCAAAAGAAAACAAATTAGAAGACTCTCAACCCACGGTGCATTTAGGAAGAGTGACCAAAATATCATCCTAAAGTCCAGTTAGAACCTTTACAACTATGAAATTAAGCATCACTGTGCAAATACTAGACAGGATTATAATTATTTATATAATATTATAAACATTCATATTTTATTATCTGTAACAATTAAAGCACTTTTCTGGCTGGCATCACATAGTGCAAAGACATTTTCCTGAAAAGCAATTCTTAAATAGCCAACAAAAATGAAGAACTTCCAAATGCTGTTATAATAAAAGCCAAAGGGTAATATTGTTAAAAATACCAAACTGCTGTGTCTAAGGATTATCCTGATAAACAAGAAACCCTTGAAAAGAAAACTCCACATGGATTCAGATCTTAAAGCCAGTGAAGATACTTTCAAATTTTTTTTTTAACAGAAATTTTCTTAATAGAATGGGACACAGAGTTTGTGTCTGTATTTTGTTGGTGTTTACTGAAATATTTTAACTAGCTTTGCACGTACATACATTTATACCTAAAGTTTTATATCTGAGCCTTTGAATTAGTGTTGATACAGTCTCAAGGAAAAAAACACCCTGAGAAAAACAGCCAGCCCTTCTTCCTCAAACTTTACTAGGATTAAAGCTACGAGAGATGCGTGCCAAGGAAGGGTCACTCACCTATCTTGCAGTCACGGTAGTACTTTTCTATTGGGTAATTTTTGGTGAATCCAACACCTCCCATCCATTCAATGCATTTACTGGTTGTCAGTGTTGCAACCTGTGAAGAGAGTTTCAGAGTTACAGGATTCAACTTCACCACAGGGGTGGTTAAACTTTTACTTTGTACCTAATTAATAACATCACCGGGGAAGAAGGACGGGTAGTGTTTTGGTATTCATCTTCAGCAAGCCATGTTAGAATAAAAACGACATAAATCAGAGGACATCAGGAGTTCACTACTTGTTACAGCCAGAGTTTCTATGCTGCTCTGTGCCAAAGACCAGCAATTGCAAGGAGGGAGAAGTCCATCCAGTTTTGAGTCATTTTAAGACTCACAGATGCGACCAGCAGAGCTGATATGGTCACAAATGAACTCTTAACAGTGCCATTTCTCATGCCACAATAAGATTTTTGAGAAAATTAAATCTTTCTAGATAAGTGAAAGCATTAATTCAGTTTCCTCTTTCAGTGTCGTTGGATGGCTGTAAAAAATCTATTTAGGAGCATGAGCTGATTCTTGGTGCCTTACTTTAGATTCTGAGCATGGACTGAGAAACACAGAAGGGTTTGGGTTGGAGGGGACCTTAGAACTCATCTCATTCCAACCCAGTGCCACGGGCAGGGACACCTTCCACTAGCCCAGGCTGCTCCAAGCCCCGTCCAAGCTGGCCTCGGACACCTCCGGGGACGCGGCATCCGAGCCACGAGTGCACCCAGGGACTTGGCAGCGAACCACGAGCTGCACCCCGGGTAAGAGGAGCAGCTTTAGCAGCAGCGGGGATGAAGGGGTGGGTGAGGGGGCTGCAGGTACCTCAGCAGTGAAGAACTTGGCCATGCTGGCCTCCTTGATGGCCGGCCTGCCCGCCTCGGCCAGCCGCGCCGCGTTGTAGGTCAGCAGCCGCGCCGCCTCCAGCTGCGTGGCCACCTGGGCAATCTGGTGCTGCATCCCCTGCAAGGGCACCCACGGCGCTCAGACAGAGCCACGGCCCCCCAGAGCTCCCAGCCACACACCTGACCTCTGAAATGAAAACAGGAAACCCCGGGGGGAAATGGAACTCTTTGCGTTCCTTCTGCGTTTGTTGACGGAGGTTGGGAAAACTCCGGGGACGCTGAAGTGCTTTCAAGAACTGCAGTCCTATTTTCCCCTTTCCTGTTCTTGGATTCAGGAGCACTGGGGTTCTTTTTGCCTGCCTGGGGGGGACTGAGGGTTACCTATTTAAACCCAGGAATTTAAAGGAAAGTTTTACCCCAGCCTTAACCTCCTCCTCGGGATTACAAAGGCACGAGGAAGTCGGAGCTGCGTTTTCATCCTGCAGCTCTTCCTTGAGACAAAACCAGGTCTGGTGCCCTGATGAGCTTAGTCAAGGAAGACTTGCAAACAAGTATTTATTGAAAAAAGTGGAGAATTAGCAAGGTGACAACTCCTTTCCTTGTCCCAGAGGCACAAGACAAGATTTAGATGCATCTTGAAGGTACAGAGGACTCGACTGAGGAATGGATTCCAGGGGAAGAGGTGATGGAACTCACATCTGAATAACATTACAGAAGAATGGGTTTATTTAAGGGCACCCAAATATTATGATCATTGAAAATGAACATTTAGTAGTCTAAAACACAATGAAATCTTTCATCTTATTAGAACATTAACACCGTTCCCTCAGATTTGCAGAAATATATAGGCAGGTCAAAATACCAAAATGATTTGGCAATTATAAATCCCATTTCCCATTCCAAGGACGCAGTTCCAATCATTTCCTAGGTATCTATGAGTGCTTCCTAAAATTTGCATAAATTATGAGTACTGCTAATGTTCCTTCTCTTCAGCTGAGATGTAGGTTTCTTTTAACAAGAAAATTACTATAGTAATTACAATTATGTATCTTCCTTATTAAACTATACATCATTTTTGCAACAAAGAGTCCTTTTCGCTGTAAGAAATAGATATTATAATGAAAACTAAATGCCTTTGTACAACACAGGAAATCTAATAATTCAATCAGTTTTCCTCATCTTTTTATCATTTCTAGTGTCTCCAGAAAAAGCTCTTGCCTCATGGAAAGTCAATATATACTGAGCACATTCAGTATAGTGGGATATTAAAACCAGAAGGGAGTTCCATGTGTATTATTTTCAAAGAATGTCAATAAGTTATCAAGCAAAAGGAATCTGTCAATAATATTTTAGAGCTTTAAGTTACTTGTGTGGTACTTGCCAAAGGCATGCTGCACAGAACTGATGAATTTTGTGTGGCAAACGAAGGTTTATCCAGATTCTTTTGGAAAAATTCCTCTCAAATATTGAGGAGGAGAGACAAGACGTGAAGTGGAACACGAATTATGCAAATCATAATATAAATTTTACTGTTTCTTGTGGTCACTACTCTTTCTTGGAGGAAATATCCCATGTGTCTATTAACAAGTACCTGGAAATCAAAGATGCTTTTCCCAAACTGGACTCTCTCCTTTGTGTAGGGAACTGTTCGGTCAAAACACCCCTGGGCCAGTCCTAACATCTGTAAGGAAAATTAGGATATGGTCAGAAAAAAATTGATTCATTGAAGGCACCTAATGGAGAGGATATTAATTGGTCATCTTCTGGTCAGGCAGGTTGATATCCAGGAGAAAAGTTGTTTTTTTCCTACCTAGATATTGCTAAAACTTCTATAGAGAATCCTAGGAGCCAGAATTTGAGAGTTATCTGAGTTATAATAAAGAGAACAAAGAGTTTGTTTTTAAGGAACAAATCTATTACATGCCCGTTTCTTACCTTAGGCAAGTATTTGTGAAAACACTACCACTCTCTCATTTTTTGAACAAAACTTAGGGGTCAACTGTAATTGCAATAGCATTAAGTGGGTTTTTTTGGAAAATTCCTAATTGCATAAGAAAATTACTGTAAAGTGAAGATCTATAATCCACATCACCATATGAAAGGAAAAATAATTTTTTGGATGATTAATCAAAATAATTTTCATAAGCAAAATAAGTTCTCATTTTCTAGAGGACACCATACTGCCAGAATTGGCAATTTATTTCAGAAGTTAGAAACAATGAAGTGGGAGTGGAAATAACATTTCTTGTACTATCTTCCAACCCTGCAGAACAATTGTAGAAGAATTTAGATCAATTTTGTCTTTCCACAAAGGCAGAAGCAGTAAAGTGTCACATCAGGCAGCTTAGAAAAACTACCTTTAATGATGTAAAAAAGATACACAGGAAAACAATGAAAGAAAATATTGCAGTCTGCTGCTAATTAGCCCCATTATCAGATTTGTCATGTCCTTCTATAAATTATAAGAACCAAGTACATCAGCTTCAGCACCTGTAATAACATTGCAGCTGCCTTGCACTAAAACCATCTGAAAGTGTTTTCAAAGCCACAATTACATTTTATAAGATCTTCATTATCTCTTAAACCTATTACTACTGCAAAACTAAACTCAATACCACGGGGCTTTAGAGCTGCTGCTGTTCTTGTCAAGCCCATTTCTCTTAATTTGAAGGTGCCAAGAAAGCAGTAACTAAGATATAACAACTACCTGACCTTAACTTTTAATTAAGGTGTAACTTGGAGTAATTAAGAGTAAAATCCAGACCATGTATTTTACTGCCAGAGCCTTTATATTATTTATATCTCTGGGAACAATGGGGCCCACAGCCCTTTTTAAATGCCATATCAGACAAAGTTTAATCAGAGGTAATCTTTAGAAATGAGGGAAAAGCCGGCCCAATTATCAGCATAGGGTATTGCCATGTGGAAAATCTCAATTTCATGGAGATGGTTTCTTCTGGTCTGTCTGCAAACCAGGGCAAAAGATAAAGGAGACCGGTAGTACAGAAATATTGCACAATGAAGTATCAACAAATAAAAGGTTACTTTCAAAAGTAAATTTAAAAATGTAAAAACTTATCACGAGTAATTTTACTCTGAGGTTAAACCTGATTTCTACTGAGATCAGCAGCATTCTGAAATCCAAACTGACTTTACAGCAAAATACAACATTTTGAAATAACTCCAAGGTCAGTAAATATTTTCCCCTAAGATACCATACAGTGCAAATTTTCAAACACAACAATGAACTGGAAGAGTTCTGCTAGAAAAAAAAATAAAATCACATTTATTTTAAAAATATTTTGACTTTTAAAGATAAGTTGTTGGGAGAACATCAGTTAGCACCAGGTTCCATTTGCCAGCCCCACACAGTCCCAGCTGGAAGCATTAATTAACACACATTTCAGTGTGTTAAATTTTCCAGAGTTAGTTTTCTTTGTAAAATGAAGTTTCATAGTGGAAGACAAGAATGTGGACATAATTCAGCAGCAATAAGTTAAGGACCAAAGACAAGCTGATTGCCATTTAATGTTTTTAAGAGCATTGCTTATGTCACCACAGGAGAATTTTCCCCCTGGCAGCTGTTCTCATCTTCACTGCACCTTTGCCACGGGAATAGTGACATCTAGTGGCAACTGAGCTTTTAATAAATTTCAAATTTCCAACCACAAATTTCAGTCCAAACTCAGCTTATATCCTGGCTGTGCTCGGTAATAAACCAAATCACCCACCTGTGCAGCAATCCCTATCCTGCCAGTATTGAGCATTCCGATGGCATACTTATAGCCTTGTCCAACTTGTCCCAGGATATTGCTCTCAGGAACCTAAAAAATAAAACCACCCAATTATTCCTGTTCTGCTCTGCTTTGCAACTACCAAAAGGGTGCATAAATCACACTTTGATTCCTTGGATACCTGATAAGAGCATTCCCAGAGTGATGTGGCTATAAACTGATGACTGAGAAAAACAACATCAAAATTTAAGAAATCCAACTCCACTCCAGTCTTTTGTGGGAGGAAAATGTTAAATTTTACACACACACACAATCAGTGTGGCTCAGGGAAAAAAAAAAAAAAAAAGGAGGAAATTCA
>VWZN01001184.1:44829-60112 GCA_013396955.1 Regulus satrapa
CACAGGGACACCCAGAGACAGACAGGGACACACAAAGACACACAGGGACAGACAGGGAATCCCAGGGACAAACAGGGAATCCCAGGGACACCCAGAGACAGACAGGGACACCCAGAGACAGACAGGGAATCCCACAGACAGGAACACCCAGAGACACACAGAGAAACCCAGGGACACCCAGAGACAGACAGGGACACCCAGAGACAGACAGGGACACCCAGAGACAGACAGGGACACCCAGAGACAGACAGGGACACCCAGAGACAGACAGGGACACCCAGAGACAGACAGGGACACCCACAGACAGACAGGGACACCCAGGGCCAAAGGCCCCTCTCAGCTGGGGCTCCTCTCCAGGCTGAGCAGCCCCAACTCTTCCAGAAGGTCAAAACTCCTCCAGGAGCACTGGGAAGGGCTGGGATGGAGTTTGGAATTCTTCCCTCTTTAATTGTTTTTAATGGGAAGGATGGAGCAGTGGACACCCCCCTTTTCCCCCGGATCCCATAGAGGAAGGTGGGATGCACACATAAGCTCACAGTAGTTTTATTCTCTTACTGCATACGTGTCCTCCTAGATATTTTGTTCTCTTCTGATTACTGCAGGGTTAGCTCTGGCTGTGCATGTGAAACTGCTGCGATCTGCTTTCTTTAGCAGCGTTATTTGGGATGGATATTTCATCCTGGCACGTTCTCTGATGGCCAGCTCAGCTCACCTGGGTGCTGGGACCACCGCTGAGTGCAGCAGTCGTGCCTGGGTAGGAAGGGAGTGACAGATGCTCTGCTCCCGGGCTGTGTGGAGCTGGAGGAGGTGTGGTTGTGTCAGCAGAGCTCGGGTGACACCCGGGGTGTGAAACACGAGCTGGGCTGCTCGGTTTCTGATCCTTAGAATGGCATTTTCTGCTCTGCAGGTAGGCAAAACACCCCTTTCTCCCCTGAGAAGGAGAGCTGCTGGCTGTGTGGGTCTAAAAAATGCCACAAAAACAGCACAGAAGGGTTTGAGCACACAAGTGGGAGATGTGGGTCGTGTTTAAATTGTGGTGCAGACTTCCCTGCGTTGGTGTAAGTGGCTGAATTTTTGTTTGCGTGATAAATCAATGAGGTAGAGAAAGGAAGTTTTATGCAGCCGATCCCTAACCTGTTCATGAAATTTTATGTCATTTTCTTTCAAAATGAAATGCTTTTTAAAAGCAATCAGTGCAGTCAAGTGAGACGGAGAGAATTGGGATTGTTCAGCCTGGAGAAGAGAAGGCTTTGAGGTGACCTAATTGTGGCCTTTGAGTACATGAAAGGACACAAAATAAAGATGGAGAGAGACTTTTTACAAGAGCCTGGAGTGACAGGACAACACAAATTTGCTTTAAACTGACAGAGAGCAGAGTCAGATGGGATACTGGGAAGGAATTCCTCCCTGGGATTTTGGGCAGGCCCTGGCCCGGGGTGCCCAGAGCAGCTGGGGCTGCCCAAGGCCAGGTTGGACACTGGGGCTGGAGCCCCTGGGACAATGGGAGGGGTCCCTGCCATGGCAGGGGTGGCACTGGGTAGGATTTAAGGTCCCTTCTAGCCCAAACCATTCCCTGATTCTCTGAAATAAGTTTTAGTGCCTTACCCCAAGGCACGCACAGATTCTCCTCTGAGAACACAAACCTGTGATGTAGTTTTGAATTGTTATTTCTGATTATAATTCATGGAAAGTTGGCCTGGTCAGGACTCTATGTTGCACTGTCCTGTTTTTCTCTTAATATCTTCAATATTAGAGATATCTTTAATATTACAATTAATATCCTGATTTCTTTTTTAATTGCAGGAGACACCAACAAATGGAACACAAATTAACTTAAGCCTAGAGGAGGCTGGTGAAGCCTGAAAGAGGGTAGGTAGATTGATACATAAAAATGTGTTCAAAATTAACTCAGTGGAGATAATCAGTGCTGGGAGTTGAGCACACTCAGGTGAGATGTGGAAGAACATCCTCATCTGGATGCCAAAAATGAACAAACATCTGTAAGTAGCTTTGGATGCACAGGAGAAGATACTTAAACGGGGTCTGGAATTCAGAACTTGACTTTCTGTGGGTCATTATTAAAAATAAAGAATGTTCTTGTTGAAATGGAATGTTCAATGAACACAATAAATTATAAATTTTTTTCTGATTATAATCTGCGGAAACAATGTGACAGACTTGTCCTTCTCCTTCCAAATGTATCCCAAGCTCTGTCTTCCCAAATTCATTGTGCAGTGAGGCTTCATAGAGATTTGTTATTTACACTCCCCAAAACAACTCTGACCACTGATTTTTGGGGAATATTTTAATGATTTAAAAATATTTAAATGGACTTAAATATTGCAAATTAATGATCTGGATTAAGACTTATATTCAGGATAGGAAAGTAAACTTTTGGGAGAATTGTGAAACAGTTCTCTGTCTAAGGCTTCTTTCCAGCAGTTGTTTCCCAACAGTGCAGTTCCCATAATTGACTGACCCAAGTCTGGGGTTTTTTGGAGCCAGATGTTTATTGGAAAACACTTCAGTGAGTCAGAAGTGTCCTTCAGGTGACGTGAGGGAAGCAGAGGATGCAGTCTTTGAAAAATTTTACTGGAAGTGTGATTGCTTTAATAAAATTTAGAGCAGCAGAGTGTTAGAGCCCTGTCTTTCAAGCACAAGTATTATTCAGGTTTCTTTCCTATAACTCATGGGGGTTGGGAAGAGTAATGGACTCAAATTTCCTTTTTATTCCTTCTAGGTAAAGTGGAGAAGCTCTGTGCTTTTTATCTGACGTGTTGGGGTACATTTTGGAGCATGTTTGCTACTTAGCACAGAACTAAAATTCAGGTATGATTATTTTTATTTTTTTTAAAGGCAGGCTGATTTATTTTTTTTTTAACTTTGAAATTTTGTTTACTCTTTTATTATTATGTCATCTAACTGTTGCTGAACGCGATTTCCCCATAAATTGGATTTGGTGATCTTTAACGAGTTAAAAATTCAAAACCCAATATTCTTATGATTGACAGTTTGTTCTTTGACTCATGTTGTGTGATAAAAGTAATTCTTCACTTAATAAAATCCAGCCCAAAAGCTGAATTTTTTTTAATGAATGCAGCCTAATTCAGCGACACTTGTGTTCTGAAAACATTTTCCCTTCTAGGCTCGAGAGGTTGTAAACGAAAGAGTCAACATGGGGGAAAAGAAGGCAGAACCATTGGATTTTGTGAAAGATTTTCAGGAATATCTAACCCAGCAGACTCACCATGTCAATATGATTTCTGGATCAGTTACTGGTGACAAGGAAGTAGAGACTCTCCAGGGAGGTGAGCTGATTCCAGTACCATAACTTTGATTTTTTTTTTTCTGAGAGTGACATCAGTGTTCACAGTCCAGGTGATGCTGCAGCTGGATGGAAGCATTTCTGATAGTCATTTTCATGTCACAAAGGATGTGTGTGTACCTTTGTTTTAATCAGGGCTTGCTTTTATAATTCTCTGTGTTTAAAGACCAAGGGCAGAGAGAAGCAAAAGCTGTTTGACATTTGCTCGCAGTGTGACAGGTTGGTGGAACAGATTGTTCATTAAAATCTGTGTTGCGTTGTTCACAGCTGGGACAGAAGGTGACCAGAATGGTCTGGATCATCCTTCTGTTGAAGTTTCACTGGATGAAAACTCAGGAATGTTGGTGGATGGGTTTGAAAGGACTTTTGACGGGAAGTTGAAGTGTCGCTACTGCAACTACGCCAGCAAAGGAACAGCACGGCTCATCGAGCACATCAGGATTCACACAGGTGGGGCACGACCTGCTCGGCCTGCCTGGGGGCCTTGGGCTGCTCGCTCACCTTTGGGCTTTGCACGGCAGGACTTGGCAAATTCAAGCAGTGGGAGAGTTCTTAACAGTAGCTGGGTATGGGTGGGTTTTTATAGCCTCTGTTTGTGAAGATTTGCTGTGCAAATTCCTACTGACATTATGATAAGGAACTCTACGGGAGTAAAGTTGTCGTGGTTTTGGACGACAGGGAGACAAGAGTCTCCCTTGAAAATGGAGATTGGAAAAAAAAAACAACTCCCTCCCTCCGAATTATTTCAATTTCGAAAATTACTGGGCTTTCAGGCAAAGGTATGGGAGTAGTAAGGTTATGAAGGCAAACGAACAACAGCAGCTGCAGCAGTGAAATAACAAACAGAGCTGGGGTTCTCCCCTCGCGGAACACGTGGGGAATGGCAGCTCGGCCCAGACCGGGAGCGATGGAATTCCCGAGGCTGAGCCAGCTGTACCGAGTGTCCCTGGTGCTGGCTGCAGAGCGGGAGGTGTCCCAGCAGGGCTGTGGTGCCGGGTGGGGACACGCAGGGAAGCTCCGGGTGGGCGATGGGATCGCAGCGGCCGCGGCGGCTCCGAGCGAGGCAACCACGGGCTGGTTCCCCCGGCAAAACCAGGGGAGAGCCCACCCCCCAAAAGCCACAGGCCAGGATTTTCCCACAAAAACCCTTTCTCCCCTCCCCTCTGCCGCGAGAGTCCCCGGGTCCCCACCCTGTCTTTTATCTGCCTTTGTTTTTCTTAAGTACTCACATCAGTGCTCCTAGGAGACTAATGGTAAAAAATGCTACAGGTAAGAAAGAAAAAAAACAACTCCCAACAAAAGTTTATATAAAGTTTAACATGAAAGCTTCAATGTAAATTGAAGTGCCCTAAAAATATATTTTAGTTTTTCTGTGCTGATGAGAAAAGTGACAAATGTACATGTTCCTAAACAGAGATTTATAGGGCTTTTGCTTCCTGTGTTGTTTAGCCATGAAAATATTCCTCTTCTGCACAGCATTCTAGATTTGGAGGTACAAAGCATAATAAGAAGAATAAAGTTATTGGTAGAATGTTGACATGTGAGGACATACCATCAAGTAAGTGACTGATATCAGTAGTGAACAGAAAAGTTATGAGCTGTGGCTTATTAAGGAGTATTTGCCACTGTTGGATTTGTAAACCTGAAAAGCAAAACTCTGATAAAGGTTAGGAGATCCTAAACTGTTCTGAAAGCTCCAACTTCATGGCAAATGAGAGAAAACAAAAAAATAAGTGCTGGTGAAGTCTGTCAAGTGTGTCACACCACTACAGATTACTTCAGGGTGTTAAGCAGAGCAGAAAAAAATGGTGTCCTGCAAAGAATTAAACTTTTTACGGGTTCCCAGTCTGGTATGGACCATCCCAAAACTTCCAAGTGTCTCTTTTCAGTGGCCTTTGGTAAGGTGGCGTTTTGGGACTTGCCTGTTGTAACTGGGATGTGATTGTAGCTCTCCTGAGGTACAGTTAGTCAGGTTCTCACTTTGCTGGGAGCCATTCTTGCCACACAGGAGCTCCCTGCGTGGATTTTGGGCAAGGTGGGGCTCCTGGCACTGGCCCTGCAGTTTCAACAGGGCATAGTGGGGTGGGAAATGGCAACCAACCAGAAATCAGAGAGTTCTGAGCTTCACATTCTGAAGAACTGGTCAATTCTTCTGTTGTTTTCCAGAACAAGGAAAGGGTTACTTTGGTTTGGTTAGGTATGTTTTCTCACGCAAGGGAAGAAGATGCAAGGCCTGAGTGTTGCTTGGCTCGGAAGGCTGGCAGAGGGCCAGCAGATGGATTGCTGCTGCTGGGAAGGCTCAGATGAGTCAGCATTAAAATAGGGAAGTGGCACCTGACTCATGGCCTCAGAGCAGGTAAATGAACAGGTACAGCATCCTGGACATCTGCCAAAGGAATCGTGACCCAGGCATGATCATGCAACCATTATTATTATTATCATTGTTATTTTTAAGTGCAGCCTACTGCAGGGTTGGGTTCATGCTGAGTCTGACAGCAGATAACGAGTGGTTCACCAGCTCTGTTGTGCTATGTCTGATGCAAAACCTTGATCTCGGTGTAACCAGTTTAGAATGAAATCAGATTGGCCAATTCTGTGTGGATATAGGGGGTTTGTCAGTCTTCTCATACCATTTTACCAAGTCTCCTGATCTTTACCCATCCCTGTGTGTGTATATGAGTACAGAGATGCTCATGGAGAAATCGTGATTTTACTTGGTGCAAAGAAGATACTTTTCACAAAAATTGATTTGTTTCCTCTTGGAGAGCCAGTGATGTGGAGGAAATAAAAGAAATCTGTTTGGTATCCCAGACTGTGATTCCAGACTGTGGAATGCTCATCAATCGCATGACAGGGATTTAGAAATTGAGCTGGCACTCTAGATAGGAAGAGCAAGATGCTCTTTCATTTCAGCACCTGAACACACATCAGAGCCTTTAGGCACTTGTGACATTGCAGACCTGGGTCTACAACTCCTCCAAGATCAGTCTATCATGTCCTAAAATTAGAAGTCCTAAAATGCTCTGTTACAAATGTGTTGTCCCGTTATTATGTTCCAAAGTTTTCTGAGTTTTTTAAAGTTAATGTGAGTATCTACACATTTCATTTAATAGAAGAGCACAGTTGTGCAAAGGAGATGATGGTCTCCCTGACCACCATCCCTTCTCCTGTCTGGAAGAGCACACAGCTCTCCGGGGAATACCTGGCTTTTGTGTTCTGTTATAACTCTGCAGCCACAGGATCCTTTCGCAAAGCTCAGTTCTTGAGCATCTGCCTGTGTGCACGGGTTCTTTAGGTGGTAGTTCCAGGATGTTGAGGAGTGGGGATGTTTGGAAGCTCCCAGGATACCCTCCCGCAGTGTTTGAACAGAGTTCTCACGAGGATCAGGAACGTTTTGGCGGTGCAGACATTCCCGTGTTCCCCCGTGCCCTCCGTGGCTGAGGGAGAGGCTGGATGCAGTTCAGGGCAGCACACAAACCTCACTGCGTTCAGCCCTTGGCACTGTTGCTGCAGTTGCCAGGCAGGCTGCGTGTTGTGCCAGCTCCACTCAGGATTTTTCCTGAGTGTGCCGCTGCTCCCTTGGGCGAGGCAGAGCTGTGCCAGCGCTCTCCTCTCTCCCGGGATCCCCGGCGGGATGGGATTTGAGGAGCAGCTCACAGGAGCCGCCCTGCGCCTTTCCCAAGGCGCCGAGGCTTAATCTCTTCTGCTTTTCCAGGGGAGAAGCCACACAGGTGCCACCTGTGTCCCTTTGCCTCGGCCTACGAGCGTCACCTGGAGGCTCACATGCGGTCCCACACCGGGGAGAAGCCCTACAAGTGTGAGCTGTGCTCCTTCCGCTGCAGCGACCGCAGCAACCTGTCCCACCACCGCCGGCGCAAGCACAAGATGGTGCCCATCAAGGGCACCAGGTCTTCCCTGAGCAGCAAAAAGATGTGGGGAGTTCTGCAGAAGAAGACCAGCAATTTGGGGTACAGCAGAAGAGCGTTAATTAACCTGAGCCCGCCTTCCATGGTGGTGCAGAAACCAGACTACCTTAACGATTTCACCCACGAAATCCCCAATATCCAGACTGAGGCGTACGAGAGCATGACAAAAACGACCCCGAGCAGCGGCTTGCCCAGGGATCCACAAGACCTCATGGTGGATAATCCTTTAAACCAGCTCTCCACGTTAGCAGGGCAGTTGTCCAGCTTGCCACCTGAGAACCAAAATCCGGCCTCTCCCGACGTGGTTTCCTGTCAGGACGAAAAGCCTTTCATGATACAGCAGCCTGCTGCACCTGCAGTAGTTTCGGCCGTGTCAGCAAATATTCCTCAGAATTCCTCTCCGACCAGCCCCGATTCCCGGCCCGCCCACAATCCAAGGAACTACAGTCCGGTGGCAGGGCCCAGCAGCGACCGCAGCGCCCACACCAGCACGCCCAGCATCAGCAACAGCCAGCCCAGCACTCCAGCTCCAGCCCTGCCAGTGCAGGACCCCCAGCTCCTGCACCACTGCCCACACTGTGACATGTACTTCGCGGACAATATCCTTTACACCATCCACATGGGATGCCATGGGTTTGAAAATCCTTTCCAGTGTAACATCTGTGGGTGTAAGTGTAAAAACAAGTACGACTTCGCTTGCCACTTTGCGAGAGGCCAACATAATCAACATTGACTGAGAACGTGCTTTCGTTTAGTTTTTTAACATATTACAGTCTATTTTTCATACTTGCTGATGGAAAGCTTGCACATTCCCGTAAGGAATCTTCTCATTGATCGATTCGACAAAGGAGGCAAATTGATTTCCGTGTTCTTGTAAAACTTGCCAGGGAAATTCTGTATCAGATTCAGTTGCTGTTTTATTTGCAGCCTTTCCAAAAAAGCCAAGAGTGCTGTGAGGGTTGGAATGCATTTAAATGCTGTGGTTGCTAAATTTAAGTTGCTTGCACTTAATCCCAATAAACATTCTGCAAATGGAGAAGCAGAGCGTGTGTCCTGAACCATAGGATGTCATTCCCAGATTGTTCTCTAGGCAAGACAAGATACATTGTCCATAAAATGCAAAAGGTCGATGCAATGACACATCATGCGGGGACAGGACGAGGAGTGGCTTCATGGTGACAGAAGGCAGGGCTGGGTGGGATTTTGGGCAGGAATTGTTCCCGTGAGGGTGGGCAGGCCCTGGCCCAGGGTGCCCAGAGCAGCTGGGGCTGCCCCTGGATCCCTGGCAGTGCCCAAGGCCAGGCTGGAGCCTGGGGCTGGAGCCCCTGGGATGGTGGAATGTGTCCCTCCTTTAAGGTCCCTTCCAACCCTAATCATTCTATGACTTTGGAGAAATCCTTAAAAACCTGGCTACTCAAACAAACAGAAGCAATCTTCACATCCAAGTTCAATTTGATGTATGAGTTGCTTTCATCTGATGAAGGTTAGTAGTAAGCTTTTGTTTAGTGTAGTCTAAACTCTTCATGCTAGGACTTAAACACTAATTGAACTATTAGTGCAAAACTAGAAGATAACAGGTTATTGTGAATAAAACCATGGTAGGAAAAAAAAGCTAAAAGCCTGTCGTTCATGAGTTAGAGAAACAAAAAAGTAAGATACCTTATTTTACCTACACTCTACAAAATTGTACATGTCGTCGTTTTTCAGAGGAGGCAATTTTTGGAGACATAACGAAGAGCCTGTAGAACTAATATATATTCTGTGAGATTTCTAACTGCCTTAAACTGAGTTGTACAGATATTTAAAGTTTGCACAATTAGACTTCTGTCCTGCTGACAGAAGTTCTGATAGAAACAAACGAGAAGTTTACAAATGAAAACTCCTTTGTTGGGTTGTATGTTGGGCCAGGCTACAGCTGAGAGGTGACAACCTCTTTGTATTTTTGAGAGTTGTATAATCCAGTTTATTGTAAATTTCAGCTGCCTTGGAGGCCTGGTTTGTCCCCTCTCCCAGGTTCGATGTCCTTTGGGTGTGCTGGGAATAAGGGAAAGGACCTCTGGCTTTTTCTGGGCTCCGTGAAAGCTGCAGAGGAAAAACTGGCTGACTCCAGTGAAGTTGTTCTTAGCAACTGTAGATGGCAAATGGTAACTGAAGTTATTTCGTTTCATAGTGTACACTCATCTTTAGAAGCCCTCCGGCTAAAGGACAGGCACTTTAACATAAACCTGAATAAAACATCTAATTCAAATTAATAATAACTTTATGTGCTAGACAAGAATTTGAGACATTAAAAAAAAAAGGAAGAACTCTTACTTTTCCCATATTTAGACATGCACTTTTACCTCGGTTTGTCCTATTTGAGACAGATCTTCCCTTTTATATTCCCCTTTGCTTATCAGCAAACCATGTTCTGTTAAAAGCAGGGAGATTTTATTAATGCTCCACAAGTCAGAGGTTGGAATCTGAATGGCAAATGTTTGGCTTATTCAAATTTATATTGTTATGGGAGCTAAAACTTCCTGAAACCAATGGAAAAACTGACAGCGATCAGGGTGAGATCAATGCATGAAAATCACCTGTGAAAGAATTTTAGCTGCAGAAGTAATTTTGACTTTAATGAAATTTGGATACCAGACGTGTTTCTGTCTCCCTGACTGACCTACTGTTGAATGTCTGTGCTTGAGGAACTGGGTTCTGGGCTGTGCACTCTTGTAGTAATGAGGTCAGAAATCTGCCAGTGAAGGGGTTCCAGTGTAGGGAAGATGAACAATAACAAGTGTCACCCCTTAAAATTGTTTTGTTTTCTGGCTTGGTTCAGAATTCATTTTGCTGGATTTGTAAAGACAGAATGTAATTTCCATTTTTTGTCAGGACACTCTGTAATTTCAAAATATTTCATTGTTGCTTTATACCTTTTAGATTTATTGTGTAAGTAAAACTGCAAGTCTGTGTGTGTAAACATCCTTTATTTCAAGGAGTAAAGGTGGGTTGAACTGGAATCCAGTTAGAAGTTACTGCTCCTGGACAGGTTTTGGCATGAAGGTTTTTTTCCAGCCAAAGGGGACAGAAATGGTGGCTCTCTTTGCATCACACATTGAACAATTCTACAATTGAAATGTGGCTCAAATATAGTGTTAGGATAAGGGACATTCCTCTTAAAAACTTTACAATTAGTGACCGATGGAAGGGGTTTTCCTTGTCGTTATGACAGATAGATGATCCTATTTCTAAGCTCTGGCATTTCCAAGGGGATTTGTGGAATGCTCAGAGCTGGGTGATCACAGCTGCCGAGTTCTCCTTGGTTTGTGGGTTTTCCCTTCCTGGTGTCACAGGGAGAGGAGTTTCCCCATTCACAGATGGGATTTCTGACCCACTGGGGCTTCCAAGGGCGGTGTTAACATTGTCAGAGGCTTTTCTTTGTCTCAGGATTTGGTGGTTTGGAGAAATGACTCCTGAACCACGATGGCCTTGAGCAAAGCTAAGGATAGATCTCGAATGGAGGAGCTGGGAGCAAGAGGAATCCTGCAGGATCTCCTGGAAAAAGGATCCTTGCTTAGGAGGAGATCCTCTTGTGGGGAATGTCTGTTCTTAATAACAGAACTCAGAACAAATCTATCCCCAAGCCATTGGAAGGATTTTCCTGCTGCTGCCTGGACCCATTGGTTGTGCTCTGGAGTGACCAAGGGAACGATGAGTTGAGACAGCTCTGAAGAGCAGAGGAGTGCAAACCCTTTTCCCTGGATCCTGGGGCAAGCTCCTGGTGTCAGGGGGGTTCCAGGGCAGCTGCGGCGCTCATCCCTGGCTCGGATCCCAGGATTGTTCGCGTTCCACGGTCACGCTGCGAGTTCGCTTGTGCCAAACACTGTCCCCCTCTGTCAGCTGAGCAGCTTTGGGAGGTTATTTTTCTGGTTTTCATCATTTATACGCTATTGACTATAATTTAATGAGCAGAGTTGGCACTGGGGAATGCTTTCCTTGCACGAGCAGGCCTTACCCAGAGTCACTGAGGGAGATTTGGCCAGATTTCCTTAAAAGAACTTTTCATATTGAATCATCCA
Organism: Regulus satrapa; assembly: GCA_013396955.1. Taxonomy (NCBI): domain Eukaryota; kingdom Metazoa; phylum Chordata; class Aves; order Passeriformes; family Regulidae; genus Regulus; species Regulus satrapa. Next base: position 56,139 of record VWZN01001184.1, read on the forward strand.
TGTGCTACACTGCACTTTTTTTTTTTTAACCCAAGTCCTTATATTAAAAAGTGATTAGCATTTTATTGTTATTAATGGAAGTTTGGGAAGGAGATGGCATTTTTCCATAGCTCGATTCTGTTAAGTTCTGTAGTTGCAAACCATGAACTCTGGGGGGGTTTTGTTTTTCTTGTCACGGCTTAGTTTCTAACTTTGTGCACATTTCTAACGTTCATTATTTATAGCACTCTTAAATACACCTTTGTTGTTGTTTTGACACTGAATATTCCAATGAACATTGAAAAGTCTTCATTCTCTCACTTAATACTTCAACTGTGAAGGAGGCAATAGGAAAAATAACTGTTTTTTCACAGACACACGTTTAGATGAAGAAGATTCAGACATAAAATGTTGATAGGCATTTTAATATAAAACTCAGTGCTGCGAGACACTTTCCAGCAGTGTTTCCCAGCCAAATAATCTGTTACTGTTTGTTTTATTCCAGAATGTTTTGGGGTTTTGCTTTTTGTTTCTTTTTGACGAAGGGAATGTAATCTAGAAGTCTTCACTGGCAAGTTTTCTACTAATTTTAAGCTTCTTTGAAGAGCTACAGCAAATGGATGTTCTGCTGCAGGAAATCTCTCTCCTGCTAAAGCATTTCTCATTTGAGCAATCTTTGTGTCCGTGCTTCTAAGAACCTACTTTGTTAATAATATGTATTTCAGTGTAAAGAGCAGATTTTATGCAAAAATGAAGCCTGTTAGAGTTGTAAAATAAATTTTCAATGTTAGTGAACGGTTTTGAGATGACAAGGTTAATTCTGAAATAACTATCTCGTGTAGTTCATGTTGTTAAGCTTTGCTTTTGTAAGATACGAATAAAATAACACTTTCTAATTAGGTCTCATGTCAGTTCTTAATTGCATATCCCTCCGTGGGTGGAGCTGCTGATTTCCCAAGTGCTCCTCCTGCCTTGACTCTGATTCTGTGGATGCTTTGCTCTTGGTTTGATCTCCACAGCCAAGACCAGCTTGGTTACACTTGCTCAAACTCTTTATTGTCCATATGGTGGGGAGAGGAGGCACGGGGGCTCCAGAGGAGGGAGCTGCACCTCAGATCCTCGGAGCAGTGCTCAGAGTACTGCATCTGAAACCCTCCACACCCAACATTCTCTGTGTCCTTATTTTAAAACGTATTTATTTACTACATTGGTTGCTTGGTGTTGGAATGAAGAAGTAACACTTGTAGCAAGGTCAGAGTACTGGGTTTCCAAAGTCTTCCCTCGCCTCAAGTCTTCCAAAAATTCTGCTTTCAGTTTGTGGAGTTCTTCTGCCAGGCTCTTCATCTCACTCGGGAGAACGTTTTTACCTAAAAGAAAATTGAAGCTGAACTTTTAACTTCGTGCTTACAGAAAAACCCATGGAACCACTGAATATCCTGAGCAGGAAGGGACCCACAGGGATCACTGAGTCCAGCTCCTGGCCCTGCACAGACCCGGAGCAGTGTCCACACTCCTGAGCCCTGGCAGCCTCGTGCCCATTCCCTGGGGAGCCTGGGCAGTGCTGGGAAGAGCCTTTCCCTAAACCCAACCTAAACCTGCCCCGACACAGCTCCAGCCCTTCCCTCCTGCCCCTGGTGCCAGAGAGAGCCTGAACACGGGACAGAGCTGAGCTCCCAGGGAAGGACACGGAGTGGCTCCTCATAAATCCTGGGAGCAAAGCAGTGCAGACTGCAAAGCCTCTGTCCCTATTGACATGTGTCCCAAAACAATACTCAAATCCTCCAAAATGCTGCTCTGTACTAAATGGGTTTAATAAAGCTGTATCTAACACAGCTAATAAATATTATACTGGCTTTTAAATCTGCAAACTTGCACGAACAACGCTGCCCAGAGCTGTGAAGGTGTTGCCTCAGGCACACATGCTGGGATAGGATTCCTGAACAGTTTACCCCAAGGGAATTTCAGGGACTTTTCCACTGCCAGGAAAAGGACCCAGGACGGGCGGGGCAGGAAGGAGAGGTACCTTTGGCATCCTGCATTGCCTCAGAGATGACTCTCCTGCACGCCTGGTCAGCCCGATGGACAGCACTGGCCGCACAGATGGCTCGAGCTGCCTCCTGCCCGGGGCACCAGGGAGGAAGAAAAGAAGCATTCCCTTTGAACTGACCGGGTTTTGTAGCGCTGTTTGAAAACAAGACGTGAGCAGCACCCAAAGCTGTGCCCTGAAGCCCAGCAGTGCTACCTTTTGCTCCGTGTCCTCCTCGTTTGGCCTCTCTGGATTCTCCAAAGCCGTGGCCAGCAGGTTCACGATCTGCTCACTAAGGAAACACAACAGAGCAAACCACGGCAATCAAACACACGCACTCTTTTCCAACGATGCCACAGGAGAGGATTTTAAAAAGCAAGTTTCCAGTTAAGTTTTGAAGGCAATCAGTGCAATAATCTGAATCTCAAATGCTTTCCAGCCTTTCGGACAGTTTACAGGGATTTGCAGTGACAGGGTAGGAATGCTGTGGGTTTTGAGGTGAACTCTGCAGAGGATGGTGGCTCCCGACAAGCCTGGACAATCCTGCCTTACTGCCCGGCTCCCAAAAACCACCACGGAGAATATTTTTTACACATTGTGCAGACACAATAAGAAGCTTCTGTCACTGGAAATAGCACTTCAGGAAAACTCCAGGATCAATCCATAACATACTCATCCTCTGAGATGCAATCAGAGCTCCTCAGAACGAGGCTGTGCCGCTCCCAAGCGTTTTTCCTGAGATCTGGCATTTCTATTTTCCTTGCCATTTGCTGTATTGTCTGCTCAGGCACAGGATCCCTTCTGAGGCGATTCCTCTGCAGGCAGCATTCCACTGGACACTCTAAAAACAACTGGCAGAAGCCCAAGGAATCTAAAAAGAACAGAACCAGACAATTTTATCTTTAAACGGGTCAAGTAACAATTTCTGAGAGTGACATGCAGGAGAAAGGCTCTCCGTGAATGAGGAGCTTCTGCACTGGTTCTGAGCCTGACAGGAAAACCAATCTAGACAGGGAACGTAATTTTACCTTCAAGGCTGCACAAGAAATGTCTGAGACCAAGACACAGAGCCATGGGATGGTTGGGGTTGGGAGGGACCTTAAAGCTCATCCAGTGCCGCCCCTGCCATCCCTCCCACTGTCCCAGGCTGCTCCAGCCCCAGTGTCCACCCTTGGGCACTGCCAGGGATCCAGGAGCAGCCCCAGCTGCTCTGGGCACCCTGGGCCAGGGCTGCCCACCCTCCCAGGGAACAATTCCTGCCCAAAATCCCACCCAGCCCTGCCCTGTGGCATTGGGAAACCATTTCCCCTGCCCTGTCATTCCATACCCTTGTCCAAAGTCTCTCTCCAGCTCTCCTGGAGCCTCCTTATACACTGGAAGGTGCTCTAAGGCTGCTTAGGAAGGGGTTTGCAACACCTACCAATTTATAATAAGACAGTAACAAAATTACATCGACTGCTACTCTATTACAGATATCCGGCAATCAGAATAACCAACGCTCCAAGAGAGCACATGAAAGAAAAGCAGCTGAGGCGCACTGAATTTCCCACCAACATCCTCATACCGAAGGTCAAGGCATAATTACATTTGCGGGCCAGCTGGTACACCTCGTAGCGCATGCTCTGGTAATAGAAGTTGTCATCCAGCAGGAGGAGAAGCGGCCGAGAGGCGGCTCCGGCGTCTCCCTGGGCACCGGGCAGCAGCCCCTGCCGGCGGCAGCAGCTCAGGAAGCGCTCCCAGCCCGGCTGGGCGGCGCCGGGCAGCGGCTCCCCGGTGAGCAGCGCCCGCAGGAGCCCGTCCAGGCATTGCAGCAGCTCGCGGCGGCTCTGCTTCCAGCCGGGCAGCTGCGGGGAGAGAAAGGCGAGAGATGGAGGCCCGCATCGCCGCTGCTCAGCGCTCTCGGCCCGGCCGTGAGGGGGCCCGGCCCGGCCGTGAGGGGCCCGGCCCCGCCGTGAGGGGACCCGGCCCC
>VWZN01001184.1:60189-76561 GCA_013396955.1 Regulus satrapa
GCTGCGCGCGTGCGCCGCCGCGCGCCCCCTGGCGGGCTGGGCGCGGCCCTCAGAGCCGGCGGCGGCCGCTTTCGCCTATTTTTAAAAATGGTTTTTACCGTTTAACAAAACCCGGTTCTGGTATCGCAACCAGCTCGAGAATTCTCTTTAGTGAACCCGCGGAGCGTCAAAGGCCGAACCATCCCCGAGCGCCCAGCGGCGCCTTTTGTGGTGATCACCAAAGAAAGATGCAGCCGAGTGTGTGCTGCCCCTGAGGATTTATTCGCAATTGTAATGTAATAAATAAAATCAATGCCATATTATACTTGAGGGCTAAATGATAGGGATATTTTATAATAGCAGTTCGAGATTCTGAGGGATTAAGGAAGGATCTTCTTTTTGCCAGCAATCTCCTTTGGGCTCTTTTCTCCAGCTCTTCCGTGAGGCGGCAATCCGAGAGCTTGGAAACATTTTCTCTGCGAGGCGATGCTGTAATTTCCTCACTCTTTTCCCCCAGTTTGTACTCCCAAGTTTGCGTGAGCACAGCCAGGGTGTCCCTCAGTCCCCAAGGACGGCGGGTCGGTAGCCACAGCTCTGGGCTCTGCATTCCCTGGATCCATCTCCTGCCCGGGGACAGCTGATGGAGGGAGGCCTCTTTGGGCAAACTGTGCCACTCCATACACTTTAAAACACTGCTGGTTTCTAGCTGTCCCGTTTGGAAAATGACAAGAGTCAATCCGTTGCTTTTGTAGTGGGATAAACTTCTAGGAAAAATGCCAAATCCCAGTAAACACTGAACCGCTGTGGAGCTGTAGAGGTATCTCCCAATATCCCGTATTTTCTATAAAAACAGAGATGGATGGCTTCTTTCAGACCTGGGGACGTGACCTAGAGAGTTTCTGGTGTCCCGAAATGAGGTTATTTTCTAAAGTGTCTGGAATGGAAGCTGAAAAGGCTGGCGGGATGTGAGAGGTGGGCTCTGGGCCCAGCTTTGGGCAGGCTGATGGCAGGCAGGTGTCATAACAGGGCACAGGGACTGTCCCCAGTGCTGCCTCTGCCTCGGAGTTCTGCACGGAGGAGAGGACAGCCCAGGAGGGAAAGTGCACATCTCCCATCTCGGAATTGTGCCTGTGAATATCTGAACTGACTCCTGTCGCCGGAGACTGAGGCAGCAGAGGAAGAGTCCTGTTCTCAGACACTCGCACAGGTTCAGTCCTGTGCGAGTTGAACGCCAGGTTCTGATTTGTAAAACCAAGAGGTGAGGTAGAGGAGGCACAAACACAGCCAGCAGCAAGGAGCAAACCACTGGGGAATGACCCAGTGTGTGTTGAGTGCCTCTTGGCACCCAGTCCTTCCAGGAGGGACGTGCTTTCCAAAGGCATTCGGGCTGCACGAGGAGAGCACCGGAGCATTGAAATCCTTTAATTTGATTTTCAGGCCAGTTACTTGTCAGAATCGGCTGAGGGTTCCCAAGAAGCCTTTCAGACAACTGGTCTGGGTGGGAGTGGGGGTCGCTGAGGTCCTGAGGAAGCTGCAGGAAGCTGGGTTTGGACTGGCTGCCTGAAGTGAGGAAAACACATTGTGCTCAGTATTTCATTGAGACACTCAACATTTCTAAACTGGTTCTTCACCATTTTTAAACAGTTTCTAGCATTTTCACCTAACTCCCTCTTCTGCCCCTTTCTCTCCCTTGTAGCATTTACCTGTGTTCATGCCAAAATTTTCCTTCAAGCCTTTAATCTATTACAGCTCACGATGCTGCATGAAAAATCCCCCTAAGCAGGACACAGGACATCAAAAACTTCACTTACAGCAACATAAACATAGGAAAGATGAAGTGAAGAAGGTTTCAAATACTACAAACCTTGTACCAGGAAAATGCAATATGGTAAAAATATTGCGACTTGATGCGGCAGGCTGGAAGAAAAATTGCAGAAAATCAAGTTAGCAGAAAACCCAAAGTGTAGATAATTATTCAGTATTCAGCTAATGTCATTTTAGAACTGGTTCCCATTTGCTGGGACTTTCTTCATATTCTCTGGCAACCTTTTGTTTGATAATTTTTATTCAGTTTTATCAGAACTAAACCCACAGCCTGGCTAAGCAGCAGCTCCAGTGTTTGGCATCATAAAAAATACAGGTAGTTTTAATGTATCAAAAAGTCACAACGTTGTGTTAACTGTGTTGGAGAAAAAGCACTGTGCAGTGTGGATTACCCAACATGAAATAATCCAAGTCTGCATCTATTTTACCTGATTATTTCCCATTTCATGACTTGCTCTGTTGCCTTGCTTTGGTCCCTGTCCATTGTTATCCCTGAAACAGAAACCACATCATCAGGAAATCCTACAGGGATGCAGCATTTCCCAAGGACAAAGCCACAGCTCAGAGATCTGGATTCTGCTTTGAGTCCATCCTCATCTGGACTTGACAAGCAATTTCACTGTGCTCTGCCCCAGTGTCCATACCATACAATTATCAGCACAAATTAGGAAAGCTCAATGGCTTTGGGGAAAAAAATAAAATGCTTGAGAGCAGAAAACTGGAGTGTGTGGATTGCACTTCCAAGGAGCAGGGGTTGGGCTGGTAAACTCCCCACTTTTAGCAGGGCAGTCTGGTGTTTGAGGAGGTGTGGAATGTTTTGTGGAGATAAAGCATCCACCTGCCTTGCTGCACTGACCTGGAGCACGCTGGAATGGCCCCTGTAAGAAGGGAAATACCTGTGCTGTGCTCTGCTTTTCCTGCCAAGCTTTCTCCTTATTGCATCACGCTTCAGTACTGCCACTGCAGCGAGGATGGCTACGGGCAGCACAAGGAAGAAGAAAATCAGCAGCCCGTCCCGAAGTGATGTATCTAGGGAAAAAGGAATTGAAATCGTGGAATTTAAAATTGTAAAGCATTTCTTTTGCTTTAAAAAAAAAGTATAATCTTCAAATTGCTGTAGAATAAAATTAATAACTTCACTGAAATTTGTAACATTTTACACTCGGAAAAATAGGATTTGGCCTTATGGTATTACAAGCTCTTTCTGCCTTACCCACCCTATGTATATGCAATGTTTTTCCTTTTCCGTAATTTTTTTTCAATATTTCTAAAGCAGACAAATTAATTTTTTATTTGCTTGCCACAACTGCTCTGCATGTTTGCTTTGCTTTCCTAAATTTCTAATAAATACAAACCACTTTTTCCCTTTCCCAAAATACAAATTTAGTACCATTTAGTAAAACATGAATTGTTTCTGCCCTCAGAAAGATCACAGATTTCCCTCAGAAAACCTAAGGATTATGAACTTCGCTTTTAGACAAAGAGACGGAAAACATTTCTTGCATAAAGGCCAGCAAAAGCTGCTTCAATACCAAATAATAATGTTTCTTCTTCAAGTCAGGCCACAATCTGTGCGATAGGAAAAAACCAGCTGACAAGAAGCTTTATTAACAGATGATTTCTCAGTCCTTGTGCATGATGAGGGCCAGTTTCAGTGTCCTACCTGTGTGAGCTGGACCACTGTCAACACTGCCACCGTAGCCAGACTGGTTACAGAACGGAGGGGCCCATCCTGGATTGCAGTGGCAATTCCCATTGTTGTTACACACCTACAACCCAAACAAGAGGAAGCTGTGAGTCAGGCAGGGACAGTTCCCATTGCTGTCACACCCCAAGAGCCCAAACACTGGGATCAGTCGAACAACACCTCCCTGAGAGTGCCCACTCAGACCTTTGGTATGGACGGGGAGTTCCAGGCATGGCATTGCGTGTGGGAGTAAGAAATGCTGAGTAGCCTGGCACAGAAATACATGAAATGGGAACTGGGAATAAGCTCTGCCCCTCCACAGCACCCCAAACCACTGAGGGATTCTGGTACCCCGTGGTAATTCTCTCTAAGTTAACATCTGTGTTATTTGACTGCAATAAATCACAGGCCAGAAACGTTCTTAGATTTACAACCTTTGGGCTCCATTTTGATTTTTCACTGAGACGTATATAAATCAGGAATTACCAGACCGTCGTCCTCAAAGGTATATTTTCCTTTTACAATTCAACAGCTCGGTAATATTAAAAGAATTCCCTTGGGAAATTCAAATTAAATGCTTCTAAGTGTTAGTGCTGAGAGGTTTGCAGTGTTCTGGCAACATGAGTTACAGGTAAAATAAGTGGATTTAACTTTTACTACAGATCAGGAAAAAGCAAAGCCCCCTGCTTGGTTATTGCTTAAATGCAAGGGATTTGCACAGTCTAGAAGCAGGACACAAAGCACCATCTACTCACCCCATTATTATTACACTTCTGCTTTACATCACAGCTGTAGCCCAGATACCTTGCATCAAGACATTCAAAACCTAAACAGGCCTGGAACAAATAATTAGTGTCTTGCAAACACAAAGCTTTAAAAAATCCCATCCTTTTATAAATATAAGTGTATATGTTTACAAGCCTGCAGCTTTCCCTTCCATGTTAAGAAAAAGGACTGATACAACATCCAGTATTTCAGAATTTTATACCTTTATTTGTCTCAGCTTTGCTTAACTCTGTGGATGTACTTGGACAGAGCAATTCGAGTGACTGATAATGCAGTTTTTGAAGAGCTAATTAACTGTTTGTATGTATTGATCTCAAAAGCTTTTTATCGTGCTGTGGCATATGAACGAGAGAGCCAGGCAACGACTTTGGAAATTCAGAACCTTCCACCTGGAATATATTCTGTCACACTGCCCCGATTCCTCTTACCTTGTTCTCTCCACAGGCTGTCCCGTCATGAACTTGAGCAGGGTCAGGGATATCTGACCCCAAGTCAAAGTCAGAGGACCAGCACAGAACCCCGGACGCGTTGTTGACCACGCTCCAGGCTGGAAGGTTTTGAAGACTGACAGATGTGCACTGCAGCTTCCCACACAGACTGTGCCTGCATGGAATAAAGGACACTCAGAGGCAGGGTGAACAGGTAAAAATCAGTATCTCTGCAAATCCCTTCCAACTTTTTTAGCTTGCATTTAAAAATTAAATTCTTTCAATCTCTCGCTTTCAGGCTTTGTAACAAATAATTTTTTTCTACGTTGAAGATTTTAGGGTTAGCTTTTATTTGGTGGTTACTTACTGGACAGGGCATTTCTTGTACATTCCACCTTTCATTCCACAGTTTCCAAACCTATCTCCTTTAATATTTGCTTTTTCAAAGCATATATCAGGTGCTTTTCGTGCCCCTGTACAAAAAATAAATAGCGAATCTCAGTAACGTGTCTGAAAAATACCAGAAAGAAAACTTGGAACTGTCTCTCAGGAGCCTAGAAATGGGTTGGCATTAATGAAATGAGCATCCCATACCTTTCCCATAGATAGATTCACACTGTGAGTCAAAGCTCTGGCACACTCCATAGTAGCAATAAGCCTGGCTCTTGCTGCAGGGGTAACCATTCATGATGTAGACATCATCTGGGCAGTAGGCAGTGCTTCCATTGCAGTACTCAGGCAGATCACAGACATCTTGTTTTGCTCTGCACTCCGCTCCTGCCACTTTAAACTAGCACCAGAGGGGGAGAACGCTCTTAGTATTGCAACAGAGGAGGTTCCAGAGTGAAACAAAGACAACTGGGAACATTTTGTGATCTTAAGGAAGACAGATTCTCTTCTTAGGTGCTCCCTTACTCTGGTGAATGTTATTTGAAAATATGTCAAGAGGACTAGGACAGCTCTTTTCAAAAATCTCAGTGAGTAGTAACAATTCAGTTTAATAAAGCACTGCCTACCTTGCAGTTTCTGCAGCACAGCCCTTGAGCACATTGTGAGCCAGGTGTGAGTTTGCAGGTCGCAGCATCACAGCAGGGGTTGGAGCATTCCTGAAAACATCGAATAACTCTTTCATTTATTTATATTTACCTTCTGAAGGATGAGCCAAAAACATCCCATTCTCGGAGGGACATTTTGATAATGCAAATGTGACTCTTAAAAGTCATTTTGCGTAGGCAAGGTTTAAGGGTTGCAGTTAAGAAACCTGTACATGTTCTATAGATAAATTGTCTGTCATGGAAAAGAAATACCCATGAGGCTAAAACCAGCACAAAACCCCGTGGTGTTCCCACACTGCTCTGAATTTCACTTCTTTCTCAGCAGGGCCTCAATGTTCTGTGAAGTCCAAGAACCCTTAACTGAGTCCACATCAAAATCAAAGCATGATCTTAAACTTTTCCTAAAATTTATTTTGACATTGCTTGCAAAAATGCAAAATTCCGAGGAACCCTCCTCAGAATAATAATGCAATTAGGCCAATGTTATATATAATAATATGATTGATATGATATATAACATGCAACAAGCATCCAGCTCCATTTCATGCATTACCTGTGGTTTGCCACAGTCACATTCTTCATTGTTATCCACCACATTATTACCACAGACAGGTTCTTTGTACACATTACTTGTTTTGGGAGGATTTCTAAGGCAGTTTCCTCCTCCATTTAGAATAAAGGCCTCAAAATCATCAGCACTACAGGTGCTGAAATTCCTGGATCCACTGGAAAGGATAATGTTTTATTATTATAAATATGTTGCTTACAGGAGAACATAAAACTCAAGCTCTTAAAATATTGTTGTTCCATAAGAAATACTGTATTTCATAATGCTAGGAGATCACGAAACAGTTAATTTTTATTTTACTTTGCAATAAAGTGCAGCACTAGAAGTTTAAAATACTATTATAATATGAATGCTTTTAGAAGCCACAGACTATCAGATTATCTGTTCTGGTGTCCTGTATGAAGCAAACCTTAGGAATTCTGTGCTAAAAATGTTTGATTAAAAAATATTCTCAGGAAAACATTCATTTTAACTTGGAGTCCCTAAGAACTGAGGAATGCACCTTTCTGGAGTAGTTTTTGCCAGTGTTCAGTTACCCTGATTTATTAACACAACTGGGGATAAATGAAATATTATGACATTTTTCCCCTAAGGGAAAGTCAAAGAACAAATGAACGGAAGGAAACATAAGCCAAGAATGGTTTTTTTTTAAATTAACTGTTAAATAATTTGTTGCTTATTTGCACAAACCCAGTGAGTACAAGTAAAGCATTCTCAACAGAGAAAAAAAAAAAAACCCAGCAACACACTATTATTATAGAAAAAAATAGTTCCAAATATGTTTTTACAAATAACTATTGGGCCAGAAAACATATAAAATGTCATATAAATTGAAATTATGTCAAATCCTGAGTCCCTGAATCCACCTCTGTGATTAAATTTTTCAAACAACTCCCCATCCAGTAAAGTTCTTCCAGGTTCATGGGAGTTTCACAGCTTGTAAGGCACAATCACTGCAAAGAAAACAAATCATTAAACCAAAACCACTGGAAATCTTACTTATCTGTGCTGTGCATGATGTAGGATGCAGGACACCTCTTGTCATCGTGTTTCATTCCGAGATTGTGCCCCAGTTCATGTGCAACCACTGTGGCGTGACGTAACATTTTGTTATGATTCAGCTAATAAAGAGAACTGAGTTTTAAAAAGTGAAACTAAAGAAAGGACTGTTTGTACCCAGTGATCTACTGCCACCACAAAGCTCTCAGGGGCATTCCATCCCATTCCATTCCTTTTAGGCACTGATTTCAAAGGAGATTTCAACAACAAATGTACTGTTAAAGAAGAGAATCTGCTCCTGAGGTTGCCCACAATGTTGTGGCATCCGTATTTTAAATACAAGAACCTCTGGAGTTACTGATTCTGCCCCCAGAGGTGGAGAAAAAGTAGTTTTGTACAAAATTTTTTTTTAAATTGCCTGTTTACAGCCCTATTCTGAGGAATTCCAGACTTGAAACTACAGCGCATTATGTTGACTTTCTATTTATTTAAAGAGTAAAAAAAACCCACGAGTATTTTGTAGCTGCATTCCCATCCCAAAACCTCTGTGGTTATGAACTTTAATGGTATAAGAATGAGATTATGAGTACCGAGTTTGATGAACCACAAAAGACGACCAGAAGAATTTGCTGAAGATTAAATGAGCCAAGTGGGCTGGAATTTGACCAAGAAATTGGGAAGTACTTTTTTTTAAAAAAGGTGTAAAGTATACACAAGTTTTTACATAAGAAAGCCCATGAATGAAATCAGCCAACCCCACAACCAGGGTGATTTGACCAAGCAGGTCAAGGACCAGTTTCTTCCATACCCAAATTATGATGGACTTACAGTGCTGATGGAGCCTCCCTGGACATGTGAGCACACAGTGCCCACAAAAGCCATTCCAATGGATCCACTGAAAGAGCTCCTCCCTCTAAAACAAAACCAGTTTGGAGATGGTGTTCAGAATGGGTTGAGAGTTCATGATTTCTACTAGAAGACACTGACGAGTTGGAAAGAAGGCAAAATTTGGTTTTCTTGAAGTTAAGAAGGACTTTATCACCACAGCAGGGTTTAATTGCAATTAATATTGAATAAGAGCTTGAAAATAATGATCAACCACCTAAGCCTGCTGTGTCAGTGCACTCAGTTACAGAATGGCTGAGGGAGGAAGGGACCTCTGGAGGTCACCCTGTCCCCGGAGTTGATTAACTCTTAAGAATCCATATTGTTTCTTGTCACTTTTCCAGGTTAAACCATTTGGAAGTGCAGAGAATTTTACTCCAGGTATATTTTAGTTAATATACATTAAGGTGGCTGGTTTTGCCACTGAATGCAAACTTACATGATGAGGTGACCAACATCATTTCTTGAGCGCTTCAGAAGATCTTTCTGTCTCCAAGAAACAAACCTACTCAGCACGTCTCCAGCTGAACCATCCATTACAGATATGTGGTTGGCATCTGTCCAAACCTCTAATCCTACCAAAACAATCTGGATGTTTAATGCTCTGTACATCTGGGAAAAAAAAAGAGATAAATAATGTCCCTCAGCTGTTCTGAGAGAATTCTGAAAGATGACTTCTTTACTGCTGAGTAAACAATAAACATAGTGACCAAGATATAACTTCAGTTTCTTTGAAACTCAATATATGATATTTCTAATTATAAGTGAAATATAAAATATTTGTAAATTGTAAACTAAATAAAAATATTTAAAATATAAAACAAAGTATAACTGAAAACAATCTACTTCATGAAAGTACCTAAATGTATCTTTTGGAAAGAAAGCTGCTCTTCTGAACACTATGATTAAATAGAAACTACTGAATCCAGGCAACTTATCTGACCTACCCCATCAACATAATTAATCAGCTCTACTGTTTCCTTTTGCACTGCAGCGGGATCAGAATTCTTCATCACAAACTGTAAAATACCATAACAATGTCAGAGCAGAAAAATTAGCAAAACGATAAAATGCATTTGGTGTTGGATGATACAATTACCCTGTTGTGATCCACAACCACGAATAATTCTACGTAGCTTTTCTGGGGCAGGACAGCTCGCTTCTCCTGCAAACAAGAAAGCACAGTGAGTTAACAGCAAGAGTTTGCAATGTTGCATTTTGTAATGTGGCCCCAAATTCGTGTCAGACTCCCAGAAATATATTTACCCTGAGGAGCCTGTCCCTGCTGGAGGTACCGTTTGCTGCAAATGAGTATTTCACAGCCTGCCTCCCAAACATCTCGTGCTCCAGGCTGCCATTCAGCACCCCGCAGTGGAAGGGGATACCCTGCACATCTTCCAGTTCATAAAGCACATGTTCAAACGTGCTGGATGTGTTGAGGGGCTCCATTCCGTACCATCTGCCTCCAATGGAGAGAATTCCCCTACCAATCATAATAGAATGAAACATTATTTCATCGTTTTCCCCCCGTGTTTATGACTAGAAGAATGAATAACAGCTGGATACTTAGACACTATGTTGAAATTGATTATTATTTTAGATTATGTTAATATGAGGGTAAGTTCAAATGCCCAATAAAAGACAAAACAACTTATTTTAAATAGTCAACGAGTGTGGGCTTCTTGATTCAGCTAGAAAAGGAAGAAGAAAAAAAAAAGAGAATGAAACCAAATTGTTTGTAAATGAATCTGGATTTTGGGTACAGAGCTGATGCAAAGGGTCCCTTTCAGCCCTTATCTCTATTGATTTAAAGGACTGCCAGGACATGTCCTGATTTATTTTGAGTGACAACTCTCTGTGAAACTTCACCTGAAAGATACATGGGTGAATTTTATCCCATTTGTGATTTGATTGTATTTGAACCACAGAAAGTTGGTTCCAATTCGGACAAAATTTTTTCATGGAAATGGATTGTCTTTTGAAATGTGCCCATTCATAAGACAAAGTCTTTTGCAGGAGTGTTTTAAATTCAACAAAAGCTTCATCAAGATGAGATTTTTTGCTACAAACATTTTCTGGTCACGACATCAAGTACTGGAAGCCTCAGTTCATGCCCAGGTTCTGCCTGTATTTATTACAGCTTCTCTCATATTATCTTTATTTCTGTGAAAGAATTTTGGAAAAGCAGAAAAAAGTGGGAGTTGAGGGCAACTATAAAACCTGTAAGTTTCAACTTCATCAAAAGGTCAAATAGTCAAAAAAAAAAATAGGAAGAGGAAATACCTAAGGCCATCACATGTGCTAAGAGCAAGCGTGGAGTCAGCAATTCCTTCAACAGTGCCATGATAATAACAGTGTGTCTGAAATGCAACAAACCCACATCATTAGTGACACAACAAGGTGGTTGCCTTCAACTGCAAACTTATTTTCTAATTAACCATATTATTTGCAGGACAGCAGGGCTGGCTGTTAGAAATTTACAGAGCTCAAGGCTTGGAAAGTAATCCCGACCTTCTTGGAGGAGGATCTCAAATATTTTAGTCTACATTGCTCATCCTGTTCTTAGAGATCTTTCATGCACAAACCACCCAGATAAATCTCACTGAGCTCACGTGCAGCTCAAAGTTGAAATTAAATTTTGAAGTGTTTATGAGGCTTGTTTGATACAGGATTTTGAAACTATAAAGCTTTGATGCTGCCACTATAGTTTAAATTGCATATTATGCACAGGTGGCTCAGATTCAGGCTTGGAATAATCTCCTGGCAACCTGGTCCCTCCATGAACCTCATGTTTGGATCACTGGGAACTGTTAAACAGAAATGCTCCACTGTGAAAACTCACAAAAGTCTCATTCCCAGCAAATGTATTTTTTCTTGGCTTCCTGGGTTTCTCAGAGAAAATTCTGACACAAAGGAGAAGTTTTATTAGGTACAATACCTCGTTTTTGGATGGTGTTGCTTGCAGTTTCCCATTTTCCCCATATGTGTACAGCTTAAAGTTGTCACTAAGAAGTTTTCTGGAAACAAAATTAAACTACTGCTCTGTCAGTGGTCCAGAAACAAGTCAAGAGTCCTGGTAAGTGCTACATTCTGTTAGCAGCACGCTCAATGCTAAATTATTATTAAAATCCAAGCACATCAAACAAAATACTTTAAAATGAGCTGGAGTTTTTGGGAAATAAGTTATTTTGAAACTTATTATTATTTACTTTAACTAAAATATCTGTAGAGGAACCTAAGCAGACTCAGTTGCAGAAGGACCTGGCCTATTACAGGCTCAGGAATGAGGAACAAGAGAAACAAACATTTCTTTAAATACAGCACAGCTAAAAGCCCTGTGCCCTGCTAATAAAAAACTAAGGATGAACTGAATTCTAATTTTCCCTAAGGATTTTCTGAAATGTTCTATCTTGCACTGCTAATGAAAAAAATAATCTAAATCAATTTCTTCACAGCTATAAAAACGATCGTTCCCTTCTATTTGCAAGATATTACCATAGAGAGACACTATATTTAACACTATTTAATAGAATTGTTTTGTAGTTGGACTTTAATTTGCCATTTAAATGGTTTCTTCTGAATTTTTTCAGTATAGAAATGCTTGTCTGTATGCAACTAACCCCAAAACAAGACAATTCCTTAGAACACTCTATCACATACTTATTTTTCCTCAGCTTTAGGAGGTATGTTCCATTTCTGGTTTCAACTGAGTAAGAAAGATTGTCATCTGAATGCTCCTGAAAACAGAACAAAAGATACCACTTAATCAGGTGATTTTTCTATTCGGTTTTGTTAATTCCGTGTTTTGCTTGACAAGAGAGGCCCAACTCCTGTGCATGTTTTAAGTAAAAAACACAAATTCTCCACCCCCAGCCTTCAGCATTTCAAACCGCAGCAGAGCAAACATTCTCTCCTATGTAAAGTGTCGATTCCGTGAATTTCTCTTTTCATTTAGACAGGAGGGCACAGCCCCTGAATGCACTCTTTGCTAAGTACCGGGTCATGCTTTGGGACACTCCTTATGTAAATCAGATAAACGACTCCCAGTCGTTCATCCCCTAATCGGTTTGCACAAAGATGACTAATGCTGTTTCATTAACAGTTACTCCAGTAAATGAACTCCAGATCTGGCACAAGGGTAAGTTACCTCAGAACCGAAGAATTAAGGCTCAGGTTTCTCTTTGAACTCATCTTTTAACCTGTGCCACTCTGTGGCACCATTTTTATCCTTGGGGTGCTACGTGGCTGAAATCCTCTGGTTATTCAAAGACCAGAATACGGACAGCATGGATGTCAGCTCACCTTCAACATCGAATAAGAAAATGAAGAAATGAAAATATTCTTCCTGGCCCTTCTCACTTCTGTCTTACAAGGTCATTAAGAGCATTAGAAGTTTGGAAGGCACTCCGAGTAAAGTCACAGGCCTTTGTGGGAACAAATTTACTTAAAACCTGTTGAAAACTAAGAATCAGAAGAGACTGTGGGGCAGATTTCATTACAAAAATCTCTATATACCATCCATTGTGTATGTGTGTAATGTAGGACAGTGTGTTTTGAAAAACAGACAATCAGGAAAAAAAAAAAGAAAATCAGATAGAATAACAAACCTCATGAGAAAAGGGGGGATGTTTCTCTCTGCCTGTCAGACTTCGAGGAATGACTATTTCTAATGTAGAAAGTCTGGATGTGTGTTCAGAAGATACACCTGAAAATAAAGTTTGAAATTGGTAAAGGATCAGAAAGGATAAGGCATTCTTTTGGCACCTGCACAGTGGTGATGGACAAAAGTCTACTCTGATCCAGCCAGAAATGAAGAAGAAGCAAAATAGTTCAGGAATGATCAAATTGACTTGAAAAAAAGGTACTTCAGATTAAAGCTGGGGTCTTCTGGAGCACACAAAGAAAAACTACCAAAGCACTTAAACAGAATCTTAATTCTCTCATATTCTGGATCATTAACTTTGTGACCTTGTCATTTTTTCTTCCATGACCGACACTTTTAACCTCTTTTTTAAACAGAAAATTGGTGCAGCTGGTCTTCTCCTTCCTCCATTGTCCTGAATAAGGAATACTTTGAGTTGTCCTCTTAATTTGTCCACCTCCTGTGTGGGAGAAAACGTGGCTCTGCCTCTTGCCATTGCCTAATCTTGCATTTGTTTGTTCTAGCAACAGTCAGATCTTTGCAAAAGGTTTGTAGCCCTTTACATGATATCAGAATTATCTCCAGAACAACATGCTAATGCAGGAAGCTAATGATAAGAAGCCTGCCAAGTATCTGGTTTCAGATAAATGGTTTTATAAAGACAGAAACAGTCTCCAGCAACTTTTTGAAACATGATGTGAAATGGAATTAAAACTTCCTTTTTTCTTGTCTGCTCATCGAGTGGTTTGATCAACAGAGTCACAACCACTGCTTTTAAACAGATTCAACAACACCACAAATTTTAACAATAGAAGTGGTTTCTTCCTTATTGAATTGTCTTTTTATAAAGAAGCAGAGATTTCTTCACATTTATAGCAGTACAAACTCACCCTCAGCCTTCCCCCTTCCTGTGAAAGGAATTCATAATTGGAAAAAAGTCACACAACCAGCCAGTGAGGAGGGTGCTCCAGTGTAATGATCTCTCCCTGTCAGATAACATCAGGATTTTTAAAAGCTAGGTGCAGGTAGCATAGTTTAACACTACAGGCTGCAATTGCAATCAAAATGTGGAAGCTGATATTAGCAAAGCGGTCTGAAAAGAATATCAGAGCTTGATATTGTGATTTTGCTCTTAATCTTCAATAACGTTATTTTCTGAATCCCAAAATCCATTCTGTTTCATGAGTCAAGTGTATGTTGCATTAACCATGGAGATGCTCTTTAAACAATTCAAATTTTGACACCTGAAAGCAGGAAACCGTCTTTGATGCGTGTCATAAAATACCACTTCTAAACAACATTTCAGGTGTTGCACTTAAATCTAAAATGTGAATACAAATCATAAATGGAGATGAGTTAATGAAAAATAACAATGAAATTGGAGGGATTTCCCTCCCATAAGCAAAGAAGAAAAGTTTTTCTACAGTCTCTACTGCTGATGAGAGTGACAGCAACTGCAGTTGGCACAACCAGTGCCCTGCACAGAGTATGATGCATTTACATACCTACGACATCCAGGGGGAATAAAAACCCACAAAGAGCTCAACCTAGAAAAAGTTTCAAGCTGTAACGTTTTCCAAGATTCTCTCAGTGAGCAGGGCTGCACAGGGAGAGCTGTGGCTCAGTGTCACAGGTGTGCATCATTACAATCAGGGTCCAAGCAGACTTCGAGAAACCTTCTGAATATATTAAAATAAAATAAAATAAAATAAAGCTTACCTTTTATCCCAAAAGGATTTCCAGTAAAAATGAGTCCAAAAGTGAACAAAAATAGGCTGTGCATGAACATGACTTCCTGCAGAAACTACTCCAGCATCCGAGCTGGCTCTGGCTGCTCTGCAGGGAACCAGAAGAACGAGAACCGTCTGCTCCCAAGGTAAACAACAGAAAAAAACCTCTCTGATACTGCATCTCTGCTGAGGAAATGGGAAGTAAAATTTAATCCACTAGGCTCGTGAGAAAACTGGTCAGACAGCCTAATGCAAATAAAAAGCAGCACGTTCTTAAATGCTGATTGGAGAAAGAGCGTGTCCCGTGTCGGGATCAAACTGGTTTATTCCAAAGGACTTTCATCCAACAGTGAGTTCATACGAGATTAGAAACATAAAATGTTATTACTGACAAATGCAGTGTTTAGGATGCTTATCCTGGTTACTGCCAGCTCAATTAAAAAACCAGTGTGAATCAATTTTCTCTTCGAAATTTCAGCTTCTTGTCTCCCATTTTTTCATCTTTACTTTAAAATGTAACGCATATGAACACATGAAAATCCCCAAAACAAAAAAAAAACCCAGTCCCTTCTATGCTAAACACAATTCTCCTCACCAAAAGTCCGTAATTCTGGGCAGATCATCGTTCTTCCAGGATCAGAGTAATCTCCCACGTAACCACAGTGTCACCACAAGCAGAAAATAAACGCTTCTAAAACTGGAGGAGTTTTGCAATGCATTTCAGAAGTGTCAAGCGCATTTAGAAACACAAAAATGAGACTGAGACAACACACTCAAACATTTACATTCATTAATTTTAATTAATTCTTTGATTAAAGCAGAGAAAAGTCAGTCATTTACCACTGCTGGTAAATCCTATAAAACAACGCCTTAAGTGTCAAAAAGCAGAATGCCGGCTGTATTTGCAGTATTCGTTTGTCAAAGCCCGTTCAGCTCCATTTCCCGAGAGTCACACAGAACACCCTGAACATTCCAGCACTGAGCAGGGAGAAGAACTCGATACCCTCATTCCCTGGCTCTGTGTCTGCCACAGCCTCGGGAGCAGCATTCCCCACCTCCGGGCGAGATCCTACTGAAAATTAAATGAACCCCATCTTTTATTTATGGCCTCTTTTATTCATAGCCTCTCTCCTGTGCGGCGCGCTACCAGGACACAACTCGGGAGAATCCCGCTGCTGCGAATTTTGACATATTAGCAAGTTGCACGGAATCCAAGAATCATTTCAGGTGTAAAAGAGCTTTGAGATGCTGAGTCCAACAGGGGAGCCTGTTCAGTGCTGGAGCACGCTGTGGGGGAAGAACCTTTTCCTAATGTCCACCCTAAACCGCTCCTGGCACAACTTCAGGGTCAGTCTCTTCTCCCGAGCAACGAGAGGACACTGCCTTAAGCTGCCCCACAGCAGGTTTAGGGTGGACAGTACGAGGAATTTCTTCTCAGGAGGCCTCGTCAGACATCGGAGCGGGCGGCCCAGGGCCGTGGGGGAGTCAGAGGCGTTTAGGGAGAGCCTGGACGTAGCACTCGGTGCTGCTGTGTCACCTGTTACACCCGCTGATCTCACAGGTGTTTTCCACGCGCATTAACGCCGGCTGTCCGCGGCTCTGTGGGAGCCGCTCTCCCTCCGGCCATCCCGGCTCTGTGGGGGCTGCTCTCCCTCCTGCCATCCCGGCTCTCTGAGGGCAGTTCTCCCTCCCGCCATCCCGGCTCTCTAAGGGCCGCTCTCCCTCCGGCCATCCCGGCTCTCTGGGGCTCTGTGGGGGCCGCTCTCCCTCCCGCCATCCCGGCTCTCTG
>VWZN01001184.1:77254-92256 GCA_013396955.1 Regulus satrapa
TGGAGGTGTACGTGGGCGAGGAGTACTGCGGCACCGGGCGGGGACGGAGCCGCGGCACCGGCCCGCGGTGAGTCCCGAGCGGCTCTCGGGGTGTCTCTGACACGGCACGGAGAGATGAGGCTGCTCAGCCTCCAGAAGAGGCGCCTGGGGATGTCCCAGAGCCGTTTCTACCGCCGAAATGGGCTGCGAGAGAGCTGGAGAGGGACTTTGGGCTGGGGCTTGGGGAGATAGGACGGGGGGGATGGCTTCGTGCTGCTAGAGGGAAGGGCTGGGTGGGATATCGGGAAGAAATTCCTGTCTGGGAGGGTGCCCAGAGCAGCTGGGGCTGCCCCTGGATCCCCGGCAGTGCCCAGGCCAGGCTGGATGGGTTTGGAGCAGCCTGGGACAGTGGGAGGGGTCCCTGCCATGGCAGGGCTGGCACTGGATGACTTTTAAATTTCCTTCCAACTCATTCTCGAGTTCTGTGAGAGGCCTCTTGTATCTTTGATAAGGAGTCATCTCACACTTCAAAGCACAAGAGACGAGAGGTTTTGTTTTCCCTTCCAGTGCTTCCTTCCTTGCTTTGCCGGGGGAAATAAAGCAGGGTTTCTGCTTTGTTTTTAAGTCATTACATGGCACATCTGCTGCTTAATTAGCTAAATAGAAACCAGTCACTCAGAGCCTCGGGGAGGATGTGTGACTAATGTGCTGAACCTCAAAAGCTTGTCTAGAGCACAGTGCAGGCACACATACAAGGAATTTTTTATATCAGTATTTCATAAGATTTATCACAAGTTGCACATAAGCATTAAAGCTGCTATTAGGAAGTTAAAAACTGCTAAAAACTAGAAACTAAAATTGCTGTTGGAAACCATAGATCTGCATTAGAAATGTGTTCTAGTCAGTCTTGTTTCTTATCGAGATATTCACCAGTACAGTGTATTTCTAAAAAAAAAAAAAGTACCCTGTATGTTGATGTCACAGCTTGTTTATTTTTTTTTTCTAGTGAAACTGAAGAGGTTACTTTATACCACAAGTACCTTAAGTTTGAATGCCCTGCAGCCTCCTGTAGAATTAAGGTAGGGAGTTGAGCAGCATTGTTTTATTTTTCTTTTCTCTTTTTAATCACTTAATCGACTAAATTGTGTTGCTCTTAGTAAAATTATTGGTTCTATATGCTTCATCTCTTCACATAATCACTTAAAATCTGTCAGCTGTTACTTTGCCTTGATTGCAGAGTGCTCCTTTTAAATTGGTTTCTCAGTTTTCTTTTCATGAAGGCTTTATATGATACAGATAATTTAGTTCTAGAGAGAAAAAAAAATGTAACCTGGATGAACTGCAGGTCTGTGATTAGAGCTGTCAGCTCTGGGGTTAAATAAGCTTGTGAAAATCGTGTGGCCTCTACTTGCTTAGAAGAATTCTATTTATCTTTGGGGCACTCAGTCAGAATTTTATGGGGAATATCAGCAAGGAGAAATTGGCTGAATTTCCCTGGAAAAGAGTTGAGCATAGTTTTTTTTCCCAAGACTCAAAGAACGATGCATTAAATGTTTGGGTTTTTTTCCCCTAACCAAAGTATTTCTCTTTTCCTTCTTGCAACAGCTGCTCTCCTTTGGTGAGAAACACAGAGTACTCATCAGTAGAATAATTCTAGAAGTGCAAGCAGTGTCTGCAAAGCTAGCCACTGATTTTCCTTCACTAGGCTCAAGCATAGATCTAGACAGAGTGCAAACTATCATGGCATCCATGGGATCCAAGCTGTCTCCAGGCGCTCAGCAGCTCATGGACATGGTCCGCTGTCAGCAGAAGGTAAGTCACCTTTCACCAACACCAACTGGCACTTCACCGGTTAGGAACCTTCTAAAAACATCTTGGGATTTTTGAAATTCCACACTTAGTGCCCTTTCCATCCCGGTTTATCTGTTGCCACTCAAATGGGTGGCAATATTAATATTAATATTATTACATGCATTGTTATAATTGTAAGTTTTGCTGCCACCCTGCTCTCCTTTTGCCTGTTCCTGTAACTGCTGCACAGGGATGGGGGTGTTTTCCCTGGAGAGTTTGGGGTGTAGGTTTAGGTTTGTCTCTTCGTTATAACCGTGTCAACTTTGACTAAAAGGAACGTGCTCTCACAGAACATTTAAGTCCTAATCCTGCCAAGTGGGCTGTATCAAGAGAATCCTGAATCCATCTGATGGTAACAGCTCAATTTTGGGGACACAGCAGTGGTAAAAATGAAGTCAGTGAAGTTCTTTTCTTACTCAGACACTGCAAGACAATGAACACTTCATTTACAAGGAATGCACTTCACAACTGCTTTTAAAATCTTTACTAGTAGAACGCTGGGATATAAAGTTTATTTATTGTTGCTGTATCATTTCCAGTCTATTTGATACTCAAATGGTATTTTCTCCCCATCAGAACAGTTTCCCTCTTGGAGACAAACTCGGTTGGATCTTGGGGAGGAATTCTGACTTTGGAGGCGAGCGTGCAGCGGATGGATTGCGCAGTGCAGCTCCTCAGCCCTCGCTGAGTGCATCCACCAGTTCGCCTCCTAAAAACCACTTAACAAGCGAAGCTGTGTATAAAGACTTGAAAATAACTCGTGATCCGAGCTCAGAGGTGCCCAAAAGAGGGAATGCTTTGGATTCTGAAAGACTTCCTACCCAGCAAAAGGCAGCTGACCTCAGGAATGATTTGAAAGCCGTGGGATCTTTGCAAGTGCAGCAGCAAGCAGGTGAAACTCCAAACGTGGCCAACCCACAGGTGCTCCTTCCTTTTCTTCAGAACTTGTGCACTCAGGTGAATCAGCTCCGGCTCAAGGATGGGGAGAGGCACCTCGGGAAGAGTGCGGTGGCTAAAGAGGAAGGTGCTCAGAGTGCTGGGTGAGTTCAGTTTGGTCAGTCTCAAAGCAGCACTGACTGTTTGTAGGAGTTTTTCAGAAGAAATCACAGCGTTTCTTGTTACTAAACTGTTTTGTCTTCTACCTCCACTTAATCTCATTTCAAAAGGATGCTTCTTCATACACTCTTAGCTTGTCTTTCTCATCTGCTGTATTTTAATTGTAATTATTTTTGCCCCTAAGTTCTTACACCTTCCCTTTTTCACACAGCGTGGCACAGCCTTGCTGCTGTACTTGCTGTGTATCATCCCCCTGATTTTCCTGCTCCTGCTCCTCCTCCCGTGCTGTATTTACAGTGCAGGTGTCACAGTTACCCGGTTTGGAACAATGTGAGATGTGGGAATGTTCTGTAGGAATCAGGATTTAATGGAGGCTGAGTATCTCAGCTCCAGCATTTTTAAAGGATGCAGATGCAAAGCCAGAGAGTTGCATAGTTAGGATAACTCAAAGCACAAAGGACTGGCTGACAGAATACAAACTCTGTGTGTGTTCTTGACTTGTGTGGATTTTGTTTTAGTTAAGCTCTCTAATGCATAATCGAGCCTTTGAACAAATCAGGTTGAACGAAGATGACTGTATAAAATAGCATGTTTATGAGAAAACATTGAAATCTAAAGATGACTGTATAAAATAGCATTTTTATGAGAAAACATTGAGATCTAAACTGGGGCAGGCAGGGCGGTGTGCTAAAAATCGAATCCCTTCGAAGTTCCTTGTCTGTTAAATGAGATTTTACATTTAGAAGATGTTCAGGTGCCCAGATGTCTTCATTGCCCCTTGTCATTAAGAAACAAGTCATACTTGTATTTGCTCTTCTTACAGAGTGGAACAACAGCTCATTTGCTCCTATTTGGAAAAGATCATTTCAAAAAACCTGGATCTGATGGAGAAGAAACTGATGGACTACATTGACTGCCAAATCCAGGCTCTTCAGTCACACATAGACAATAAAATGTTTCTCTTGATGGACTTGGTTCAGAACTCAAAACCAAACAAAATTTCCCAGGCACACTACGATTCTAACGAGGGGTTTTCTAACGGAGAGAGATGAGAGGGATTCAGAGGCGGGGTTCCAGTGGGAATACTTCAAGAGTAATTACACTTTACAAAGCTTAGTATTTATGCAGTTAAAACTGTAAAGAAACCTCAGTGTTGTTAACTTGCATTTTGTTACTGTAATTCTATCCACTGTTGTACACACTCATTAGTTTTATGAAAGATCCTAAGAATATGTGGGTTTTTTTCCTAAATACCAAGAGTTTTGTATGCCCTTTGTGGCTTATTTATTTAAGGAACATTGCTAGAAGCTGTATGAACAGTCCCCCCGGTTCCAGTTTGAACAACGGAGTACTCTCAATAAAATGAGTTACTGCTTTTCTTTTTACCTACATGCAATCCCCTCACTTCTTTGGGTTGTGTTGATTTTTGAAGTGAAATGTGTTATCAGTAGAGCAGAATGTACTTTGTGCTTTTGTTTTATTGGCACTCCTGTTGAAGAGATTGGTTGTTCCATCTCTGAAAGGAGGGTTGGATTCTCATTGCCTGATTTGGGCAGGTCCTGGAGCTGTCTTTGGAGAGCTGGGGGAGTGTGAACCCCCTGTGGGTTCTCTGGAAGCCTCGTTGGCTGTACAGGCACCTAAATTAGGAATTCAGGCTCCTTTAGAGATACCTAAACAAGACTCTGATACTTTTTTCCCTCCTAAACACCTGAGTGTGCAGGAACAAGTGGAATGAATGCGTGCTCAGCAGACTTTATCCCGGTCCCATCACCCTAAAAAGTGCAAGTGCTTCATTCGTGCTTCTCTCAGGTGGATGTTGTTCCCAGGCAGGACCAGAAGACCAGAGGAGTTTTCCTGACTGCAGCACCCTTCCTTTAACCCCTTGGGATCACTTTTCCTGGCGTGCACCGTTTGCATTGGAGGGTGTAGGGACCTGATGGTAAACCCCTCAGTTGGGTGCACAAACATTTTGGCAAAAAAACATTGATGGGGAAGCAAGTGATGATTCAAAAGCAGCGTAAGCATGTCGAAGCCAGTATCTTTATTTACTTTGCCTGCTACTTTCTTCTCCAGGAATACTAATTTCTTTTGAAGACTGTCAGATCCTGGTGGTAGTAAATCCACAGAAGCAGATTTGGAAGAGAGGATCATCTTTGAAAAGACATCTTGCACTTATTCCTGATCTTATCTCCTGCCAGGTCCAGTTTCAAAGTGATTCAAAAAGATAAAAAGGATTTTTAATTTATTTTTCTTTTAAGATAGAAGGACCTTAATTATCTTGTACTTCATACTTGTACAGGTATAAAGTCCATCCTGAGGTAGACACACTCTTTTTGAACTTAGTGACTTGAGATAGAGTACTAAATTGAGAAGTTTTTTGGGCTTGGGTTTTTTAATTTGATTTAAAAAAAAAAAGTTGAAATGGATTTCTGAGTGTTGTTGAGTTCCAGTACTGTTAATTTAATGATTTTTAATTTTTTTTTCCCCCTCTTCCCTCTCTGGATACAAATATGAGTAGCAGTTGGCATTAAATAGAATTCTCCAGAAGTAATTAAAATGAGCTCGGGACATTCTGATAGCTGTATCCTACCTGGTGTTTGTGATGTTTTAGTATCACAGCTACCACAGTGAGAATGTTTGAAATTAAACCCACAACTGCCAGAGTGCAGAAGTTGTATTGTTGCAGCTCTGGTGCTTTTTCAGCTTCCACTTCAGTGAGGGATTCTGTGTAGAGAGAAAAATGAAGTGTTTAAAGTTTAGAATTCCGTATGATGAACTGGGAATTAAATAAGCATTTTTTTCCAGATATTTTCATTTGGCATGACCCACACAGAGTGCAAATCCCAAATATGTGGTACTGAAGAGCTGTAAAAATTGCTAATAAAAGAATCCTGCAGAACACCGTGATGTTCAGTTCTTCGGTATTGCTGCAGCCACGTTTCTGCCGAGCAGTGCTGTCACCATGAGAGAGGTGTGAGACATTTGCCGTGCAATAAAAAGCAACTCGTGGTTCCAGCGGGTTCCTTTCTGCTCCTGGGTAAAACTTCTGCTTTATAATACCTGCTGTGATCTATTTGCACTTCAATCCTTTTCACATTGCACACGTCCACTTCCACACAGATGGATGCAAAAGCTTTCATTACTGAAATAAATGGGAACATAATAAAAAAAAAAGAAACTGTTCTGATTACTATTAAGAGCAAGATTCATTCTAAATATTTCCTAGATCTGGTACCTGATTGAGTGGGCCAGTGTGCTTTTCTCAGGTGGAGCTTTGGGCTCTATAAAAGTGAGAACGAGGAGCGCTGTGGGAGTAGCAGTACAAGCTTTTTAAAATGCCTTTTCCATACTTTGTATTTCTGCTTGCTCTCCGTACCTGACCACTGTAGATCAGACTGCAACTGGCACCGAAGCGTTGTTGTCACAAGCACCTCTGCAGCTCTAGTTTGAAGGCATGGTGCTTTTGGTTTCTGCTCTCAAGACTGGTTTTTTGTTCCTCTTCTGGGCAGTGCATGCAGTGGGAGGATTTAACCTGGCCTGGAATAAACCAGCTATCTTTATTACCTGGAGCATGAACAATAAAACTGAGCACTGATGAGCACACACATGTTTTGGTTTTTTCTTTTCCCCGTTTACCTGAGCCCTGAGGTCTCTTTTTCAGTGTTAGGGAGGCACCCCTGTTGAACAGCAGCAACTACAAAACCAGGTTGATATCCTTGTTTGGGGGTGTTGGTGTGAGCAGGAATGTTGTGGAAGGGACTGACAGACACCCTTGGGAGACATTTGCAGTTTTCTCTTGGCACTGCTCAGCAGGAGCTTGGTTTCTCCCACCTTCATTTTCTCTTTATCTTTCCATTCAGGTTGGGCAAATAATTCCCTGTCTTTGCTGGGGGCTCCTGCGGTTGTGAAGTGCAGTTATTTTGAAAGAGTTGTCACGAATATGTGGCTGAAACAGCTCGGGATAAGCAAGGCCAGGTTCACGTGTGTCACAGATTAAAAGAAGAAGATTGCACTGCAACCCCTTTGTAGTCAGAACCTTCTTAGCCCCACACTGGGAGCTGCGGAAGGAAAAAGGAATCAGCCTTTCCTTCCTGAGGGAAGGAAACAAGCACAGCCCTGAAAGCCTGAATTCCTTGTAGCACAACTTTAACAGAGCGCCTGTTCCTATACATTCACCCTGTTTAGTCTCACAAGGACCAAAGCTGTGAGCTCCAGAGGATTTCTCAGTGCAGCAGGGAGTTCCCAGTCTCTGAACCTCCTGAGGTGCCCGTGCCCCAGGTGTGCTGTTACCTGGCCTGCAGGCCGTGCCAGCAGCGAGGGCTCTCTCAGGAGCTGCCTGTGCTTTGTTCCAGCACGGGCAGCACAAACCCCACAGCTGCGCAAAAAGAGCTTCACTAGAAAAGTCAAGACCTTGAATCACAGCCGGGTCCTTTTCTTTCATAGTATTTTTCTTCTTTGACAAAACCGTTTTCTTTTATAAGCAGCAGATGCATAATGCATTTGTAATGATACTGTATTTCTAATCTCAGACTATGCCTTCTTTAAAACGACTCACTCTGATTTTTAAGTCACTTTAAGGACTTTGCCTGCAACTTTCTTTTCATCCTGAAATGTACTTACACCGCCTTTGAGCGTGGAGGCATTGATTGCATGCTTAAAGACGTGTCACAGCATTTGAATTCCCTTTGGCTTCTGGAAGTGCTAAATTGGCATTTACTCTGTGTAGCCTTTTGTTTCTTAAACCCACACACGTACTAGCAAGGCGTTTTCAAATGTTAACATCCCTTTTGTGAGTGGATGTGAATCTGCAGTGAATGTGTGAGCAGGCATGTGGATCCCTGCCGGTCAGTGCTGTGTCCATCAGAACCAAATGCCCTTTAAATCATTACCTGTGAGAAGCAGAGCACAGGGTTATGAGTGTGGTGGAGTTTTGTATGAACTGAGGGAATATTGAGAGGGAAACAAAGTCTTGAGAAAAAACAGGCACTTGATCCAATTATTTTTTGTCACTGAGAGTATTTACTGAAGTTTAGGCTTTTACAGATCCGCTGTACAGATCCGAAAGATCTGAAATTAAGGAACCCAAGTTCAGTTAAGATTAAATACCTTTAGATTTACACCCACTAGTATGTATTTAGAAATCAGCAGCAGATCTTGGAACACAATGAACAGGTTTCGAGGTGGTCAGCATAATGTCGTGGTCAGAAGCATCATTACTGGGGGACAATGACAACAACGACGCCGTCGTTTGTGCTTCTCTTGGCTCTCCTCCTAAAGCCTGGGAAATGAGGGCCTCTGTTCCCTGGGAAGTGCTGGGGAGGATGGAACCTGTTCCCTGGGAAGGGTCTGGCAGGAGGAAGAGGGAATCTGTTCCCTGGGAAGGGTCGGGCAGGAGGAAGAGGGAATCTGTTCCCTGGGAAGGGTCGGGGAGGAGGAAGAGGG
The DNA here is from genome assembly GCA_013396955.1 of Regulus satrapa. Lineage (NCBI taxonomy): Eukaryota > Metazoa > Chordata > Aves > Passeriformes > Regulidae > Regulus > Regulus satrapa. The sequence goes on from VWZN01001184.1 coordinate 85,583, forward strand.
AATCTGTTCCCTGGGAAGGGCCGGGGAGGAGGAAGAGGGAATCTGCTCCCTGGGAAGGGCCGGGCGGGTGTGGTGTTGCACCCTGACACTTTGCACCGTAGGCAAGCTCTGTGCTGCACGGGAGCTCTGTAATGGAACTGGACGAGCCTCTGGCCTGATGAGGGGTGATTCCCACAGGTTGGGTCATTTACACACCTGAAAAAGGAAAAAAAATAAACAACCACCGCACATATAAATCATTGTCATGTAATGATTGTGACACGCTCACTAAGCCCGTTTGTTTCCTCAGTTGCAAGAAACTTCCTTCCAGAAATGTCCAGCTGTGATGTTAATCACAGCTCATGGCACTGAACTCCTGACTGCAGATGCCACAACACGGAATTTCAGTGTCTGTTGGTGTAATGTGCATCACAACTCATACAAATATCACCCATGTAAAACACCTCCTGGAGTTTTGTTGATATATATTAAATCACGTTATAAACTGTAGGGTGATGAGGTAGTGGAATTTTACTGCACACTCTGCTATGGTTCATGCTTAATTAACACAAGCTAAAGGATGGCTCGGCCCTGGAAAAAAGGATTTTGCTTTTTGGAAGCTTAGAGCTGTCCATGAAGGATTCCCCTGGACAGCCAACACCAGCATCCCAGCCCCTCTGATGTCTTTGAAACCCATCAGCATCATCTGGTGCCATAAATCAGTGACTCCAGCAAGGACGGCTCCAGGGACATCTGGATCAATAGACATGCATCAAGAACGCTGCAGAAATAATGCAAAGAAATCTTTGCAAAATTTTAGTGTGATTAGTAATTGGTAGCATGGGTGTGACTGGGTAGCCAAATCGAGTTGGACCTGAGCATTTGAAGGGCATAAGAAAATGGGGGGGGAAAAAAAATCACATTTGGGGTATCCCAGCTTGGCCAGGACACCTCACATGCATGAATAAATATTTACCCTTCCAGTGTAACTCCTGGCATCCCAGGCCTCCTTGGCTGGCACAGTCTGTTTAGGTATGTCAGCAACATCTGCCTCACGTTGTCAGGCAGGGGAGTAAGGGCTGCTGCAGAGCAAGGAATTGAATGTTGATAAACCAGAGGTAAGCAGGAGCAAAATGCAGCACGTGTTGAACACTAGCCTGCTTTGCAAACTTAAATGTGGGCCTGGAATAGCAGTGGGGAGGAAATTAATTTCTGTTTCTGATGATGTTCCATTAAAAGCTCATTTCTCCCTCCTACAACTAACTGCTAACCCCCGAGGTAGCTCCTTGGTGTTGTTCTCTCCTGGAATATGTCAAAAGGATTCCCACTGACTCAGCTTCCAGTGGGGATGCAGCTTTGAAAGTGCAGGGGGTCTGACTTCGTAGCTGTGAGGTGATCAAGGGAAAATCTGAATTTATACTGGTAGATTGTGTCTGCCCCAGTGAATTCCGGTTCCTTAAAACTCTCAGCAGAGCAGGTATTCCTCCCACATCAATACAAACAATTCTGGTCCCTCGATTTGTATGGAAGCAAAAAAAAAATATTAATTTCATGAGATAATGCATGCAGTGGAGAGAGAAGGGAGCCTTGCCAGCACATCATCAGCCCCCAGCTTTGGTAGAGAATTGAGGGTGTGAACCAGGGTGAATCTACATCACTTACTAGTGGCAATGGCTGTTGTTGTTTCAGGAGTTGGAGGGACGGATGGAGCAGGTGAGCTCGTCACTGTGAAAAGAGAAAATATGAAGTTAAACATTGTCCATGTTCTAAATACAGGGATGAGTCACAGGAAATAGAGTGTGCTGTTCACCACAGTTGAAGAAATGCCCAGAAATAAATACCTGGGTTTTCAGCTGTTGCGGGCTCGGTTGTGACTGTCAAAGAAAACAAAACCACCCTCTGTTATCTGTTCCATTACCGTGTGGGCAAAGCCAGGGCTGTCAGGGGGGAGTGGAGCAGGGTTTTACTCAAGCTGATGCTTGATCCTGAAATCCTGGCCAATATACTAAAGTCATACACACCTGCTGCTCCAGGAGTTGTGTCTTCTGCTGGGGCTGATCAGAGAGAGAGAGAGAGAGAGAAAGAACAAAGCTGCAGGTTAAAAATTACATTCCTAATGCTGAGAGATCCCTAAACCTCAGGAGACTTGCAGGTCTCACTTGAGACCATGGTGCTGCTGCCCAGGGCAAGGTTCCAGAGTGGGAGAAGCCCCAGAGGGAGGAAAATTCATCCCTGTGCTGCCTCTGCCGGGCTCTGGCAGCCTGGGCTGCTCACAAAACACCAGTTTGGGGCTGGGGTTGCTGGATGAAGTTTCCAACACACACGGACAGTGCCGTGTGCTGGGGAGGGCTGTGGGTGCCTTGCTGGACACTGAACTGTCCACTCCTGTGGGCACTACCAGTGGTCAGGGAGAAGGAGAAGGTTGAAGCCTCCCAGGCTGGCCCTGAGAAAGCTTAAAAAAATGTAAACAAATTTGCATCTGCTGTTTACTCAGATTCTTTTGTGTGAGATACGTGATGTTTTTATTGAGATGTTTACCCAGGGGTGTTAGTCCTTCCTGCACCAATAAGCTTAAAGTATTCTTCATTAACCAATCCATTTTTAAAGCACCCAAGCAGTCTTTGTAAGCCTCTACATTTTCAAATAAAGCTGTCATTTCACCTTCTAACATTTTCGAGTCTGTGTCGCTGTTTTGTGCCGTTTCCAGCTCAGCGGTGGCACACCCCCGTGGCACAGGCATCCCAGCGTGGCGTGGCTGGGATGCAGCTCTGGGGAGGGCAGGAAGGCTGGTTTGCAGGGAATGGGACCATGGGGGCAAACCTGAGCTTGTGCTGGTACCGTGTGTCTGCCCCTTCCCCAGCGCTTTCATCAGGGCCAGCGTTTCTCCTTCCCCTTTTGCTCATTTATTGTGCCCGGAGGCCAGGGGAAAGGCAAGTGGGATTCTCTCCAGCCCTAATCCCTGAGATGATATTATCATGGAGACAGGGAGGAAAGGCAAGTGGGATTCTCTCCAGCCCTAATCCCTGAGATGATATTATCATGGAGACAGGGAGGCAGTCAGTACAAGGTCAGAGCCTGGCAGACAGCTCAACACGTGAGCCAGAGCAGCACTGTTGTACTTACACGTGGTAGTGTCTGCTGCTGCAGCAGTGGACGCCGCTGCTGGGAGAAAAAAAAAAATTAATTTAAATATTGTCTGCATGTTACATGTCTATTTTTCGCTATAGTTACTCTTTATTACTTACCAGGGGTAATGTCTGCTGGCGCAGGACTAGGGGAAACTGTTGCTGTGAGAAAGAAAAGGTGAAATTAAATGTTAAGTATATATTTTTGCTCTGAAACTTGTAGCATGTAAGCCGCAGTAACACTATTACTTACTGGTGGTAACATCTGCTGCTGCAGCACTAGGAGAGACTGTTGCTGTGAGAAAGAAAAGGTGAAATTATATTTAATGCGCGTGTTAAATGTATATTTTTTTCCCCAAGACTGATAGTATACATGCCACAGCAATGCTGTTTTACTTACAAGTGGTTACATCTGCAGGTTCAGCAGTAGGAGAGACTGTTGCTGTGTGAGAGAAAAGATGAAATTAAATATTGTGTGCATTTTAAACATACTTTTTTTTTTTTTCCCACCAAGACCCATAACATATAAACCAGAATTATGCTGTATTAATACAGAATGAAAAGGTGAAATGAAGTATTGCCTGCACTTTAACTGTATACTTTTCCTCTGACATTTACAGCATTCCCTGTGTGTAGGAGATCAGGGCTGAGATATCACAGTGATAGAGCCTAATTTTTCTGAGATACCTTGCAATTCAAGGGACATGGCTTGGGTTTGTTTTCCCCCACCCTTTAAGTGCTGCCAGGCTCAGCCTCTCTCCCCATCCCTGCTGACCCTCTCCCACAGCAGAGGCTTGGCACAGCACCATTTCCCCAGAGCAGTGGCGGAGCTATTCCCTCAGCCCAGGAAATTCCCCATTTCTGAGAGCTGGGTGCTTGCACAACACTCCCCACATTTATCTCCCTCTCAGAGATCTGAAGTCCCAAATTAGTTTTGTGTGCCTGGAGTGTATTTTTTCTTTCTCAGAGAGGAATCAGACACGCTGCCAACAACATAATTCCAGCAGCCCCTGCTTTGTGGCCATCACGAGCTGCACCACCTGTCTCACCCCCTGAGAGCTGCCAGGTTTTCATTTTGGGATCTTTTGCTGTCACCTGGCAGCTGTCTGTGACCAACTTTTGGCAGTGTTTCCTGGGACTCTTTGTCCTTAATTCCTTTTTGCTGGCCATGATCAAAGCTCCTTCCCACCCCTGCACCACGCCAAGCATTTAATTCTGCAGGAGCTGGCAGTGGAGACCTGTCAGCAGCAGTTCTTGGCTCCTTCCCCAAGATCTAGTTCTAAACAAGACTGCCAAACTCGAGATAATTGGGAGAGATGCTAATTAACCTGTTGATTTGGGTGCTGAGTATTCATCAGAGGTGGTGAAAGGTGTTAAATAGAAAGTTTAGGACTATTTTAAGGCTGCATTAGCTGTCTAAATCCAGGTGGGGATAGTGAGAACGAGGTAGATTTAAAATCCTCTGTTTGGATCCAGGCCTTGAATTGCAGGGAGAAATGAATTTGTTGTTATTCAGCTGATATTAAAAATGGCTTTATGGGAGGAAGACACCTTTCCCGTGAAAGTTTCTAAATATATAGATTATTTCATCAATGAAAATTTTAGGGGGACTTTTTCAGCAAATAAAGGACTGGTTAGGTAGTGGTCTCAAGAATCCTTCATGTCTTCTTGTGGGGTGCCTACAGACAGGTGAGCAGCCACTCTTCCCTTTGAGCAAATCAATGAAAGAAAATAATCAATATCTTATCTCTTCAAAGAAAATTCTTTGTGAAGTGTAGGAGACAATCAAAGGAATCAGTGAGCACTGAATTTTCCTGAGTCTTTAACACAGTTGGCCCCCATTATGTACAAATTTAAGTAATAAAATTAGTAGAGCTGGAAAGGAGCATTTTTTTCCCATCAGCTGTACCTGGCTCTTCCCTCGCTGTAGACAGTGGTGCTGGAGTTGTTGCTGGCTCACTGCTGCCTGTGACTGGGGCAGATGTGCTCAAATTGTCTGATTCTGTGACAGAAGAGTCTGTGGAAGCTTTGAGGGGGAAAGGAAAAAAAAAATGCAGGAGGAACAATGAACAATATTGCCCAGCAGGAACCAGAATTAAATTTTCATTGGGGTGTTTGGATTTGTCATGTTGCTAGGAAAGTGTGAAGTCTTTATCATCACATAATACTGCAAGAAATAAATATTTAGTAGTTGGATTTTTAAGCTTCTTAGCTACTGGAGAATGAAGCAATATATTTGTAGCTGTCCTTATTAAATTTCTTTATGTAATTTTTACATACAGTCTGGCTGTCCCTTAGCTCACTTAGGCTCCAAATTGATTCTGCAACTCAGACTTTGCCTATGTAAGCTGTGCTTAGGATCCCTGATGTAGTTACTGCCTCAGGCTCTTCATTCACTGACGAGGATGCTAAGGAGGAATACCAGGGTTTTGAATGTGCAAGTGTTGAGAAAATAAATTACTGGAGAAAAACAGCAATCAGTGATAGAAAATGGAGCTGATGATTGCTGGTATGTTTTTGATTATGTCCTTGAAGGAAAGGAGACTTGGATTGTGGCCTCTAAAATCTGGTTATTTGAGTCAAAACACTCAGGTGAGGTTATATTTTAATATTGAACACAAGCTGAACTTTTCTTCACCGAGAATCTAGCAGCTGACTGAGATCTTGAGGTTCATTCATTTACTTTCATCAGTGTAATCCATTTGGAACGAACTCAAGCTCGATTGTAAGATTTTATGGCATCGTGTCTGCGTCTCACCTTCAGCCAGCGTGGAAAGGATTTCTGCAGCTGAGGTGGTCACAGCTCCAAACGCGGCAGGTGACGGGTTTGGCTCTGAGCTGCTTTCGGAGGCTGTGAGGAAAAGGGAACGTGAGGGAAAGAGCACTCAGCTGAGGCTGAAATCAGCTCCTGATGAGTTCTAGTGCCTTCAGATGGCGTGGTGTGGGTTCCAAATGTGCCCCTCACACACAGAACCCGCAGCTCCCACCTGGCTGGTGGCAGCAGGTCAGTGGCAGCGTGGCCAGATCTACAGATCCAGAGATCCAGAGATCCACAGAGCCACAGACCCACAGAGCCACAGATCCACAGCTGATTTTTGGCATATTTTGGCCTCTCCCCCAATGTCCCCTCCTAACCAGGTTTTTCTGACACGCTGCAGGTTGTGCAAATGCCCTTTCCCTGTCTGGGGTGTAGCTGGGATTTCTGATGTCCTGCTTTCCTCTGTGGTGGAAAGGGAGGGAGGCTGCAAGGATGAGAAATTAAATGGCTGCATGCAGCAATTAAAATCAATTAAATAAAGTGATTTCAAGAGCTCGTGAGTTGATTTTGGGCTCAGATTCAATAAAAACTGGTCTAGTGGGTGGTGTCCCAGCCCATGGGAGAGGGTTGGATCCAGGTGACCTTTAGGGTCCCTTCCAACCCAAACCATTCCATGATTATCAGTCTGCTGAATACCTGGAGAGGCTCATTCCCCAGCTGAGGGAAATGAGTGCAAATGCCTCTCTGTGGTCCTTAATTTTTCCAGAGTTTTTATTAATTTTGGACACACAGAATTACAATGATCTGGACAC
>VWZN01001184.1:92355-109666 GCA_013396955.1 Regulus satrapa
TTTTGTTTTGTTTTGTTTTGTTTTTTGCAAATTTGTAAGTGTATACTTTATAGCTGCAGCTGAGAGGTATTAATCAGTAAGTGTTTGTATTCCTGCCTGATATTTTTCAAGTGAAGATGTTGTAAGGGGATTGCTCCTTCACAAAAGAGGACAACTATAAGGACAACTATATTGTCTGCTATGAATATTTACAGATTCACATCCTGATTTAGCTGAAACCCCCAAATTCACAGAGTGCTTTAAAAAGCACATGTAAAATGGCTGTTCTTACCTTCATCAGCTGTGGTTGGGGTTTCAGGAGCTGCTGTGGTCATTTCCTCTGCGACAGTAGTGGCTGCAGAAGACACATCTGAGGAAATACAAAGCAGAGAGAGACTTGCAGCAATTAGCAGTGAGTATGTGAACGAAACTCTTGATGAGGGTAAATAAATTCGGGCTTTGTGGGACAATGACTCATTGCCTTTTATTTTTGACTACAAAAAAAAAATTACTTTCACCTCACTTAATATTTATTAACGAAGGCAATCTGGTCTTTGTGTTGTTCCTGACTGCATTGCTTCACTCCTAGAGGTGCAATGGCTGTTTGCAAAGGTGCAAAGGAGCCTTTTCAGGGGAGAGTAAAGCATGAGATTTGTCCTGTGCTTTGGGAGTGCCTCACCTTCCTGGAGGGTTGTCACGGTCTCTGGAGCAGGAGAAGTCTCAGTCTGTGCTGGGGTTGAGCTGGGAGCAGGGGAGGAACCTGCAGGGACATGGCAGGGATCTGTAGCATCACTCACACTTTGGGTTTCGTGGGGAAGAAAGTCAGACCCCTGGAATTGAACTTTTGGCTGTGGGGCTCAGAACAACAACACCTTCCAGTAGTCACTGAGAGTGAACCTGGGAGACTTGTGCTCCTCCTGTCTGCTCTAAACAAATCACATCTGTTGCTCAAAATTCCCACACGTGAGGTTTGCAGCTTGTTTTTTATCCTTGCCTTTGCCAGCAGAGGTCAGGGGTTCTGTGGGAGGTTGTCACGGCTGCTGCTCTGTCAAAACCTTAAGAATAAATGGTTTTGGGAGCCAGCATTTCATTTCTGTCTTACATAGAATAAAACATATGCTCATGATTCTGTGATTCTATACAGCAGAAAAACTGCATTTCAACACCTGCTCTTCTGTGAATGTGTATTATAAAGAACATAATTAACACCTAGAAATCCCAAGAAACATTAGTGAAGTTTGTACTTTAAGGTTTCCAGGGTGATTATTTCAGAAAAAATAAAATGGAATCAGAAACTTAGACCTGGAGTGTAGAGACTTGCTTTATAAATATGTTTTCACTAAGTATTACCAGGTTAGTGGCAAATACAGTTCATGTTAGCAATGCAAAGAAATAATAAAATTATAAGGAAATAATGTTGCAGTGGTTGAACAAATAAATAGTAATTTGAAGCAATAACTTGTAATTCAGAGGATGTGCCTTTGTAGAAAACTGTCTGCCAAGGAGCTGTAATCACATGATTTTTTGAGTTAAAAATTAGCTCTGAACATTGACTGTAAAGAGCTAATTTTGGGATTCCTGTCCCCAAAAGCTCAGCCTTACCTGTTGGTGCAACGGTGGAGTGCATTGCATCTGCGAACAGATAAAAGAGCAAAAATGTATTTTATTGGGCAGTTATTTATATTATATATTTATGACAAGGATTATTCTTGTTTCCAGGCATGCCTGGTTCACAACTGGATGGGCCTCTGTTTTCTCCTTACCCTTTTGCCTTTCTTATCTTGGGGGCTGGCTGTGATCAGATGTTGACTGAAGTTGCCCTGAACTACTTGCTTTTCACTATTTTCATACTCAGGGCTTGCTGTCCAATCTTGTTATTTTGTGCAAGACATCCTCCTGCTCCTCAGTCGCTCAAACTCAAACAGAAGAAGCCTCCCCACCTCCACTTTTCAGCCCTGGCCTGATTTCCAAGCTCTACCCTGATGTTTCTTGCATTTATGGAGGACAGGACAATATGATTTCCCCGTACTATTCTTTTCATTTTTACCTGAGCAGATGACACCAACATCCTCATTGAGTCCACAGTTGTGCTTGCCCCAGCCGGAGTGCCGGCAGTCCCAAAGGTGGGATTCAGTTCCTCTACACTGCACATCATCCAAATGGATAATTTTTCCACTGGGGCCAAAATAAGACAGTCCCAGGACAGAGACAGCTTGGCCACAGTGAAGTTGTCTGCACACAACGCTGGCGCTGTTCATATTGAAATAATCATCACAGACTGTGCCCCATTTTCCATCATGAAAAACTTCAACCCTCCCGGCGCATCGGTGCCCTCCAGATTCCAGTCTCAGCTGTGGTTGTGGTGGAACTAAAGCAAAAGTTGACAGGTGAATCTCAATTTTGTTTGTTTGTGGCTAAATTTCTGGTGTCTAGATTGGAGTGTGCAGGATGCCCACGCTGCGTGCAGGGCCTGATCTGCCCCGCTGGAGGCACAGCTCACCCAGAGCTGGCTCAGGGGGCCCTGCACATCTGCCAGGTGTGTTCGCGCTCAGAAACATGTGCCTTACCTTTGGGCTGAAATTTTTCTTTAATCCAATCAGAAAATTTGTTCCATATTGAGTTTGGGTCTCCTTCTGGCCGGTTCCACCAGGTCCCGCTTGCTGTGGCAGAGAAGGAAAGATTAACCCTGAAGTGATACATCACGCTCTTGTTTTGTAAATAATTCAGTCCAGCCAGCCCTTAATCTACACTCCTTGAGATCACCCCTTTTTGTAAGGGATTGGCTTCTTTCACGGTGCCTGTGGGGATAAATAAAGCTCAAATTATCTCATTCAAAATAGCAAGATTAAGAGTTTGAAGGAACTGTCATGCAGAAGATAGTTCCACCCGGGTCTGGCAGACTGCTCTGTGTTTCTCTCCCCCTTTCTCTGCATTTTAAAATGTACAGTATGGAATAATTTTAATTAAAACTAGAATATTAGAAGAAGAACAATCAGAAAACAACTCCCACAGGTGTCTCCCTCACAGAAAAGAACAAAGTGATATTTTTCAGCCTTCTTCAGTCTGTAACCTTCATAGGTTTATATTTTCAAATACAGTACTTTAATATTATATTGCATATTATATATATATATATATTGGATTGGGTATTTTAAAATACATATATTTTGAAATACAACCTATAGATTTGGACTGAATTTTTGAAGTAGAAGACAAACTGTCAATTCTACAATGCAAAACTCATCAGCAACATTCGAGGAGCATCTTTGCCACCACTTCCCAGCAAGCCAGCCTGTATCAGTAAATAATTCTGTACCATTTCCCTGCAGACATGAAATAATTTTCAGGGCAATACCTGGTTCAGACAGGAGAGCGGTGCTCAGCAGAAGCAGCCAGGTGAGACGCACGTGGAGGTCCATGGTTGTTGGGGATGGTCTGTTCTAGCCCAGCACAGCTGCAGAATTTATACCAAAAAGGTGCTGTGCAACATGATCCCTCTGCCTGGACTTCCAGATCGATGCCAAGGAAGTGATTTAGGGAGGATTTTCCTTTCACAGGACACATCCAGACATCCGGATAAGGAGATCCAGCTCGAGGAGTTGCTCTGGACTGGCCAGCCAGATCTTCCCAAACACTCCCCGGGCCCCTTTGTGGCCCTGTGTTGATGCCGTGGCTGTTCCAGGAAACATTGATTTACTTTTGGAGATTAGGCTGTTTGGTAAGGATTCTCATGCCACCCATTAAGACAGCTTACAGTTTACAACCACATTAACCAGATTAAATTAATGTGAGGATTGTGCCAAAACATTAGTATCCTAAAAATGTCAGGCAAGCCTCAAAAAAATTCTCTTTGTTTGCCAAAATGACTCTTGTAAGAAGCAATTTTCCTTATTTTCCTGACTTGCTTTAATCTGGAAGAAGATTCCCCCAGCATGTTTCAGGTCTGCAGTTCTCTCTGTCTGACTTGCAGCCCCCAGAGCAATGGAAGAGCTCACACTGTTCTCCCTGGCATGAGGTGATGCTGTCCACACCCCCATGGCCCCTGATATCCTAGAGGATGCCTCCAGCTCTGCCTCATTTTGTCCTGCCAGGGAGAAGGGACTCAGCTACAGAGAGTAAAAAAGAAAACAAAGCTGAATTTTATTAACTGAATTAAAAATGACCATAAATTCTTTCTTTTCATGAATTCTTTTCTTATTTTCATGGCACAATCCAGCTCTATTTGGAGCCCTGATATAGGGCTAGAAGGTAAAATGGAAGGAACGTGGCTGAATGCAAAAATTTCTAATTAATAAGAAGCATCAAATGCTTTTTCAGCATTCCACAGTCCCCTTTACAAAACAGGTTCCAAGGAAATAATGCAGAGGGTAAATCCTGTGTGCCAGGAGCCAGCAGTGATGACAGTAGGGCTGACCTTTGCGGTCTTGGAAGGGCAAAGCTGTTCCCCAGAACATCTTCTTAAAGAACTCTATCAACTCCATCCCCTCCTAGCAAACAAACAGGGCTCGTTGTGAAATATCTTTGGGCTGGAGGTTCGGCATTAACCTTTCTTCACACAGCGAAGTTCTGCTGCGCTGGCAGATCTCTCCCTCCCTGGAAATAACTTTATTTCGTGTTATAATTTCTGTAAGGATCTGGACGTAAAGGGGCTAACAGCAGGGGGAAAATGCGGAGCTGTTCTGGTGGCTGCTGCCACTGGAGGGCAGCGGGGCCCCGTCCTGGGGAAGCGAGCCCGGCGCTGGGAAAGGATGCTCCAACACCACGGAGCTGCTGTGGCACCCCTGAACAAACTCCAGCTGAGCAAACCCTTTAAAAGTGGCCGTATATGTAAAAAAAAGATCACTAAAGGTGTTTTGATGGAATAAACTAGGGCTGTCTGCCTTTCTCCTGTACGTGTATTTATTCTAATTTCTCATTCCCTGATGTGTATGAAGTCACAACTTCCTCCCATGCCAGAGCGATGTATTTTTTATTTCTTTCCACATCACACTGCACTCCTGAGCAGTTTTTTTTACGTGGTAAATCCTGGTTTTTGCTGAACCCATCGTATTCCCACCAATCTGGGTGGACCATGTCCAGTGTCTTGCCACAGGAGGTGTTCCCAGTGCCCAACTCAGTTCTGTACCAGCCCCTTCCCCAGCTCTGTTCCCTTCCCTGGACATTCTGCAGCCCCTCAATGTCTTTGTCATCCTGAGGAACCCCAGGCTGACCCCAAGATTTGAGGTGCCTCAGCCCAGGGGACGGTCCCTGCCCTGCTCCTGCTGGCCACGCTGGTGCTGGAACAGGCCACGCTTTCTCTCTTCTTTCCTCTGGAGTCCAATAAGTTCTGGAGTGAAAGGAGCTTTTCAGGAATGGTTAGAGAAAAGGCAGATCCCAGCTGAAGTAAATCACATCCTCAAGGGCATGACCTGCAAAGTGACTGCCTGCATTGATGGTGAATTTACTGTGAAGTGGGAGCTCTACGTAGGAAGCCACTGTCTTTGGACAAAACTGAGGATTGAGTGCTGGGTCCGGCTTCCCAGTCCCAGAGGAGAATTCCCTTGGGATAAGGACCTCACATCCAGCCTCTGGAAGCCGCAGTGAGGGGAAATCTTTGAGGTGAAGGCTTTGCCAAGGTCGAGGGGTGTCAGTGACCTTGGCCCCACACATGGCAGGAGAGGTCATTTCATCCTCTCACCCAGCTTTGTGTCAACACACCCTGCTTGTCTTGGCATCTGCTGTGCTCCTGCAGCTTTTCCTGATTTCCACTTTCCTGTGGACAATGGTCTTAACGGGGAGCTTTCCTCAGCTCCCAGCAAATCCCTCTGACCTCAGCAGTGCCACGGGCAGGGTCACACGGAGTGCCACCAGCGTCGGTGACGTTCTCTGACAGCAGCTTCTGGACATTTGTCATCAGAAGCACGGGAGTGGCCAGGGCCTGAGCTGCCTTTAGATTCAATTTAAATGTGGGTGCTGAAGTCAGTGCAGTGAGACACAAGAAGTGTGCAGTGTAACTCACCCCCAGCGCAGAGAAGAAGACTCTGTAGGCTGCCAAAGCTGAAGTGATTCATCCCCCAGCTGAGCAGTGGTTAGGAAATTAGTTGTCATGAAATAAATTACCTGTGTTAGACAAATCATGGTGGGTATTTATTGGTATATGTACAATGAAGTATTTAAATTAATAGAGCAAAATCAAGGTTCAACTCATTGAGATAAGGGTGACCAAGGCACGAGGTAAATCAAGCCAAAGCAATGCAAGGTCACCATGACTTCTTAATAACTGCATTTTCTTTTCTCCTCCCACTTTAATATCACTTAAGGGTCTTTGAGTTTCATTAGGAAGGGCAAAAATTCTCTGAGTTTTTTGTTTTGTTTTGTTTTGTTTTTGTGTGTGTGAGGTAAATCCAGGCAACAGATAATATTAAAAATGCTGTTTTATGCAACACCTTTCCTTTTTTAAGGCTTGAAAATTTTAACAATCTGATCTAGTGAAGAGGTTTTTCACACACAAAAGGTCACATCCTTTCAGTCCCGTGGCACATCAGATTTATATTTAAGTTTTGTATTTTAAATCTCTTTAAAGATTGAAAATCTGTGGTTAGACTCATGGAAACTCATGTAAATCAGAATGACTGCTTTCACTGTGGTCAAAATACATCAAATTTTAATTTTTTTCTCATGAATAATCTTTTGAAGAAACTAAATAAGGCGCAAATCAGTAATAATTTTAAGACAAGTTTTTTTATGGTAGGATTTTTTTTTTCAAGATAGAAATGGTTGAATAAATATGAAATTGAAAATGTCAGGTATTTCAGTTCCCATAGAAGCTATTTCCTCAGAGGACGAAATAGGCAGAATGTACATTTTAGCAATTACCATTTCTGTGAAATTAATTGTATTTTTAGAAGACGTTCTTCACCCAGAGGGTGGTTGGACACTGGAACAACTCCTCTGGTTGCAGCACCAAAGGTCAAGAAGTGATCTGGACAGCATAATTAGCCAGGTGGTTTAATTGGAGCTGCTCCTGTGAGGAGCAGGGAGCTGGACTCAAACGACATAGACTGTTTCCAAATCAAGATATTCCATGATTCTATGATAACACTTCACCCTTTTTTGCAAAACCTGCTTTGTTTCACAAAGTGCCCAGCAACTGGATAATTAATTATGAGCTGACCATCCTTGCTAACAACTTGAAAAATCAGTGGAGATCAAGATTAACCTTTTTTTACCATCGGGCAGACGTTTAAAAAGTTGCCAAGGTTAAATTTGGGTAAGGACCTAGAAGGGCCAGAAGGTTATGGCATATCCTTCAGAGGGATCTGACCCAGCTCGGGCTCCTTTTTCCTTCTTTCTGTCCCTAAGCTGCAAAGGAGTGGTGACTTTGAACCTTTGCCTTTGGTTTATCCTGGGTACCTCGCTCAAATAAACGATCCTCAGGTGTTCAATAAAAGCTTTGTCAAGGCAAGATATGCGGGATTAGGATCTTAAGTTGAGGAAAAGTCTCCTGTGTGAAAGTTTGTTGGTTCTGTGAGGGCAGAATGTGCCTCGGGATTGTTTTTGTTGCTCGTCCTAAGCATCGGTAGTGAGCAAACAGAGCTGGTTAAAAGGTTACTAAAAAAGTGTGATAGTCATGCAACAGGATGGACTCTGAGTGACACAGCGTAAAAGGCTCTAAAAGATTTTAAATCTCCATTGGATGGAAGTTTGCCATGTCAAATACGGATTAAAAATAAAGAAAAAAGAGGGAGACACAGCATGGGACAGAGATTTGGTGACAGTGTGGGTACTAAGAGAGGCATAATGCTGTTGAGAAATGTGTTTAATCTTTCAGGGGAGCACTTTTCAACTTGATAAAAATGAAAAATTCTCTGTGGCTCCTCTTGAGCAAGCAGAGGTACACAAGCAAATGGCACACAGGCAAAGTGACTGTCACACTTCTCTCCATAGCAGCCCTGGCGAGAATCCTCCCACAGGGATTTCTCATTCCCCCTGCACTGTGCATCATCCACGATAGTTTTTCTTGGACTGTGAGCAAAAGTCACATCTCCTGAAGGTGATGCAGCATGTCCACAAACCTGCTGGTTGCAGACAGCTGCTGTTTCCCTTTTATCCCAGAAATCCTCACAAATGTTCCCCCAGGCTCTTCAACAAAATGTTTTTGCTGCCCTCAGCACTGGTTCCACCCATTTCCCACCCTCACTGGCATTTATTTGAAAGACAAAAGAGAATTTCCCTGAACCTGGACTTTTCATGGAAAGACAGAATCAGAGGTTCTGTCTCAGAATCAGAGAGTCTCTGATAAGTTGGTTTATGCTGCTTGAAGCAGGTTGCTCTGGGTCGTGTCCATAGGAGCACTGAATACCCCCGGTGTTTTGCTCAGGACAAATTCAGCTCTGAAACATCAGAGCCTGATATTAAGTGCAATTACACAAATGTAAGAAGTTTGCCTCATCCTTCAGATCCTGTGTCAGCTGTGAATGGAAAAAAATCAGTCACTTCTAGGTGGAGTTTGAGTCACAACAGATGCAGTAACAACTACATCTAGCAAGGAAAGGGGGTGTTGCACATGGTGCTGAAGATATTGCTGCAACAATAAGAAGCAGATTAATACACCTTGTTTCAAGACTATTATAAAAGTCTACAACAGAAGCCAGACCAGTCTTGAAATGCATTTGTTTATGACGATAGTGGATAAAAAAAGAATTTTTAAAGTGTTAGTAGTAAAAAGGTTGTATAAATGACACAATGTGGTCACTAAAAGGAAAATCCAAGTCAAATTGGAGTAAACCCAAAGGATTTGGTTTGATAGGATTTGATACTACAGAGAAAATGTTGCTGGAAGGTGAGAAACTGAAAGGGCAGTGATAGCCAAGGTAATCTCATAGAGTGGAGATGCTTTTAACTTCTGAAACGTTCTAGTAAATTCTTTTGCAGGCGTTCCTTTCTAATAAAACTTCAATTTTTGAGTACCCTAATAATTATTAATAATAAAAAAGGTTTTGAAGCCCTTCTCTTTCATGGGACCAGTGGTTAACCCCTGTCCTTGGATATCCCATGGCAGCCACTGGCCCAAGATGAACCAGGGAGAAAACATTACCAGGGCATGGACCATCTTACCTGCAGCAAACAAAAAGCTTTTATTTTCTAAAATGCAGCACCAGGAACCCCTCAAAACTGCCCATATTCTGTCCTGTGTTTCAAACAGTTAATTTCCAGCTTGATTTTTGTCATTTCTGTCACACTGCTGCCTTTGGGCAGCGCCTCATGTGACGCCCGGAGGAATCCTTGCGGTGCTGGCAGGGAGCAGCCCTCTTGTCTTCCCCAACAATGCATTCCTTAGCAAAATCCAGCGAATTTCTGGAACAAAGAGGGCTTGTCTCACGCTGGCAAGGCTCAGATCAAGTGTTTACATGCTCAGAGTGCTGGTCTCAAACCAAAGATGCCCGGGACCTCGAAGGGAAACTGAGGTTGCAGGGTCTGGCCACCCTTCTGCAGCTGGGGCTGCACCTTTGGATCTCTGAGCCTGAACTGGGGACATCGAGATCCAGCATTTGGGACAGGAGGCCTGGCTTTGCCAAAGGGAATTGCTGAGGATCTGAGATGGACAGAAGTGAGGCTGGAAAAGACACACCTTTGCCTGGAGACACAGAGCCCTCGCATGGACACAACTCAATTTTCTTCGCGTCTCATGCAACAAAGCCCTGCCTGAACCCAGGCTTAGCAACAGAAGTTGGTAACTAATGCCAAGTGCTTCCCAAACATCCCAGCATCACCAGTCAGTCACTAGGAGGAAATAGAGACTCCACATGTCTGAAACAGTGGTTCCTGAAAAGTGAGAAAAGTACAGGGAAAAAAAATAGCGGCACTCGCTCAGACTTGGCAGGCTCTTTAGAAGAGCAGCAGTACAATTAATGTCTATATTACACCCTGTGACTAATCTGCTTATTTCAGGGGGGAAGAAAAAGGGAAAACTTGGTTGGATGAGCACCAGGTGGTTCTGGGCAAAAGAGGAGCTCCAAGTGTTATTCTAGGAAATGGAAACAACTCTCACTCCAGTGACACAGCTGGGTCACCGGTGAATTTCCTCAGCCAGGAGAGGTCTGAGAGAGAAGGTCTCCTAATATTCACAAGCTGCTGTGGGAATTTTAGTGTCTCCTTAGTTTTTGCCATCTAGATAAAAACGGCCAAAAAGATTAAAAATACAATAGCGAGATTCTAGTGCAATCCTGTTAAAAAAAACTTGGCTGTGACTTGGTGAGTCTGATGGAGTTCACTAAGAAAATAAAATTAGCACTTGAGTGAAATGCTCTCCAGAGTATATTCCTTTGTCATATAATTGGAATTTGGTGCCAGCAGTGGGGCTTGGGCATTAAAGGACCCCTCAGCCAGAACCAGGAGCAGAAATTTGTGCTCAGCTGCTGAATTCAGCTTGATGTCAATGAACATCTACGGGATTCCATGGGAAAGCATGGGGACAAGGTAACAAAAACAAGAAAAATTATCTTTCCATACCCTGCAAACCCTAATTTGCTTTTTGAAATCTCAGTCTCCATAAGGATTTGTTATTAACAACTGGAAAATCAATCTACTTGCTGGCTATGAGACGAAGAAACAAAACAATGTTTATTTATACCCAGTTACAAATATTTTTGTGGCGGGTTCCTGGGAAGGAGGACTACAGAGCTGAATTATCTGCTTCATACTCCAAAATTAGAATAGAAGGATAAACAGGACAGGAAATCCATCATACAAACAAGCAAACAAGGACTTTGTTTCTGAGCTTTGCCTCAACCCCACATCTGACCAAATAGGTGGCTTGGTAGCACTGGGAACAGCATGAAGTCAGGAACCCATAGACCCTGTGCAATTATTTACTCAAATATATATATATGTATTTTAAATAGAATTCCTTTTGATCCCTTCTCTTCCCATTAAAGAAACCTTCANTTGATCCCTTCTCTTCCAATTAAAGAAACCTTCAGGAGAGTGTCTCAGGCTGTTTTGTCAGGGTTCTGAGAACTTTCAGGTGTTTGCTCATTCCCCCCTGCAGTGGGAAGGGGGAGATAAAATTAGGGAAAAATAAAATAAAATTTAAAATAAAATAAAATAAAATAATAAAATAAAATCTTTTGAGCCCCCCCAGCCTCCTCACTGCCACAACAGCATGAGGAGCTGACAAATCCTTGACTGAGTGTGGGAGCTGCAGAACCATCAGTGTGTTCTCAACATTATTCTCATGCCAAATCTGCACCTAGGGCACTAGGTAGAAAATTAACTACCCCAGGCAGAACCAGTGCAGTTCAATTATTGGGTTGACACTTCTAAGGGATTTTCTCATGGTGCTGCAAACAAAATATTTATTCTTGGTGCTGAGAGGCTCAGCTGAGTGCATTCTACTGGGTGAACAAGCACCCACTACGTGGTTGAGTCGTGGCAGACACAGCAGGAGGAAATGAAATAAATGAGTACCAAAGTCAGACGGTTATTCAAAGGAAAAAGCTGCCAAGTAATGGTTGGTGGGTCTTGTCTGAGGGCAGAGGGGGTGACAAAATTCAGCAGCCCCCCCTGAAAGCTCCTGTGAAGAGAGCAGAGGATTGTCCTTCACATGCTCCTGGTCCTTGGCACCCTTGTGTTTGCAGGCACCAGCCTTCACTGCGAGACTGGCACAACACTGATCCCCTACAAACCAAACCAAAGACCAAAACAAAAGGCCAAATAAACAATTTTAGCTTACATTTTGGCTTTAATTCTTTGTATTTTTTAACTAGGACATGAAAGGCGAAAAAATCCCAGGTCTTGCTTTTCATGTTTTCATGCACCAGTGATAAATGTTTCTGTGGCATTTGGCTGTTTGCATTTCCAGCATATTTCAGTCTGATTTATGAATGTGCTCAAGACATTCTGAAAGACTGGGTAAGTCCTGAGAAGACAAACTCCTCACAATCACAAAGCATACAACCATGGAAGGGAGAAAAAATTAAATAGTTTTGTGATCAGCAACGAAAAGTAATAAAAACTGAACAAAACTCTTCCTTTGGAAAGCAGATATGAAATGCTTTCCACCTCTTGACTGACATTTGGGTGAGAGCTGAAAAGTCTCCTGGCTGAGATTCAATTTCTTGGATGATATTTAAGTTTTTGCCTGGTTTAGGATGCACGTTTATGGAAGGCTGCCAATTGATATAACAAGCTTTTAGAATAAATTGTGTGTTTCAGCCTTTAAGATTGCAAACAAAAAAATTAAACGTCTCAGTATATTTGAATTTGGATTTATCCAATCTAGAAAAGTTAATACTTGATGGAAAAGATATTAATTGATGCTGGAAACAATTAGAATATTGTATAGCCACAAATCCATTTGCTGTGTAAGATCAATTTTTACATTTTCTTTCCAGAGATGATCCATTCTCACTAAATGAAATCTTCCTTCCTTTCAGTAAACCCTGAAATATTTCTTGACACCTCATTCATATTTTCACTCCAGCTCACAAAATTTTGAGGCATTTGATAAATGGTTTTAGAATGACATGACAGGAGAATTGAAGAGGAGAAAAATGATGAAACGATTGTGCCAAACAACTGTGGTGGTGTGAAAGTTGAAATTATTTCTTAATTCTTTAAGAGGTGCTAGGATTACAAAGCTGTTCTAAGGCATTGCAGCAGAATTTGTTACAGATAAAGATATCACAGCTTCCCACAAATGGCACGTGTGAGACTGTCATCAGATAAGATAAATATTATATTAAGATATTTAGAAGTTCCCTGTGTAGTGTTTCAGAAGCAGGGGCTCAGATCTCCACTTGGAATTTTTAATCTGACCACACTCTTCAACACAGTTTGTACAAAACATTTGCATTTTAAGCACAGAGACATTAATTTGAGAGAGAAAATAGATTTATTGCTATGTCAACATTCCTTCCTTCAATTATAAATTACACTGCTCACTGAACAGATTAATTTTAGCTTTGAAATCTCTGCATTTTATAAATAAGCACAGCCCCATCATTGTTTCAGTGAGAAATATAGCACTAAAAACAATACTCAAAATAATTAGAATATTGTGTAGCCACAATTCTGGTTGCTAGAAGAGCCCAGCCCTATGAGTGAAAGTTACTGGGGTTTGATCTCAGCATTTTAAAGACCAAGGCACAAAGAGCTCCAGTGCTAGTGGAATGGCTCCCAGATCAAAGTCAGAAATAAGCAAACTCACAGATTCATTGCTTTCAACTATTTGGACAGGCTTCATATCAGCAGGGATGGCAACTCAACTAAGTAAACTTCATAAGCAGAAAACAGCTGAGGGAATGAAAAGTTTCTCAGGAAAGCTGGGAGTTTGCTCCCAGCTGGCTGTCATGGAATCATGGGATCATTTAGAAAAGACCTTTAAAGGCATTGAGTCCTACCATTAAACTAGAAATAAGTTCACCGATAAACCATATCCCCAAGGGCTCTGAAATTCACAATCAGACTGGAGCCAGTTAGCAGAATTCAATGAGTTAACAGCACTAAAATGAACGACAGGAACTCTCCTGTGGGACAGCCAGAGCAATTACACTTTTAAAAAAGCGGGTGAGAGCAGAAGCTTGCAAGGTGCAGATCTCTTCCTTTTCATGGCAAAGTTGGCCACGAAAGATTTCAGTGGCAGGCGACAGAGCTGTGGCTTTTCTCGAAGCCCGTTGCTCATCCTCATCCCAGAGCGAATGTGAGCGGAATTTACTTGGCCTTCCCGGCGCTCCCGCTCGGAGCATCCCCTCCTCGGAGCTGGAGGGGTCCAACCACCACAGCCACCTCCTCCTCAGCAGAGCTGGTGTCCCTCTTGGCCCGGGAGCTGCAGCCGCGGTAGCAGCGGGAGGAGTAGTCCCCGAGCCTGCAGACCAGCATCTGGCACTTCAGGTACACCGACGGGTGCCGGCTCATGAACTCGAAGGCATTAAACCTGAACCGAGCAAAGTGGCTGGAAGGGGAGCGGTACGTGGCGTAGGAGGGATCCCTAGGACACCTAGAAAGGAGCCAAAAGGGGAATTAAGTCTTCATGGATGCACGCGCTCCTGCAAAATTAAAATTCAAAATATTCCATTTATTATCGCAAATTCCTGCAAAAATCTGATTAAAATTAATTATATCATAGTCGGGATATAGTGGGATAAAAATGTAACTTTGAAAATGTAGACTTTTTAAAGTATGATGAAGCAGCCGGAATATTGGCAGCTCTTCTTTTTTCAAGAGAAGGACACTTTAAGTGGTGAAGAGGGGACAACAGACTGTCAGTGATATACAAGGCATAAAAAAATTAGTCTCATGCTTGACCTGGTTTTACTGAAATATTTAAGTCCTGGGACGACAATTCCTACTGCCAGTTTTCACTCCCTCATCTGCTTTTCTCCCACTGCTTTGTTTGCATTTTGTTCACAGGACAAACATGGAGTAAGTGAAATGAAATTACCATAAGGTCTAAATATCATTTCTTATCTCCAGGCTCGCACTGTAAAAATAAAAATCAATCAAGGACCACTTTCCACAGAGGTGTGGCTAGTGAGCTCTAACCCCATTCAGGTTTGGGTTACATTATTTAAAATAAATGTGACGTGATGGGTGATGGGCAACGGGTGTGCCTCAAACAACTTGAGGAAAGCTCTTACCCATTCCTGACCAAGTAGTAGGCCAGCGTGCTAAAATCACGAGGGTCGGGAGATGCCACACACGTGTCCACGACCACCTTCAGGTTGGGGTCGGAGCTGCGCAGACAAGCTTGGAGGAAGAGGTTTTGGTTGAGGTCGATGTAGTAGGGAGAGCGGCGCACTTGCCGCCGGAACGCCGGCGAGTCGTAGAAGGTGATGTTCATGTCGTATCTCCCAAACTGGTACTCGTTCACGTCCACAGTGTCCTCGGCGGCGTACATCACCTGCTGCCAGCTCTTCCTCAGCATTTTGCAGCTGACGTGCAAGTTGATGTTCTTCTTCCTCTTGATGACGTACCCGGAGGACTCAACCCTGATGGTGTTGGAGTAGTTGATGGTGTCGTCGTTCTCCTGTTCAACAGTGCGGTTTAAAATCGGGAATCGCGCCTTTGTCGCGTCCCAGCTGAGCTTTGCTACGCTTGGGTGAGCGGCTGAGCGCCCAAGGCAGGGAAGTTACCTCTTGTGTGGTCCCACAGCCGCTGTAGGGGATGTTGAACACAACCTCCCGCGCCGTGACTGTCGGTCTGCAGCGACTGTCCCTCAGGGAGACCCCCCGAGCTGAGTAGCCCTGAGACTGGAGGTAGTGCCTGCTGACCACGACGTGCATGTAGTCTGGCAAGCACCGAATAGCTGGTAGGAGAGGAAGGTACAATATATTTGCGACTTTAGGAATTTGGTGATGACTAGAGGCGGGTTTTTTTCTTCATTTAGAGGTCAGGCAGTTTCCACCCCAACCCACTGAATATCACATAATTCAGTTTCCACATATATATTTACATTTACACAGATATTTATTTTGCAAACAAAAGCAATAAATAGGCTTGTCTGTTGAGAAATACTGGCCAGGAACTTACTGGTGTTGTGACCTGCTGGAATGGAAGAGTAGTGAGCCTGAAACCCCCTGAAGGAGTCTCTGGAATCGCTGTGGAAGCGAATACTCATCATGTTTGAAGAGGACACATATGTGGGAAAGGAACCAGAACAGAATCTCCCAAGAAGAGGGGAAGAGTGGAGAGGTCCATCATAGACTTCAATGTAGTCATGCTGGCACGTCCCGCTTTGCATCCTGTAGAAAAAATCAGCACCTTGTCAAATCCATTTCAGAAACTCTGATTTCACTGTCTAACATGTGATGAAGTCTTTCAGCATTGAAAGTTTTCTCAGCACAAATTTAATTTGGCTTTTATGCAACTTTAGCAGAAAATTTTGAGTAAAAAAGTGCAACAGCAATCCAGATTTTGGTCTGGTCTTCCGACTGTGGATGTTGTTGAATGTATCTTTAAAATTTGGGAGGTTGCCTGTTTCAGATAAGATTTCAAACTTCTCAAGTAAGTTTTGACTTTGATATTTGCCCAGGGAATCAATGTTCTACTTACAAAATATCTCTAAATGTGAGCGTTACACGGAAATTGTTCTCTACTTGTATTTCCCACACGCAGTCGGCATCGTTTGGATAACTTCCAGGATAGTTGGGACTCTGCAGCACCCCAGAGGAATCTGAGACTGAGCCACCACAAAAATAAGGTGCTGCAGGAAGAAATGGGAAATAATTTACTTACAGTAACCTCTGCAGAAGTTGAAGTCTACTTGAGCTGTAGGTGCCTCATCCACAGCTATGGAAAAGCAGGTCCCCTGCTGACTGCAGGTGATAGTCTAAAGGAGCTGAATCAAGACTAATATTTGTTTTCGCTTTAGGTTTGCTCTCATGTTGGATCTGGAATGCTCTCAGTGGCGGATTTTCATCCATGGTGTCAGACTACCCTCTTCAGGCTGGGCTGGTAATGCCTGGGTGCTCTCTGCCCCTTTTTAGGGTTGAGGTCAGTTCTGGGAGGTGTCATGACAGTTGGGATGGAAGGACCTTCCTCAACAGACAGCCTCTCATCAGTTACTCTGCTGCTTCTCTTTGTTGCCCTAAGGTCTTTGGAGGGTAAGTAAGTTTCAAGTTTTCTATAAAACTGTAGTTTTCTAGTCTCAGACTGAAATAAGTACTTGAGGCTGCAGAGAAAAGTCTTAAGTACAAACATAGCTGCAAAAAGTCTTAGTATTCCTGCCAGCATGAATGACATAGCTCTTGTTAAACACACAGGTAATCCTCAAAGTGTCTTTGTAGGAAGGTGAGCACAAGCTCTGAACAAAAATCCTACAAGATGTGACATTTAAAGATGAAAATCCACTTTATATTCTGTTTGCAAAAGATCACACACACTCACAGAGATATTGTCAGAGACAAAAGATGAATTTACAGAAATGTGAGAGAGGGACAGACAGAGCACAGATTAGAAGGGTGAGAAGAGCCACAGAAGAGCATTACCTGGCGGAGGTGTTGAGGAGACCACGGGAGCTGTGGGTGGGAAGGAAGAGGAGACACATGTGAGAAAGTTAATGAGAAAGGCACAGGGGGCTGGACATGGCTCTGCCTTGAGACACAGTGTTTAAATGGAGACCAAAGGGAGACTGGGAAGTGGAAACAGGAGGCCAGGCACAGAGGGCCACGAGCTCCAGTAGGAGAACCTGTTGCCTAGACTGCAAATAATCATATTCTCATTTCTCCTGGATATATCCCAAAACCCAGAATATATCTAAAGAACAGCTCTGGTACTACTCAAGCAGGAATTGAAGGGATGAAGGCAAAATGATCCTTGGGGATGTTGCTCCTGGTTGCAGTGAGACAATCCC
>VWZN01001185.1:0-86367 GCA_013396955.1 Regulus satrapa
TAGTATCTAATCTAAACCTACCCCCAGTGGAAAGCCATCGCTCATTATTCTATCACTGCACACCCTTATATAAATCCCTCCCCAGCTTTCCCTTAGGACACCATTAGGCACCAGAAGGCTACTATAAAACTTTTGTTTTTAGCTGCTTTAAAATTTTGGAACCAGCAACTCTTGGAGCCACCCCAGAGAGCCTGAGCTGACAGTCCTCACAGAGTATTCAATAACTGAAGAGACATGAGAAGGTCTGTAGCTCAAGCTGACAGCAGGGCTACACCGGGTCAGCTTCAGTTTTGACAGCACAGTACTGGGTGTCCACAGGTCTCTTTAAATAGAGGTTTCTCACAGGGCTGCTGCAGCATCCCGACAGCACACATTTTACTTCCAGCCATATGGAAGAAATGGTTCAGGAAAAATGTCAGTACTTATTCCACTTCACCCTTAGATGTTCACCTGAGGTTTCATTGGAGGCTTTAAAATTGGCAGAATCCCAAAGGTACTGTTAGAACTGTTCCATGTGATTTCCTGCAGACCAGCACACAGGCATCGACTGGATTTGATGAAGGAATCACTGATTGCAAATGACTTCTGTTTGAGAAAGATCTCTTTTAAGGAATCCCTTCTCTGCTCATTTGGTTTTGTTTTTCTGATGCTTCTGGGCTTCTGGGATCAAACAGAAGCTGGAAATACTAAAATGCCAGGAAAAAAGCTGCTTTTTCCTGTATTTGCTGAATGGATTTGAAAAAGGAAGCCCTGGATATCTCACAAGAAAGTCTGTTAGGGTTCTACAGCGGTTGGCTTGGTGGTATAGATGTGGGAGCAGAGCCAAGTAAACATTTCACAACAAATAAATCATACAATTAATGCCACCATGTTGGTACTTGTGAAATGTGTAGAGGCAGATTGGAAAATTCTCAAATGTCTGTTATTCACAGTTATCCATGAATTTTCCTAGGGAATAATTAGCATTCGACAGCTTGTTCCAGTTGTGAGTGCTGCACTGTTAAATTCACATTTTGCCATTCACATCCTAAATTCCAAATAACATAGGTGGGTGGTGCAAGAGCAAACTCAAGGAGATGCTAAGCAGAGTAGACCATGTTTTGAAGGTAAATAATGAAATCTATTGTGTACTTTGAAGGTACATAGGAAAGAGTGTTTGGGAAGCATAAGGAAATACCATTGTGAAGAATAATTTTTGCAAAGTAAAATTAAATTTTTTTCTGCCAAGCTATTTTGGAAAGCAGTATGAGGAATGTACCTCACCCTTCTTTCCCTTTGCTGCTCACAAGAGTTAGTGCACCCTATCATTCAGCAGTCTGGTTTTGATTTTCTGGTTAATGGCATGATTAGCCAATGCTTAATCAGCAATAAGCTGCCTCATCACACTCTTCTCCCCATTCCTACATATTTTCATCATGGCATGACCTTTATTAGGTCTTCCCACCTCAACTGACATCTGCTCACATCACTGATACAAGCATACAGTTCTTTCTCCTAATCTCCAGTGGATTCTTAACCAATCAATTAGGCCAGGAAGTATGTTTAAATCAGTTAAAGGATGGAATAGCTTGATTTCATCATGGCCAATCTCTCATTTCACAAACAATCTTCACAAGTTCTACATGCTCATAAAAAAACAGAATTGGAACATTTGTTACAGTCACACCTTCTTGGCTGTCTTAACGTAGTTCCTGAAATCTTTCAACAAAATCGAGTCAGCACGAGCAGCATCAGTAAAATCATCTCCTCCGCATCTACTGCACAACATGTTGCATTTTTAAAAGCAGTCAGAGGCAGTAAGAGGTTCAGCTCTCTTCAATGACCCAAGCACTGTAGGATTGCTGGAAACAACTTCTGTCCTGGCAATCCTACAGACGGATACCAAAGCCAGGAACAGACACAACAACAGCAGGAAGTAGGAAATAACCCTGCCAAGGAAGTTCCATGCATACGCAAAACTTCACGTGCCACAGTACACACAGCATGGCAGAAACACTTCTCAGTGTCACTCCAAAGCTCCTCAGTCTTCCCAGCTAACCTGTCACCAGAACTCATGTTTGGGACAGGTTCATTTAGGCTCACCAAAGAGACCACATAATGAGAGACACTTCTCCACAGGCATTGCAGAGCCTTCCAAAGCAATTGATCTCTGGAAAGGTTACCAGATTAGCTAAACCCTTACAAAAGATGTCCCTGGAGACGTGAGAGTCCTCCCTCTTGTCCCTGCTGTATATTTGTGTGGTATAATTTGCCACATGAGTTTCAGTCAATCATTCTTGTCCCTTACAGTTCCAAGAAGTAACGGAGTTGCTGTCACTGCCAGACTGGGCTAAACCTGAATTGGCAACCTTCAAGGTGAGTGTTTGTTCACTACTATTAATCAGGCCCTTGGACCATCCACTGTTATGGACAATGAACCTTTTCCATGGTCACGGCTTACAAACCCTCATTTACAGAATGACTCTCACAAAGAGCCTGACTGAAGTTTCAATAAAGAAATCTGTCAGAGCCTGGCTTCTGGGCCATGACACGTGGAACACAAAATCAGATTCATTAGCTCCCAAGCCTTTGTTAGGTTCCCTGCTACTCTCTTTAACAGCAAAAATTATTATGTAAAAAAATGTTTTAAAAATCAGTGTTGATTAATAAAAGTAATTTCAAGAATCTGTACTAAAGAGTATTCCATTTTAAATTCATTTCCCCTGCCTAATAGACTGAGAATATCTAATAATTGTAAGGGAATATGAATGCATTGCCCATTCAGTTGGGTGATCCTATCTTCCTTGGTGGCAAAAGCCCCTCACCCACCACCACTCCAGTTTACTGCTGCTCAAGGGCATCTGTCAGAAATTATTAAATTTTTTTTTCTCCTGTTTTTCCATCATGCAAAGTTAAAACTCCCTTTTTAGGTGAAGTGCTAGGTGCAGGTATAGTTTTAAAGAAAGCACATGAGAAACTAATCTGACTGAAAAGGACATCTGAAATTGAAACCACAGAAATTGTATTCTCTTCATAGTAGTCATGAGATTCTTACAACTGAAAACAACAAAAATGATGCATTCTCCATTTGATCACAAAGAGACAATTTTAGCAGGCAGTTTTCTATTAAAAAAAAAAAAAAGACAAAAGTCTTCTCCAGCTTTTTTCACTGTTTTGTTGCAGGTCCTTGCACATGATCTTATGAGTGACAGTGATGGTTCTTGCCTTGTCCAAATCACACAGAGCCTTCCAGCAATGCCAAGGAGCACTGTGCCAGAAATAGCAATTATTTTCATGGGAAAGTAACTATCAGGAAATACTCATTGTGTTTCTCAGCTTTCTGGATATTAAACAAGAGACCCCCAGGAAACGAGGAGTTACTGATGCATGTTCTGTGGACAACCACTGTGTAACAGCAGGATCCTCAGCATTGAAATGGGCTAGAAAAATACTCCAAATGCATACAGTGTAGCCAAAAAATCAAAGCTTTGGATTTTCTGACCAAAGATCCAGCTGCTTTTTTATTCTAGTGCATTTTAACTCTAGTAACTTTTGGACTCAGAAGTGTCTTCAAAGTCAAGGTCATTTTGACATGATCCTATCTCCAGAAATAGCTCCAGGAAAAACATTTTCTTTCAAGAAAAAGCTTCAAAATGCTCTATAAACTTAGGAAAATAGGGACAATTTAACCACATCAGTGAAACCCCTCAGGTAAGGAATGTGTTGGCAGTTCAGCAGTTCATGAGGACAGTGTACAAGAATATAAGATAAGAAGTGCAAATTCAGGGAAGGAGGAAGGAAAAAGGTGCATTTTAAGGGAGCAAAGATATACAACAAAATACCTGAACTCTAGTCTAGAGTTAACCGGGAGTTTACCAATTTCTTCCTTTAGTGTCACATTTTTTTAATCTAGAAATCAAAATGGTGGTATTGTTTGCTCATATTTGCACAATAATATGATATCTACCCTGTGATGATGAGTGTAAAGTCTTGGAAAGATCAAAATCAGCTAAAACCATGATAGTGAAATGGTTTGCACTTTTCTGCTGTATGTATTTTTAAAGGCATATGAGCACAGTGTAAGTGGCACCATTTCCTTAGAGAAAATGTCTTTTGCTAATATTTGCCACATTTTTCTATGTAGAAATTTGACTGAAGTTTCTCATCTAGCAAGGTCGACACATTTCCAGCAGGAAGTTAATGGTCACAGATCTTCAGAAATGGCCCCTATTTCACAATTCTTATGTAAAAGGAAAAAACTAGATACCACATGCAAAACAGAGATACCAAAACACTGTCGGTATTACTGAAGTTTTCCAAGCAGCCAAGTGTTTGGGATCACATCTGGCTGTTTATTGGGCTATAGCATGAAGCAGCATGTCTACAGAAATAAGACCATTCCACCTGTGCACAGCATGGCCCCTGGCATGCAGTGGCTAGAGGATCCCTTTGAGCATAGGCAGGCAGTTTTCCCTCAGGTTAGAGAATCAAAACTGTCACCTGTCATCTGCAATGTAGGTGTAGACAAACCACTTTGGAACTCAAAAGCTCTGCTGTACTCTGATTATCACTTTTAGCTCTTCTCTTCAGATGAGAAATAGCTTTATTGTCTCTCCCAGCTACTAATATATGTAGTGTGGAGGATAGAAAACACCAGAAGGAGTCGGTGAGATGCAGAGACCATTGCAGCTGTAGAGATACTCAAGGACAGAACAAATAAATCCATGGCCAGGATCACATGATAAGGAGGAAAGACGAACAGAAATAGGTGGCAGTGTTTAAAAAGAAATAAATCTCAATTCAGGCAATGCAGCTGGGCCTCTACAGGAGCAATTATCTAATCAAAACTTATTCTGAAAAGCAAACCAGGAGCTGAGGATTTTTAACTCCCACCAGTCAGCCTTACTCCCACTTCTGTGTAGAAAAGCAGAGCACACTTCAAACTGCGCCACCTCAGCTGTGCGTGGGAGGCTGCCACAGAGCTGGCGTTGTTCGAGCTTCTCCCAGACAGCACCGCTTATCTGCGGCTCAGCACCAATGGCATGTTCTCTGAAAGGCAGAAAGAGAGGACCACGAGAAGCTAAGAAGCTAAACATTGTAGAAAAACTGACCTCTATTCTTGCAACACTCAATAGTGACTATTTTCATGGGCTCTTGTATTCTTTATTGAAGGTGGCAAGCAGTGAAACAAAGAATGGCAGTTCTCTGGGATTTTTTTGCAAGAGTGCACAACTCACAAAGCATTGAAAGTATTGTTGATCAGCTTTTCTCCATTTCTGTTCCAAGGGTCTGGTTGTTATGAGGTTTTCTTGGACAACTGCTCACTTCAAATCATTGCTCAATCTGAAGTGAATAGATTTAGTGCTAATAATACCAGAAATAACATACTTGATGTGGCATGACTTTTACCAGAGCAGTAGCTCAGGTTTTGCCTAGATTCAGAAGGTTTTCACAGATGCAAATGGAGATCTACTTGATTTCTAACTGGAATAAAACCTCCAAAAAGACACCCTGTATAGAGCAGAAGGAGGTTTGCACTGACTGTGGGTCACGCAGTTTAACAGTCTGAATTGTCAGCACTTACTTCCCATTGTGCGCTAGTTTTGCCTGTTCTTTCAAGGTTATCTCCCATGTTTAACACAAGGGATATAAAAGATCTTAGCAGACAGAGGGGGTTGCCTCTTACAACTCCCTGTAAACCGTAATCAGTAACAATATTAGGCTTTAGGCAGTGAAATATGTCCTGGTGGCTCAGATTCCAGAAAGCCATGAGGTTTTTCAAACATTTATAATTTAAAATAGCTTTTCAATTAAGATTTCCAGGCCTGATGTCTGCTTGTGGGTAATATATTTATTTTATTATTCATTAGAATTCTTTGAATAAACTGCTCAGCAGCTTTTGAGACTGGAACAAAAATGGACAGTCCTTAGTAAGTATTCAAAGAAAAGCCTGAACTGAAACATTGAAGCAAATTGTATTGAAAATTAAGCCCTGGCATGGATCCCTCCTTTGGGAGAAAACTATTTGTAATCCAAAAATCAGGACTGTGAACCTGAACTGTGAAGCATTTTGCAAAGAGTAGAGCCAGAAGGAAAACAAAATCTGCTCACCTTAGTTCAGCCTTCTCCATCACAGAGACATTAGGGGCTTCCCTGATTCATTTTTGTGAATGATCTTTGGCTTGATCTTCAGAAAACATCTAGTCTGGATTGGCAGCATTTTGTTGACAGAGGTGCAAACCTCTCACAAAGCACCTGGTGCCTGTGCTTTATAACCCCTACAGGTAGAAATGCCTGCCATGTTTTCAGATCAAACTCCCAGAGGTGCCCACCTCAGCACTGCCAGATGCCTGCTGCTGAAGGAAAAGCCTCCATACCTGCAGGACGCCCACACCACCCCACACATTAAAAGCTACAAATGGGCTGGTTTTGCTAAAGCTGAATTTACTTTCAGTACCACTCAAGCCCCATCCTTCACAATAGTGGTGTTTTGCAGTCTTGGACAAATGCCTGCAGAAACATTACAGAATCATTATATTTCATCTCCTCACATTTTCTGCTGAAGATGAAGCAGCAAGTGATATTTTTTATTTACTTTCCAGCACACATTAAGCTGCACACTGTTAAACGGCCCCTTTGTGCTCCCTTCAGGCAGTCTGCAAACATCTCTGAATGCCTCTGGGAGAAAAGAAGCTTTCCAACAAAGTTTATTCGTCTTCATTATTGATTGTTTAAAAGATTAATAAAATATGCCTCCAAAATCTAGTCGTGTTAGGCAACCTGAGCAAACAAAGCTGTGAATCTGAGACTGCTCTGTTCAGAGCTGTAACAAGTTCTGATAAAAGGGCATTGAATATTGGAGGTAATAACTCTTCTTAGAGATGTGAAGCTAAGGAAATTCTTGTGCCTGGATTTACCTGTTTCATTCAAGGAGAAACAAGAAACATGAGAGTCCATTGTGCAACTGCTGAGGGTACATTAGGACTTTCTAGCTTTCCCCTGAGGTTACAAGTGCCTGTGCCAGGTCTGAGGTGCTAAACTAGAAAAGTCTTTGAAAGTAAATAATTTTTTGTGCAAATTTTAGCAGTTCTATAAAAGACCAAGATGCTTTTTGTTATGCACACACACACAATGCCTTGAATATGTACATTTTAGGGTACCAAACAGGATTAGGGATAATTTCCCTCTATCTATGTGGCACCTGCTTGTACAGCTATCCAGTGCATTACAGGAGAGTCTGTCACCTTTGAATCCCATGGGCATTTTGGCATTAATTCTATGAGGTTGACATTTCAACACCACGTTTTTTCCTACTAGTAGTTGATGCTAGTCCCAGAAAGAAGGTCGTGAGCTTGACATTACCTTTTGCAAAATGCATCTTCTCCCTGATAGAAATGTGTCCTTGCCCTGCAAACCCCAGTGAAATAAATGAGTGGAAACACTTAACAATGTGGCTCATTTATGGGACTGAGGGTCAGCCCATCATTTAGAAACAGTGAATCTATAATGTCTTGCTTTGTTGTTCTGAGTAATTTAGTCCCACTAAGCACGCTGAAAAGCTAAATTTACATTTGAAACACTTCTTGAGCAGGACTCCACAGAAATCGTAGAACATCATTTAACAGTCCATTTTCCTGGCCTGTTTTCTTTCTCCACCCCCCAGCCCGGTGTTACTTTTCTGTAAACACATAAATCAGCATCATCTATATTCATTAGGTTACTCGATCTGTTCAGTGCAAAATTACCCGTTTTGCATGAGTCTTCCCCTTTCCGATTAATATAAATTACTTAAGTTAATTATGTTTCTCTTCATAGAAAAATATTTGTCAAACTGTAAAAGCATCAATAAAAATAAAAATTAAAATCTACAATTTACAAGGGGATAGATGTGTAAACAAAATCAGGATGGCTTCTACCACACCCAAGTCTTACTTCAGGGATGGCTACCATCCCATCTAATCCAATCTCTGCCAAGGATACCTTACCCTCAATTAGTTGAGAGTACCAAATTGACCTGAGATCGATGAGGTCAGTAGAAAATAATTAACCTTCTCAGATTTATACTAATAGTCTAGAGTAAACATGAGAGCTTCTTCCTGCCTTGTGTCTGTTCTACAAGAAATTTCACCTTAAAATTTCACAGAATCTTGTATAGGTTTATTGCATCAACAAGATCAACTTTATTTCTTTGTTTCTTATAGTCCTATTATGGTCCTAAATCTGGAAGGCTTCTGATAATGTCAGTTCTCTGTGAGTTTCCTCATCTACAATTTCCCACTCAGTTTTTACTCTCAGGAACACCCTATAGCACAAAGGAGAAAACATTACTCAATATTTGAGCTTTAGTTTATTTTCCTTCCTTTTTTCTAGGCATTCAACTGTTCTTCCTCATCTTTCTGATCGAATTTAAAAACTAAATAAACAGAATAAACTCAAACTAAATTAAATTTTAAAAATTTAATGCAAAATAAAATAAATAAAACATTGAAAAATTATTTTAATTTAATTTCATTTTTAAAATATAATAAAATATTTTTAATTTAAAATAAAATAAAGAGAAAAACATTTTCAAATTAAATTAAATAAATTAAAAATAAAAAATAAAATAAAATAAATTCTACAGATGAGAAAATAATAGACCAAAATGAGAGATTTTTCCATCATAGATGAGGGAGCAGGAAGTCAGACTTTCACAGAAACAAAACAGCCACATTCAAATCTCTGTGTCAAGAAAAGAACAACTCTCTCTTGCACACAGACATTACAAGAGGGCTGGCTGCTCCACAGCCTGCAAACATGACCCATCTTCCCCTGGGGTTCAGCTGCATTCTAAAATGAGTTCTTTTCCATGGAGCAGGTTGCAGAATAAGTTGCAGATGGTAGAACCAAGCCCAATGCCCCTTTCTTTTAGCACCACTTTTAAGTGTATCTGAAGCTGGACCCAGAGGCCATCCTTGCACTGGGCAGCACAAAGCTGTGTGATCTTCTCTTGAAAATGTTTCTCCAGTGAGGGGAACAGCATTCCCATTAGAAGCATAGATGTATCCTGTGGCCTCATCTGAGACAGGAAACTTCCAAAGAGCCTTTCCAGAGTGAGGAAAGGCAAAAGAGTATTTATTCATCTAAACAGTTTGCTAGGCTCCAAACGCTGTCAAGCCAAGCTGATTAAGTCAGAGGATTTGGGACAGTTTCTATTTGTTCCAACTCAGTTCTCCCACCCTTGCTTTATTTCATCTGGCCAAAGGAGCTTTAAATCTGAGCAGACCAATGTGCCTGACATTGAATTTACTCAGCCTAAAGCCAAAATGATTTCTGAAATCTAGTAAGAGAAGAAAAAAGTATTGGCTTCTGACTGACTTAATTCCCACTCAAGCAAAAAGTCCACTGACTCGTAATTGAAAATCAGTTTTACCTTTCAGGGAAATAAGGTCCAGCATGAGTTATCAGTTGTGCTCTTAGACAGGGAACTTTTGCTCCAGAAGCCACATTTGTGACCTTTAATTGTTACAGAAAGCTAAATGTAGAATATAGAAATTCAGGCATCTGATAACAAATCTACAGTCACTGTTTCTAGCGCAGCCATAGGTTTTCCTACCTTACTATGAAGTGGCACTTCTCCATCTCTGATTGAATAGCTATTCATCACAGTCACCCAGTGTTTACTGCACACAACTCCTCACCTTGATAAAGCCAGCTCTTAAAAAAACACAACAGAGCTGGTTTCTCTCTATTTTTTTTTTTAATTCTAGTCCCATTTCTTTGTGTTCTCATAAGAAAATCCAGTGACATGCTCTGCCATGATTAATTTACACACACACCCACTGCTGCCACCAAGTCAAAAGGGGAGGATCAATATGTTCAAAAATAATTTATTTTCATCTGCACAGATCCAGCATCTTGCCACACATGTGACAGAAGTCAGCTCTGTGCCACAACAGCAATCAGCCTCCCTGGACTTCTGGATAGTTGTTGCTACAATATGATGCATATAGAAACCTGGGATGTCTTGGGCTGTGCCAGTGGGCCTGGGGCATGTCTTGTAAAAAAAATTAATCTGGTTTCCAAATTAGCATGCTCACAGTTATGAATTTAGAGGGACAACTAGAACTGGTAAGAGGAGAGTTTCTGGATTTGGGCCAGGAAACACCACACTGAAGTGAGACACTACAAACAAGGATTTCAAACCAGATGTTAAAGGTTTTATCCATGGTCCTTGTAGACACTTTTCTCCAGAGCTCCTAAAACATGTTTTGAAGAAAGGATTTTATAGTGGAGGAGTTCTAGGGTACAGGAACACGGGATGAGTTTTCAAAGGTATAACTGAGAGTAACACACCAAACCTGCCTCAACTTTCACCTGAGAAAATATTCACAGATGTTGCTTGTCCAGATGCTCAAAGAATATTGGTATCACAGCTGCCAACAAGATCAGATGCTTGCTGCTCTCTGCCCAGAGATCTCTCCACAGGAGTACACTCTTCCTCTGCCTGGTTTCTACCACCACCCAAAGAGTGTATCTCTGCTGGTTCTTGAATCCCTCCAGCTTCTGATATAATTGATATTAATCTCCCAGTGTTGTAGATTTTTGCAATGCACCAGATGGGCCATTGTTTAATTAATTGTGCTGCTTTCATTCAGTCTGAGCTTGATTAAATGAAAACTCCATCTGTGAAAAACCAAAATCTGCAGGCAGGATACAGGAGAGTGATGCTGCTACCAGCTTTGATGATTTTAAGAGATTGTATGGGGTAAGGCTATACTTCCCACCATTTTAATGCAGGAATAAGGGGTATTCTGCCTCTAGGCTGATGCTAAAACTTGATGTTAAAATAGCCTGGGAAAAAAAGGGAAAAGAGAAGGTGTAGCCAGTGTTGGGGAAAGGAAAAGAAGAAGGTGGGATGAGGAGGGAAACAGTAAGCCATGCCTGAAACGATGGCACCCAGGGAGAAGTGGTGGATGAAAAAGGCCAGGAGTCATCTTTTTGCCATCAGCCTTTGGAGTTGATAACCTTGAAAACAACTTGTGGATCTGGTGCTCCCATCCAAACTTATTCCTTTAACCTCTGCAGACCTCCCTGATGTTAAGATCCTTTAGCCATCCAGCATACAACACCATCCATCTTGGACACTCCATCCTTGGGAAGCAGCGGAGCACATCCCTGTTCACTTCTGCGCTCCAAAAATTAACCTGTGACAAGTGAGAGAGTGCAGGAAGGAGAAGAGCTGTCAGAGGAGGAACTAGGGCCAAGCTGACCTGAAGCAATTGGCCTGAGAGCACCACAGCTACTCCAGCACCTGCCAGCTCCCTTGGGACTGCTGTGGTGGAACACAGCATCTTTTTCATACCAATGCACACCAGTCACTGTTCAAGGGTGTGGAAATGGCTTAGACCTCCATGCAGCCCAGCACTGTGCTGCCAAATGTGCCAGGAGCAATTTAGCTACCCAGATAACAGCCCTTTAAATGCTTTTGGTACCTGGGATATCCACACTAGACAGCTGCCAGTCCTGTGTGAATGTCTTCAGTGTTATCAAGATTTTTAAGGGAAAATGAGCTGCACTGCCTGTGGGGTTTGGGGGCAGCCTTCCCACACTGCACAGTGCACACAGCCTAGGTAGCTTTCCTGTTATTCCTAGCATCCACCTTCTTTGCTGAAATATCTTGTTATTCTTCTAAAACTAAAACAGGTGAGCTCTGAGGCTTGCTTTCAGAGGTCCAAAAATAAATAGCTTGTAAAGTGTATGATATTTCAGCCTCTGGCAAGTGATCTGCATTGCAAATCACAGCACGTTGTTGCTTCTGCCAACCCTTAGAGAGACTCCTTTAGTCCAAATTAAGGAGTCTGAATATTGAGGCTGATAGAAGCTTGTATCAAGCCTCCCTGACAACTTAGAGCAATGGTTGTGGTAAATACTGCCTTGAGCTCTTCCAGATTTAGAAGTAGTTTGAACACTGGTGTATATAGATGCAGAAATTGCACCTGTATCCATGGAATTCATTATTCACTTCCATGGAGGAATGAGACATGATCTCAGAGCAATAAGGACCCCAAAGCCATGAGCAGGGACTGACTCAGACTTTTGCACCTGCAGCAGAGCCCATGACCATGGATGTTAAGCCTTGAGCCTCCAAAATTAGTCCTGTTCATGGCAAATTAACACATCACTAAAAGGAATGGAAATTCCCGAATGTTGATTCTTTGTTGATTCTGAAACCACAGAGGAAGGGTTTTAACTTATAAATCAGCAGAACTAGAGTGGCTGCTCATGGATCCTGCAAAAATTCAAAATCCTGAAATGTCTGAGACTTTGCTTCACTGTTTTTGCTCACTGCCTCTATACCCAGCTGTTAGGTTTTCATAGCTCTATACTATCACGAAAAAGACAGTCACAAAAATTGTATTAAAAATATTTGAAATATTAAAATTTATATACCATTTATGAATACAATTTTATATTATTTTATATATAATTATATATATATATAATTTATCTACTATTTATATCTATTACAATTTCTAAAATTTATGTGTATTTAAGATGTCTAAATAGGTTGAATATCATACTGATTTATAGACTAACATGCTAACATACATATACTCA
This sequence comes from Regulus satrapa, assembly GCA_013396955.1. Classification (NCBI taxonomy): domain Eukaryota; kingdom Metazoa; phylum Chordata; class Aves; order Passeriformes; family Regulidae; genus Regulus; species Regulus satrapa. Next base: position 12,580 of record VWZN01001185.1, read on the forward strand.
GTGTGAACAATCAGAAGATCAGGACTAAGAAGACAGGCTATTTGCCAGTGTAATATTTTCAGAGGGTGCTCTGCTTCTGTATCCCCAGAAATTTCCATTATAAACCAAACAAATAAATGGGCACTCATAGGAAGGTGATAAACACAGCAGATATCTATACTAAAGTCATGCTTCCCAGGCAAAACAGGCAACTTAAACTACAAATTCAAATGTACTGCTGGGAACTTTCAGCCCAGCTTTGGTCCTCCCCTAAGAATGTGCATGAATTTCTAAATTATTTCAAGTTTATATGCTCCTGGAATTGTCCCCTGGGCTTCCCATCTGGCATCATTCCCAACCTTCCTTCTGCTTGTTTTCTTTTCGCCTCCTGTGGAATTTTATTTCAAAGAATTAATTACTGTCATCTTACATTATCCTTGACTCATTACTTCCAGATTGTGGGGTTTTTTTGGTTGGGTTTTTTTGGTTGGTTTTTTTCCCCCCCAGCTACACACAGAGTAATGTGGCCGTTACTGAAATGGAGCCAGCAACAGGAGACCCCCACCTGTGCAAGCAAAGATTTTAAAGACAGAAAATCCCTAACAGTTTTTAATCCACTTCTTCATTTTGTAACCTGAAAAGATGTTCCTCTTTTCTGTATGTTCCCTGTTAAGACATTTCCCACTTTTCCTCTGACTGACTTGGCATTCTACAAGCATCTGATTTCAGTATGTTCTTTGCTTCAGTCCTTCACTAACAGATTCCCTAAGAAGCTCCCTGCTCTTTGGACTGACAATCCTTTCCCTTACTCTTCACACAGTCTGGTTTGTCTCTCTTCTGAAATGGTGGGTAACTATCATTACCCTCATCATAAGATGGGCTGGGGAAGGAAGAGGCATTAAGCTGCAAAGAGGGCAGCAGATACCACACCTGCCCTCCAGCAGTGGTACAGACACAGCCCAGCCACCTCCCAGCACCAGCTCCTTCACTGCAGCTGTAAAGTGCCATGCACAACCCGTAGCCCTCTGATAGAAGGCTTCTACCTTGCTTTCTCCAGCAGTGAGGCCTCTGCCTTGCCCTCTGTCTCATGGCAGTGGTCACTCCCCCATGCCGGCATGTCACATACCACCTGTGTGCAAGGAGAGTGTTGCCACCCTGTGTAGTGCCAAAATGCAAAGCTTTCTGAGGAGGACAACAGATCAGAGTCCTGATGCATGAAACCAATCTCCTCACATGGTCTGCCCATCAGAGCACAAGCCATTCATGGAAGGCGAAGTACCATTCAAAATTAAATTTGCCGTGGGACTTGCAGCAGCCGCACCTCATTGGCAATCACCCCATGCACCCCAAGTTCTGTTCTATCTCAAGAAAAACAGTGGTTAAACGAAACTCATGGAAGCAAACATTTTCCCTATTTTACTCTGTGTGTGTGCTTGTGTTGATGAATCATTCATCAACTAGTCAAAGGATTCAATATTCATAAGCAGGGACTGAAAATGCAAAAATCAAGGGAAGGGAATATTCCCAAACTCCACTCATCTTGCAGGCTCATCCTACTTATAAATTGCTTCTTGCTCCAGGTTTTCCTAGTCTTTCAAATGTGGCCATCTCTCATACACACCTTTCCTGCAGGCTTTAATAAACAGTGAAATACAAATGTTAGTATTTCAGCCATCATCATTCTAAAGCTCATTAAATTTCAAATACCAAATTCATCTGAGATGAACGAGGTAGTGTCTTCAGGTACCAGGCTATTTGTGGGAGCAGAAAGACATTACTGTATTGGTTATATCCTGCTCATATTTTGAAGATTTTCTTTTTCCCAATGGCACAGGCAAGAGAGTAAAATTTTATGTGTTTATATATCATGTATCCTAATTGAAAATGAGATTCTTAGACAGAAGAAGAAAAGCACCAGAGAAACGTACTAACTTACTCTAAACATGCACAATTCAAGTCATGTTTATAAATCTTTGCCAGTTAGTACAGATAAATAATTTCCAAAATGCAATTTGTTCACAAATGGCTCGCTTTGGTTCCCAGTCATTTGTGATATGTGAATACTCATATGGCATAATTTTTGTTCTTGGACTCAGTGACTGAAACTTGTATGTGAGATATGCCTCCAAAAAGGAGGCCAGTGAATGACAAATTACACATAACTCATTTCCAGAATGTATTCTTCAACCATTTAAAATTTGCAAACATTTTCATAAATTCCCAGCAGTCTCTGGGATATTGGTGAATAACGAGTTGAAGTGCCTCTGTGAATAGCTATGAATCTTGTTCAGGAGGAGAATCATCCAGATTTCCTCAGATTTATTCAGCCAACTGTAACATACAGTAACTCTGGAGCAGCCCACTAAATTCCAGAGGAAGGTTGATCATCCCTGGCAACAATCTGTAAAACAGCCTGGCTTAAATTATCAGATGGTTCAATTTGTAAAGGTAAAGCCCAGTTTCCTGACTTTGGAAAATTTACTGGCAAAGCCAAATTCAAATACTGCTAGAAATACACATGCCCATTTCACATACCCAAGAGAAATGGAGATAGCAAGAGCCTTTTGAGTTGAACCTGCACAAACTGGGTATAGAAACCATTTTGAGTTGGGTTTCCAGGTCTCTTTTTTTTTTTTTTTTTTTTTTTTCTTTTGCATGCATCTCCACCTAAAAGATGATGGGAGGACATAATTTTTCAAAGACATTCTTTATTCTATAGAAACACACAATATATATTTTGCATTTTAGCGCTCCTACAAAGTGGGAAAAGTGCCTAATATATTCTCCTCCTAAGCAACACTAACAAAGAAACTACAGACCCTTAGGAAATCATATTCCATACATCTATCCCATAAGAGGTAGAGGTAGCAGGATGTTCCAAGTGTTTGGATAGCACTTCCAGAAATTCACCAGAGGCTGATAGAACAGCAGTGTTTATTTAATAAAAAAATCACTCAACCAACAGAGCTAGGCAGGGTAATTATCACAGAAACAGCTGTAGTCACAAGGGGGAAGGTGGATTCATGGGAGAATGTGATTCTGTAGCTGTAGTATTCTCTGTGAGACCCCAGGAAGTGACAAGAATTAAAGCTTATAAATCTAGAAAGAAAACAATGACAACAAAAAATAGTGGCTGGGTCTACTGTACTGTATTTAGTACATCAAAAGTCGCTTTCCTAAGGTAAGGAGAGCAGATGGATAACATCTCCCTGACATCCTTTAGGTTCTGAAGATAGGAATGGGATGAGGAAATGGCCTGTTCTCCCATGTATTCCAGCTCAGTTCTGCTGTAAAAAAAGCACAGGAAAGGGGATAGGATCCTGAGAGCAATTTACCTTAAGAAGATAAAACAGAGGGCATGAGGAGTCTCTGCAGGTGAAGGTGGAAGCACGGAAGCCCACAGTGTGATTTACACTGGCTGAATTAGTCTTCAGAGAATTCCCTTGTCTTTCCCAGGACACTGCATAATTCTCCATTTGCTGAAGCCTCTCCATCCAAGCTGGCCTTGTGGGAGCCCAGAAATTATTTTGGAAGTACTGAAGGCTTTTCTCTTTTCTCATCATCCCCAGAAAACACAGCCCTTCCTCCAGACCTATCTGTCTGTGTAAGAGGAGAAGTAGGAGATACCCCCGGATATCCAGCCACATAGGCACCTTTTCCGAGCCAAAATTTTTAAAGGGGCTTGTGTCTTTTGCATTTCACCTTATGAACAATTTTATTACAGTTATCTGAGGTCCCTCCAATGCCAAGGCAGTGTGATCTACAAGGTCCAGGGGTGCTTGCCCTCTTGTAGGTTTAGCCACACCACCGAGAGAACTGACAGAGCAGCAGCAGCTCTGGGGCCAGACACCTGTCTGCTCCCAAGTTGTCAGGAAGCTTTTCAAGCTAATGGAACTCCCCAGTTTACACCTGGTGGGAATGCAGCTTGGTCAACTCTGGGGTTGTGTGACAAGGTTTTGGTGGCAGGAGTACTACACATGTGAATTCTGTGAGCAGCTGCTATGTCTGCCATGTCTGACACAGCCAATGTCCTCTCCCAAGACAGATCCACTGCTGGCCAAGTCTGAGCCCATCAGTGACAGCATTAGCACCTCCAGGATAATATGTTTAAGTGGGAGGGGGTGGCTCATGGGGGAATTACTGTGCAACAGCAGCTGCAGAGAAGAGAGAGAATATGTGGGAGAAAAAAGTGGTGCAGACATCAAGGTCTGAAGAAGCAGGAAAAGGTTCTCAAGGCACCAAAGCAGAGATTCCTCTACAGCCCATGGTACAGGTGCATCCAGGTGGAGACTGTGGAGGACCCCACACCAGGGCAGGTGGATGCCCAAAGGGGCTGTGACCCTGTGGGAAATCCATGCTGGAGCAGGATGTTTTCAGGACCACGCAGGGAAAGAATTACACCTGTATAAGGGACTCCCACTGAAGCAGAGGAAGAGTGTGAGGAATCCTTCCCCTGAGTAGGAAGGAGCAGCAAGACAACCTGAACTGACCACAAGCCTCATTCCCTATCCTTCTGTGCAAGAAAAGAGGTCACAAAAATCAGGAGTAAAGTTAAGGCCAGGAAAAAGGAAGGAGTGGGGAAAAGGTGTTTTAGGACTTAGTTTTATTTCTTATTACCCTATTCTGGTCTGATTGGTAATAAAATTAAACTAATTTCCCCAAATCTGTTTTGTCCATGACAGTAATCTGCAGGGATCTCTTCCTGCCCTTATCTTGACCCAGAGTCTTTTTGTTCCATTTTTTTCCTCCCCCCGTCCATCTGATGAGGGGAGTGATGGAGTCACCTTGTCACCCCACCACATAATTTTATCATGTTTCCTCCAGTGAATGCATCTGTTATACTCTGCTGGGGAAGCAGCCCACACAGAATACTGCTGCATGGACTGATGCTCTTCAGACATTGGTACAGCTGCAGCTCCCTCATCTTTGTAAGACCAAGCTGCTAAAAGAGATTTGACCCCGTATCTAGATCAGCCATACATTTCCATGGGGGAACCCTCATCCTTCCTGCTCTTACCCAGTTACTTTTCACCTCCAAGAAAGAACCATTATCGCCACTCAGTGAGGACTATCCTTGGTGGCCACCTGGTCATTAGCATGGCTGTGTTCCCTGCCTGTCCTCCTGCCACAGACCTGACCTGCAGGTAGCAGGTTTCATATTAAGCACCCAAATGTATTCAAACACAGGGGATCATGAAGTCCATTCAGCATGTAAAAAGAGGATGGCCTTCAGTTACAGGATAGACCTACCCACTGGGACCAGGGAGCTTGCAGAGAAGACAGTCTGAAAGTGGAACTTATTTAGCATCCTCTTTGGCATTTATTTAAAAGAATACAAATTCTTTTTCCAGGAAAAGCATGAAAAATGGAGAAAGAGCACATCTTGCTGTACAAAGCACACTAGGTAATACAAAAACTTCAGGTCTTGCCTTTAAGCTGTCAAGAGAAGGATGGTACCATAAAATGGTATTCGTGCCTTCAAAAAGTAACCTGAATTTCCAGTGGGGTGTGAATATCTTTCATTTTGCATTAAAGCAGCAAGAAAAGATTGTTTCAACTGAAGTTGTCTTGCTTTCAGATTAATTTAGAAGTTATTATTCATACCAACTCTGTGGCACTGCCTGAAGCTTCCTGTTGTGGTTCAGCCAGAGAAACAGCTACTGTGGAGAGAACAGGAACTTTGTGCTGGAAGACAAAGCAGTGTAAAATCAGAAGATCCTGAGAACCCATCATGGCTCATGTTATGTTCTGCATCAGAGGGGGATTTATTTTTTATTTTTTTTTAATTAAAAGGTTGGGAACAGAGAAAGGAGCTGAACTGGTTGAAACAAGCCCATGTCGATGTAACAGACCACCAGGTTGTGGGACACAATGTAGGTAGTGATGGACATCACAACCAGGCAAAATGTCCCAAACTAATACCACACTCCAACAAAAAATTAATTACTTTCCCAAGGACAGCACCACACAAAACAACTGGAACAAAGATGCTGGAAATACAGCAGAGGTGTCCAGCTCTGGTGATCACTTGCTGAACAGAACACCTACCCAAAATATCCATAGCAGTTCAAATCTGGCTTTGAATGAGATCCTCCATTTTACAATATCTACCAGAAACAGAAAAGAACACACTTTGACCCCTCTAATATGGACATGGTGTGGAAAAAAACACTAAAAATATATTGACAACCACTCATAAACTGTATCAGTAAGCTGGGGAGGAAATATTTTGAGCTGCTATTGCTCAGACTGCAGAGAAAGGTGTTAATTTTCTAAGATTTTTGTACTGCTGTCTTCTGTCCTGGAAATCTTTCTGAGGTTGTCTTAAGCATTAGGTTTCTTAAAGATGAAGGAAGTACTGGGGAAAGGAATGGTGACTAAAAAAATTTTACTAAGGTCCATTGAGAAAAGCAGCACTAGGAAAATACAGCAACAAACCTCCTCTGCCTTCTAATTTCTCACTTAATAATTCCTACATATATATATGTACAGAGCAAGGAAAACTACAGTCCAAGGAAGATTAACCTGAATTTTTTCATAGAATAGGTAAGGTTTTCATTTTATTTTTCCCTAGAGGGTATATGTGACAGAATGATTAAAAATAAAAAATAAAAAAGCACTCCACAAAACCAAGCAACAAGCTTGGAATCTGCTTTAGTCTGAAGAACAGAGAAGTGTCACTGGAAATTTGAGCAAGGACAAAATTATCTGGGGCACTGTAATAAAAACAAGGAGTTTAATTAAAGCATAGCTTGGACTTCTACAGGAATCCAGGCCTGCAGCTCACCACCCAGAACTGTCACACATGTCTGAACATACTAGCTCCTAAAGGTTATTCAGCAATTCTTCCTCGCTTCTCCCTTCAGTTTTAATTTCCGTGCTCCTCAGTTTTACTTTGAGGGTGTTTCATTTCTCTCTCTATTGTGATGTGCTGTGTGCTGCTTTGGAGGTTGCGAAAGGGCAGCTGGATTTGCCATCGCCCTTGGCAGGCAGGCGGGAAGCGCTGCACTGCTGGTGCATCTGAATTAGTTTGCCTCCTGCAGCAAGATCTCTCCTTCTCCGTGGCACATCCCCAGCACACCCTGCACCTTCTGTTTTCAGACAGTCCCCAGCAATGCACCCACAGGGGCAACGCCTACACTGCTCATGGTCTCTGGGGTGAGCGGAGATGCATCTCCTCCTCTGAGCAAGTATGGGGCACTGATAGCACCAGGGTGGGCTCTTCTCCTTTTAGTTGCTCATACTGCTCACATAAAGCCATGTACATGAACTCTATAGAAATGTGAACCTATCCTTTACTGTTTACCAGCTGAAGGATGCTCTGCCTGATGCTCCCTGTGCTTGGGTAGCCCATAGAACCTGGTCGCCCATAACATAGGCGTCACTGATCACTCTCATCCTGGGAGAGATCACAATGGGATTTTCTGACTGAAGTCTGACTTGTTAACTTTTAAATAAGAACCACCTGCACAGATTATTTGAATTCTGTATATATGGACTTCTCCTCCCAGTGATTGAAATGCAGGTGTTTATTCCACCTTGCAGGTGTCAGCAAAGTCTTACAACTTTCACTCAGACAACACAAGCAGTGGCTTTCATTTTTTGTCTTTGTTATTAATGAGATAGCTTTCTCTCTGGGTATTGTGAGTGACAGGAGGCAGAGACCTGCCAATCAAAATGTTAAAAGGACATTGTCAATGTCACCTTTCATCCTCAGTTCTCCATCACTTTAAACACAGCAGCAACATAGAAATTACAGCCCCATTATTTGCAAGGTGAGAACACAAGGTCTACCCCTGCATGCAGAAACATGAAAAAAATCTCCTGCTGCTGATTTTGTCTGGAAATTTCAGAGAATACAAACTATTTAAAGACTTCTCATGACAGCTTATCTTTATAAAATTAACATTGTGAGCATCCTCAGTCAACAGAGGGCCACATTTTCTCCCAGTTAAACCAGTGCTTAAATTCTGATCAGCTTCTTCTGTGAAAGTGCTTACTGATAGTATATGACAATTTCTAAGGTAATAAATATTTATTTGTAGGGAAAATATACTGGCAATCCTCATCCCTGAACATGTCTTAGTGGTTTCTTATGTTTTCTACATTAATAGTTAAATAGGTTATTTCTAATATAGCCCCTTGTGCTGTGCAGTAAGGCCATCCAAATCCATTTTCACAGCTTCATAGACTTGGATACATGGGGAGGAAAATACTCATTAAAAGAAAGTCAAAAAGCTGTATTCACTGTAATGCTCTGGAAACATGTCTGTTATGTGGCAGGCTCTGACTTTGAGGGAACAAGTCCTCTCAAAGGCTTGTATTCTGTCCCAGGTGCAAAGACTTATGTTAGAGCCATGACATTATGGGCTGTGTAATGACCTCAGGGGGAAAGAAAAATAAGAAGGAGAAGGAGAAGGAGAAGGAGAAGGAGAAGGAGAAGGAGAAGGAGAAGGAGAAGGAGAAGGAGAAAGAGGAAAGAAAGAAAAAGAAAAAGAAAAAGAAAAAGAAAAAGAAAAAGAAAAAGAAAAAGAAAAAGAAAAAGAAAAAGAAAAAGAAAAAAAGAAAAAGAAAAGAAAAAGTAAAAGAGAAAAAGAAAAAGAAAAAGGGAAGAGAAGGGGGGAAAGAGCGCAGCAAATGAAACGGGCAAAATGACATGTGTGCATTCTCCTGAAACAACAGCATTTGTAGATGTTGACCCTGCCTGAATGGCAGGCACCCAGGAAAGCCACTCTCTCACTCCCCTCCACAGCTTGACAGAAAGAAAATATAACAAAGTGTTCATGGGTTGAGACAAGACCAGGAAAGATCACACCCCAAATACTATCACAGGCAAAACAGACTCAAATTAGAAATATTAATTGAATTTATTACTAACAAAATCAGAGCAGGATGTGAAAAAATAAATCTTAAAAACACCTTCCCCTCACCCCTCCCTCCTTCACAGGCTTCCCCACTCCGTGGCTCAGGGAGACAGGGAATGGGGGTTTACGGTCAGCTCATCACACCTTGTTCCTGCCACTGCTCGGGGAGAGGAGGTGTTCCCCTGCTCTGCCGTGGAGTCCTTCCCACAGGAGACAGTTCTCCATGAGCTTCTTGAGCATGAGGCTGCAATCCTCTCTGCACTGCTGCACTGTGGGTCACTCCTCCCTGGATTCAGTCCCCCAGCACAGCCTGCTCCAGCATGGGTCCCCGTGGGGTCACAAGTCTGCCAGGAAATGTGCCCCGGAGTCAGCTGTCTCCATGGGTCTGCATCCTCCAGCATGGTCTTCCCATGGGCCACAGCCTCCTCTGGGCATCCACCTGCTCTGCCGTGGGGCTCCTCCAGGGCTGCAGGTGGGTCCCTGCCTCCCATGGCCTCCGTGGGCCGCAGGGGCACCGCTGCCTCACCACAGGCTGCACCACGGGCTGCAGGGGAACCTCAGCTCCAGAGCCTGCAGCACCTCCTGACCCCCTTCTGCGCTGCCCTGCGTGTCTGCAGGGCTGTTCCTCTCGCATTCTCACTCCTTTCTGCTCAGGCCGCAGTTTCATCTGAGCAATAACTTTTTTTTCACTTCTTAACTACATTATCATAGAGGTGTTACCATCATTTCTGATAGGCCCAGCCTTGGCCAGCAGCACATCCATCTTGGAGCTGGCTGGCATTGGCTCTGCTGCACATGGAGGAGGCTTCTGGCAGTTTCTCACAGAAGCCACTCCCACTACCAAAACCTGACCATGCAAGTCCAGTACAGCATCTCATCACATGAAGGCTTCTACAAGTATGTTCAGAAGGAGCATCCCCAGCTTGATAACAATTGCTGTTGTCACTACAAAATTGGCAATAGAACTTTGATTATTCTCAAGCAATGTGCCAGATTAAATACAGCTCCCCAGAAGGAAATCTTGGTAATCCCTGATTTAAGCACAGCTGAGGAGAATATTTTCTGTGCAGTTTGCATTCTGGCTTAGTCATACAGTCCTCTTTTTCAGGCCATGAAGAACAGTTGCTTCTGTGTTGGCATTCAGGAGACAAAATTGTCCTTATAATGAGTCCTGGCTTTGCATAGTTTTTCTGGCTTTGCTGTGTGTTCTGTGTTCAATTTACACCCCAGAGTGAGTTTTGCTAGTCCTGTTATTCCCAGGCTAGCTTCCAACCCAGCTGTCTGCAGGATCTACTACTTTTTGGAGCATACACAGACTTTCTCAACTGCCAGCCTGAGTTACCATGCGATATAGCCATGAGTTCCCAAGATGGTTGAAGTGACCTGTAAGGTAGCAGCTTTAGATTTTGAGCTTTTAGCTTTTAGGATGTGAAACATTTTTTTAAGTAATTATGCATTTCTAAGCATCTACACTGTTCAGATCCTGTGGATCTCAGAGAGGTTTAATCATGACCTTCTTCACAGCTAAGTCAAGCCTTGTATGACTTTTGAAAATAAATTATGACTCCTCACACAAAGCTAATCTTTTCTGTCCTCCTATTTTACCCAAGTCTGCAGATCTAATGCCGTCCAGAACCACAGGCAGAATCCTGTCAGAATCTCCCTTGTTCCTGTGGGGTTTACTTTATTGGCTTTCTCATTAAAAAGATGTATGGCTTTTTTATCCTTTTTTATGTTTTATTCTAATTTTTTAGAGTTGCCTCTTTGAAACGGTGATTCAACATGTCATCATCCTGAAGGTCTGAGTTGGCAAACAGTTCATCTCTGCTTTAGCCCTGGAAAGCTCTTAAGACCATTTGTTCTTTTTCTCCCTGACTCTCATCTTCCCCTGAAGGGATTTCTGTTCTCTTATGAGACAAAGGTGCTGTACAATATGGTGCTGTTTACTGTCAGGCAGTATCTTCCCTGTGTTTGATGAGTTCCATGTCTCTTGCCTGTCCAAGCTTTTAGGGTTTTTTGTCTTTGACAAATGAGTAGCACAAAGCAGAGGCATCTTTTTAAGTGAAAGCTGGAAAGAATTTGAACAAGTTATTTGGGTTGCAGCAAAGGATACAGATATCAAAAACAGGCATCTGACCAAAGAACTAGGGATTGTCACTGCTTTGCACCCTGCTTTCCGTGAGAGCACAGCTGTACTTCCTTAGAAGAAAATAATGGTGAGCTCGAAAAACAGAGCACCCTGACTTTCCCCAATTACAAACAGAACAAATGGCATCAGCAATTAGGTTAAATTGATCTCTAGGTCAAGGACTTTAGTTTCCTTTGTAAATGATATTTCCTCCAGCAGCAGGACAATCCTCCTCTGAAATGTACTATGTTGTTAGTATTACTGATATCAACATTGCAGTTGATGGTCAGTCTCAGAGAATTTTCACTGGACACAGTTCCTCTACAAGAAATCCTTCATCAAGAAAAAAGTATGTTAGAATAATAGTTCTACCTGTTTCTGGTAGTTTTGGTTATCTAGCAATTTAGCTACAGTGTCCATAGCCTCCTCTCCTCATATTTGCTTTTTCCACCTCTGATCACCCCATGATACAGCGTATTCCTCCTCAGCTCCTGGGAAAGGTCAATACTACACACTTCCCCAAAAAGCATTAAAGTGTAGAAACACTTCCTTTAAAGTTAGATATCTACAAGTTAAACAAGGCAGATATGTACACATGATCCAGGAATCTTTGTCTTCTGTTTTGGGTGAAAACAAACCAAAACTAAACAAAACAACTCTCAGGTGCTTTGAGAGCACTGCAAAAGATCAAAACTTTGATTGTTTTCCAATTCCATCAAATGGTCTAATACAACATATTATCTTTTTCTTATAAATCCTGTGTTAACGTGTTAATCTGACACTGTGGAGAGGGTGTGCAAAGAACTTTACTGGGTGAGACAGGGGTCTTCTGTGGACCTGAGCAACATAGCTCCTGGTGAATTTTCAGTGGCACCAAATAGTCTTCAAGCAGTCTGGGAACAACACAGTCCCTCCTGGTTTCCATGACAGCTCTAGCACAACCACAGAAAGAAGCAGGACCTTACACTTCTTCTAGACATTCTGGGATCAATTCTTCACTGCTTGGCACCACAGCTGGTCTTTTACAGCAATTTAAAGTAAGACAAACCCATATACACTGTCTCTGTGGTACTGAAAGAAAGACAGTCTTGCTCTAATTTATAAAGAAAAGAAGTTGAGCCTAGAGAAAATAGAGGGTGACAACAGACAGTATGGAATACAGAGTGCAGGTTGATGGGCCATGTCCCTGCCCATTTTATACACTGAGAAAGAAATGCAAAATGAGTTTGTGCTTTTGCCATGAATAACCACTGCTCATGATGATAAATTTTATTGTCTCCACTCTGACCAGCCTCTGTAAAGCTGGGGGGGACATTGTGAAAAAACCTAGATCAAGCTGCTAAAATGTGAGACAGGTTATGGGCAATTCAGTCTGTCTAGACAATGAATATTCATTACCTAGCTGGACAATTTCACATTCATGCTTAGATAATGCAGATTTATGCTCACACACAACAATGATTTGTGAATATTTATAGGTGAACACCTGGACAGTATTTGAGACAACCGTGAATATTCATAATTACATCTGAAAGAAAGCAAAAGGACCTGAAGTCTAAACCACAGACAAAGAGAAAGGTGCTACCTGACATTCAAACTACAGATACAAGAATCTAATCTTCTCTATCTACCATGCCCTAATGACAATATGTAATAGCCAAAAGCAGCATAAAGGAAAACATTGCAGGTAGGGATGTGATCATTCAAAGGATCAATAGATAGACAGGAAACTTTCCTGAGCTGCTACAGAAATTCCCACCTGTTTAATCTTCTGATGGAAGATTTTTAGTGCAGCACTTTTTCTATATGAAAATATCCAGGTTTTTTGGTGGGTCGGACTTGGGATATTTTTATTTGCTTTGATTTTTTTCTAAAAACTTTTTTCTTTATTCATACAAAAAGATTAAAATATTTGTTGTGAAGAAAACATTTATGCTACTGAATGTCTGTGCCCAAAGGTGTGTCTATGGGTAAAAGGTTCTCTTGCCAAGCTAGCCTGCATCTTCAAGGTTCATGTTTAAGTCTGTGCTGCACCTGTTCAGATCCACTGTGCATGGTCCTCATGGAAATGCTTCCAAAGCCAGCTGAGATTGTCACTTCAGGCCTGTACAAGTCCTAAGAGCCTTGGTGTATCCTGAGACAAGGTAAGGATTCAAGGCAGAGATACAGATCTGAACTCCAGGAAAGGAAAAGTGTCAGCAGAGAGGCTCAGGTCGGGGGAAGGACAACTGCTAGATTCGGGTGTGCTGATTCATGTAAATTTCCCCCTTAGGAGATGAGATGAACCTGACATTGGAGCTCCCTCCAAGGCAAGGATGAGCTTCTAGCTCATCACCTGAAGTGAGGCTTACCAGGTCAGGAGGAAGACAGATCACCATCTAGCAGGTCTGTCAGCAAACAGTTACTCTATCTCTGATGACAAACCTCTTGCCAGTCTGGATGCAAGCTTCTAAATACCTCTATTTTCAAGCGGAAAAACCGCTCATAATCTCCTCATTCACAAGATCACCAAAATCTCCCTCTCTGTGCTATTTCTGCTGCTGTTTATCTCATTAATGCAGTATGAATTAAATTCTCTCTGCCCATGTTCACTGGGAACAAAAGAAGCAGTGATGGCCTACTGCAGCAGCTCACTAGCAGCCAGAGCACAGATTCTGGGCTGGCTCCATTTGCATTTGGCCATGCACTGTCACATTTCATCCCGCGTTAGAGAGGGACACAAGGTGTGGGGCAGCAGAACTACAGCAAATGCCATCACCCTTTCCTTGATCCTCCCCAACAAATATTTTCTACAGCTTGGTATTGTCTGGACTAAGCTGCATGGCAGGCTCTTTGACCTAAATTCATTGAGACAGCTGAAAATTATAGCAGCTGAAAATAAAAGCATCTCCAGGCCAGTAAATAGCCCACTTCTTCCCATTTCTTCAAATTATCTCAGCACCTGGCACTTTTCTGCTGATACCACCTCCCTTTAAGAGGAAAATCCAGATGTCTGCTGGGATGCTCAAATGGATGGCACACAGCAGTGTGTGTGTCAGATGTCAACACTAGGGTATTTGTTTCTGTTCCAGGAAGAGATGGGTTGCCTCAGCTGCCCTCTGCTTCTCTTCCTCAGGTTTGAATTCTCATGCTCCCTACTCACTCTGGTTTTGCCTCTGCTTGCAGTAAAATCCAACAGCCTAAAGAGCTGCCTGTGCAGGCATCTGTTCTCAGCTCATGTTGAACAAACAGCCTTTGTGATACCTGCTCATGTGAATGGTGCCTCCATGGTGGGCTGTGGCTCTCTCTCTGAAGGCTAAAAGTGAACAGCTCTGCCTTCGTCTGCTCCAAAATTAGTTCCTCTTGGCAGCAGATGGAAAAGGAGTGGCTCTTGGTGCTCTCCAATGCTGGTGCAGCTAGGTCTCTCCTGAGGACACCACACAACCATTCTCCACAAAGCACTGATGTACTAGGGACAGCACCAAATTTTATCCAGACCAGAACATGTGAACTCTGAGGAATTAAATAACTGAAAACAAATGAAGCTTTATAATTTCAAAACTACCTGATTTTTTAAAAAGGCAGCCTTATGCTTACAGAGGTTTGCTTCACAATGACTGATTAATCAGCTTTGGATGTAAAGGACAGCTTGATGAATGCCAGTTTTTCTGCCCTGTTTCTCTAGTTTTTACCTATGTTGTACCTTTCATTATAAGAAATTGAAGAATTTCTGTATCAGACAACTACCTTAATCTCAGTTTCTAGCAACAACCACCCAAAACATCAGAGGAAGACTAATGTCCTTTCCCCATTCTCTAATTTCTGAATTCCCACTGGACATGCTATTATATTTTTTTTTCAGGAAACTTTCTTCCAAAGCCCATTTTTACTTTAAAAAATAGAAAAAACCAACTACAGTATAGAAAAAATGAAATTGCAGAGATATTTGGTTGCCAATAGTCCCATCCCTTCTTTGTATATTTTTAATACTTTAGATCCAGGACTGTGTCTGTGCATCATTATAGCATCTGCAGCAGTGAAACACCAGATAAGGACAGAAGCTGTTCATTGGTAAATGATTAATAAACAGTGGGAGCTACATCCAACTGAGTTTAAATCTGCCAAATAGTCTATTTTTCACTGATGTCTCTCCCCATCCTTTGAACCCTATTTCCTATATATCCTGAGGCTGTTAATTCCATGGGTCTGTCACAGACTGTGGAATACAAGGAGCTGCTTTCAGTAGTTGCCTCCCTAAGTGGTTCCCTTTAGTTTTATTGCGTGTCTTCAGTGCTTCCTGCTACAGGAAGCGATGCCTACTTACCATGGGAGTACTTACATTGCTCCTGTCCAGGTCCTTCCACTGGTCCCGTGCAAACACTGTCCCCTCGTGATCACCCAGGGACAAGCCTTCAGCTGGACACACAGTGCAAGGCCTGGTGGGAGTCCCCTGTGGAAATGCTGCGTTTGTGCAGTGCTTGTGCCAGCTGTGGGAGAGAAACACAGCAACCACCAGCAAGCTGTGAACACCACAGTGCTGTAAACACCAAGAACCTGCACATGATGGCTCTTCTTGTGTGCCTCTGAAGTTCAACATATTTGGAATAACAAATTTAATTTGTTTTAATTGAGTTATTTTAATTGGAATTATTTCAATACCCTTAGAAATTAGTGCAAGGGAGGAGAAGGGTGAATTCTCATGCATGCTCTTATCTTTCCAAGCTCACGACATACAAGTTTGCATCACCTCTCAGGATTCCTGACAACCAAAGGATGAGCTCATTATCTCCATCTTTAATAGGAAAGCCTACAGAAATAAATGTCAACCTGCAATACCATTCTGGTCACAGCAGCCACCAGCTTTCACAGTAGCAGCTGCATTTACCTCTGGCAGATAAAGGCATGGAGAGACAGAACCAGCTTGGCTCCAAGCAGGACACACTATCCCTGCACCTGCTGCCTCTGAAAGCAGCAGCAGTTCCAGCGTGCATTTGACCAAGAGTAGCAGTGTCTATTAGCCATCAGCTACTGAGCTCCTGCCTGGATCTCCACAACCCCATTTTGTCTCAGTTCCAGTGCTGGGACAGCAACTGACCACATCACCTGAAGTGGGAGAAACTTTAGAGCATTTATCTTCCTTTGACATCTGAAATAAAACAGGCCCAAAGGCATATATTAATGAATATCCTCACAACATCTGGTCTGGAAATTATGCAGTGCAATGAGCTTTTCAATGAAAAACACTGGTTTGTTAAAACCACAACTCTTCTTGGGATAGGCTTGAATTAAACAAAGTACTGGGCTGGAAACATTTTTGAAATCTGGAATTATATAGTCTCAGAGATAAAGAGAAGGAAAGGATAGAGAAGGCACAATTACCATCCTATTGACTTCATGAGGCAAAGTCCACTCTGGGGGTAAAAGTCTGTGTCCTAGGATGCTTCTAGGACTCATTAGGGGACAGTGGCAATGTTGATGATGGCAATAGAACATTCTGAAAAGAGAATTCAGCCTCCAGCTCAGTCAAAACACTCTTCGAGCACTAAATCTATGCACACACCAGGTGGGAGTTAAAGTAACATATTTACTCATGGACTCTTAATAAAAATGCCACTTGGGGCCTAATTAACATGCTTGTCTTTGCAATATCACCCCACAGCTGTAGCAAAACCTGGGTTTCTACAGCTTTCTAGGGCCAAATTCTCCAGTAGGTTGCACCCAGCTGAATCTGCAGGGTGTTTCGTTCAGCTCAAGCCAGTATTTACAGTGGCACAAAGCAGAGCAGACTATGCCCCTAGAGTTCACCAGATATCCTTTGCCTCCCACAATTTTTATTTTTAGCTTGTCAGTAACAGAGGAAAACAGTAAAAGTTTCATATTGCTCCAGCCAGATGGCGATTCCACTTCCTCCTGTCCAGCTGGCTGCATGGTGAGCTGTACTTGTGCATGAATGTAAGTGCCTGTAGCTGTGTCTTTTCTTCTCTGTCTCCTCTCTGCCATACACACTCTGATAAAGACAAATGGTTTTGAGGAGGGGTTCTGGAGGCTGTAGTACAATGGGGCCAATCCTCTTCCCATGGGCACGGTCTGCTGGGATCTCAGGAGGACCATGACATGACATCTAATATTTTAAAGTTTTCTCTGCTAAGATACCCAGCTGGGATAGATCTTATCTTATTTAGCTCCTTGATCTTATCTGCCTGGAGAAGCAACAGGAATTCAGGAAGGGGGAAAAAGGAGGCTAGGGAGAGAAAACAAGATGCAGTTTGATCGTTTTACCACATTGTCTGGGTGCCATCAGAATACATTAACTCCTTCATTTATCACAGCACTATCATTAGAAATCTCAATTATTTGTGCATGCCACACTGGTAAAAATGTTTAATTAGCTACTTTGCTGCATTTATCACTTCTCAGATGAAAGCAAAGACTAGAGGCCCGTGTGGGGCCCCATTATCTTTTATAGAAATGTGTGGAGAGTGAGGGAATTTGTAATAAATGTCCCCATCATTGCACAGAGATAAAGGTCAGACACCCCCACAGCATTCATATATCTTAAGCCTTTCATAGGTAGCACATGCCTGCCAGCTACAGCCTTCTGTGCTAGAGACAGGAGAACATTATGAGCTGCCTAGGGATCATTGTGCAGAAACAGATCAGGGGTTTCCATCTCCCCTCAGAGGCTGCTGCTGGTCCAGCATGACAGGATAAGTAGGTTGGGCAGGAAAGCAGTTCAGATGTTACCATCAGGAACCTTTTACCATCAGACAGGTTCTCTCAGGCTTTTCATGAAATCTGTCCGACACTGCAGGTGACATTTTCCTTTACAATTTAAAAATCAGTTGGGTGTGTGCTTGATGAGATTAGGAGTGAGAAGGGCTGGGTTTTCTTTTTGCCTTGAAGTCACACAATCTACTCCTGTAAAGCCAGAAGCTGTGCATGAGCCTGAACAACATTCCCATGTGACCCAGAACAGACACAGCAGGAAGAACAGCACGTGGATTCTCCACCAGCTCCTGCAGATGTAGAGCACCATGATGCACCATGACAAGAGACAAATTTGATTCAGTTCCAGAGCCTTTTCCCTGGTTTCCATCCAGGGGCAGCAGGCATTGCAAACATCAGAGATTTGTCTAACCATTTATATTATTCCTCTCTGTTGAGAACAAGACACAAGGTCACTTCTCATCATGGAAACACACACCTCTGGATGAAGTTATCATTTCTTATAAATTACAGCCATTGAGTGAGTTCAGATTATGACAGATTACCTCAGGGCAGGACCATCTGGACTACAACCCAGTTTGGGTAGATATTTGGCATTCAAGGCTCAGTGAGCAACACAAGCAACATACTTTCCAACACTTAAAATCAATCAGCATGCTCATTTTGGATCACCAGAGCTTCCTAGAGGCCTAATTGCATGAGTTCCCTGGAGTGTCACATCCAAGGCAAACAGGTATCAAATATCTGTTTGCATCCCACAAGAGATGAAATCCATCAGGTGTTCTCTCCAACATGCAGAGAAATGAGAGGGAGTCAGAGTCCACATTCTATTTCTGAAATAGGGGCATTCCAAGTGCTCTTCCCCAGCACTGCTCATGCATTAATTCAAACAGTTTTTAATTTAAAAATGAATGAGTCTAAGTTGATAGCATTACGAGTTCCACTGTGATAATTTAAGAACTGCTTAGCTTTTTCTCAAGCATGGTCAGCCACACAAATCTCGGAGGCATTTGTAAATTACTCATAATCATGTAGCACCCAAAAGCCTTTGTAGTGCCAGCAACCCTCCTTCCACTGAGGCATCAATGCATAACAATCAGGAAAAGGATTTCTGGATGGGAAAAAAAGATATGCCCAGTTCAGGGTGCTGCTGGATGTCTGAGAAGACTTTCCACAATGCCAGTTTTCCTGGCTGATTTTTTTTATAAAGTTCTGGCATTCATAAGTCTGTGTAGTATATTCATTTCAGGGGTGGCCTTCATAAAAGTTTGCAGAGAAGAAGGAAAAGAGCTGAGGTGGTTGAGCTGAAGACATAGAAAAAAATAAGAAGCATCTAACTCAATAATTGTTTCAGAAGGACAAATTAATGCAAAGCATTAAAAGAACATGCATGGAGGAAAATGGGTTGCATTTGGACTTATCAGTCATTTCTAAATTTCATTCTTTATAGCACTTTTTAAACCTCACACAGCTTCAGAGCAAAGCCATTGAATGCATGTGATTTCTGCAACAAACATATTAAATGGAGGGAGAAGTTCTGGCTCACAAACCCCAATTAGTTCTAATATTAGACCTGCCCATAAAACAAACAGTCTCCCTGTCTTTCCCCTACCACATCGATTAACATTATCAGACAGGGATATAAATATAACTCATTAGTTTGTTGACACTCAATGGCTTATCTATAGTTGTAATGCCATCCTGTTATTATTGATGCTTTGTTAATGGCACAGTATCATTAAGCAGTAATGTTTTACTTCTATTAATATCATTTGGGCTGGTTCTTAACAACCATGCCAGAGCGACTGCAGCATCATCTGTAGGCTGTAGATCAGCACACAATATATTCCCCAGCACATGTTCAGCATCCTCCATGGTCAAAATTCTTCCAACTCCAGCTGTCACTTTAGAAGACAAACCTACTCCAAAACTTGCCTGTTTGTTTCCCAAAGCTCATGATGCCAAAATCCAAATGTAGTGAGAGGTCACCCCTGTTCAGTGGCTTAGTGATTTGCTGTTCTTGCATGTCAGATGCATGCAAGAAATAGCTGAATAGCTGGACATGGTGTGACTGTACACAGGATTTTTCACTATGGGATGGGAACAGGGCAGGACTTCACCATTTCTCCAAAAGTATCTTGATCACAACACTTTTAGTCTCTTAGTGGCTCTGAAAAGTTTCAGCAATTTTTCTCTGACTCCCCTTTCCTGTTTGTCTCTCAGTGAATTCACATTTTCTTTCGAAATATCTCTCATTGAGTGATCCTGGGGTTTGCCTCATGTTGTAGTAATGCTCAATAAAAGTAAAAAGTGTGGACTGGCAACATACTTTGCTCCTGCCACAAGTCAGATTGCAGAAGATTAATTTCTAAGTACAAACCATCTTCCTGTCTTTAAGTGGTCCAACCCTTTATTTTCTTTACTCCAATCCCATTATTTGTCATCTCAGTCAGGGTAAATTTGGAGATTGCTGCAAAGGCCTGAGAAAAGTATACTTGCTTTTAAATCCCCCACTAAATGCAAGATCTGAAGAAACCTCCTCCTGGGTTTGAACTTTCAGAAGCAAATCATAGAATCATAAAACCACAAAATGGTTTGGGTCAGAAGGGATCTTGAAGACCGCCAAGTTTCAACCCTTCTGCCCAGTTTTCTCAAAGTCCCATCCAAATAAAGCAAGGGGCTTCTGCATTCACTTCAGGCACTTTCTCACTGTCCAACAGGAAGACAAACTGAAAGTCTGAAAGTGAAAGAGAATCACACCCACAATAACATTACAAATTATAGGAACACAGATTAAATGCAATTGCCTCCTAACCATCAGCTATTTAATTGCATGCTCTGGGTAGGCTATGAAATGCTACACTGTCACTTACTACACTGAGCCCAGTGAGTAATTCCTGACCTATACCAGCCTAAATGAAAAGAGTTTCGGGCTTCCTTTTCTTTTTTTCCAGGGAAAGAAACTGGCACCAAAAAAGAACAAATGCTTTTTTGGGCATATGGGCTTGATCAGAAAGCAGTCCAGGCAGCTTCTTCTCACAATGTTCATCCCTAGCCAAGTGGTGGAGAGAAAGAGAGAGAGAACCAAGCTCTGACCACCTAGTGCCAAGCTCTGACCACCAGATAGTGCATGTGTGTGCTGTGGGCTTAATACCCCAGGCCTCATCTCCAAGGCTGACACTTCACAGTCTCTGCCTGGGAGCAAAGTGTCTCTCATGGTGACTTTTAAACCTACCAGCTCTTTTTGTCAAATCTAACATGTAACTGCAGTTACTGCAGCTAGTAATTACATGGTGGTCTCTAGTAATTCCCTCACAGCAGTTCTGTAGAGGAGTATGTTTGCATATTTGTGCTTGGCAGCTGAAAAAGGTGTTTTCCAGTCATTTAGGTCTACTTTATCTCCATGCCATGTGTGTGGGAGATTATAAAATAGACTGTTTTTTTATTTTAAAAACTTACTTATTTTTAATGGAAATATCCTTGCTTTGAGCTCTTCAGCTCTAGCTGTAGAAAGTTGTGCTTTGGCATAAGGGGCCCTGCTTTAAAACCGTTTGCTCTGCAAGACAGAATGGGATGACATTAAAGAAATGTGCCTGAAAACCAAATATCCTAGCTGGCATGAAGAAAAACCAGAAGAATGAAATAAAATGGCCAAAAAAGCAGAGCTGGTATTTTAAAAATTCGTTGCTTTTCCTATAGGAAAGCGTAATCACGATGGTGACGCAACTGCTGGTTCAAGTCTGGAGTGCATCAGAAGACCCTAAAAGAGCCCAGTCTGCCTATGGAAAAATATGGTTGGAGGGAAGGTTGTCATACGGCTCCAGCCACTGAACCTGTATGGGGTTCCTGTGAAGACAGGAAGTGCTCTGGAGATTTCTTCTCCAGTACTAGAACTGTCTATTCTTGCTTGCCCCTCTTCCTCTGAAACTGGTCTGAAAACCTCTCTCTATAGACAGGACAGTGGATCCTGATTATGGGAAGATCAGACATTTCCCTCCTTTACCTCTTCAGAGCCCTTTATAAACATTAAGCAGGGAAATGAAGTGGCCAAACTAAAAAGAGCAGTCATCTTCACAGGTGTCCAAGGTGGCACAGCCCTGAAATGACTGAATGGTTAATAACAGACCTGAACTCTGTGGTTTTCTTCTCACCAATGCAATAGCAAATGGCGTTATAACACCCAAACACTCATTTGCATGATGCAGAGGACTTAGGAGCTCCTTTTGCTTCAGCTGGCATTGCTGCCATCTGATTGGCACATCACATCATTTATTTACTTTACTGATGGAACCTAATTAGGTATAATTGCTGAAGCATCTTAAATAATTCTAAATACAGGAATTGATTTGGGGATTAAATGGAATATGATAATTGTGTAATTGAACAAAGTAGCTGGAGTCCTCACCCAGCTAAGTGGATTTTGTGATTGTGGCTGATTGCATCAGAATATAAATCAGTCTTATTTGCATGCTGACATTAGCTCCCCTCCTCCTCTCTAGAGCTGGCTTTAAGTAGGTCACATCCTGCAGATCAGAGAAAGGGAGCAGAGTTTGGAGAGAAACCCCTTGGATTTGGTGCTAGATGATGGATCACACCATGGTCTCTGCTCAGGAGAAGCTATGGCTCTCTTGAGAGTGGGTGCTTTGCCTACGGGTTTTGGGTTTTCTGTCACTGGCCAGGAGCTGTTCAAGTCCCGCTTGGGTCTGGGAGAATTTATGATGCTGTTTCTTTAATTCTTAAATCCCTCAATAGTTTGGGCCATGGTTTCCTGGGAGATCTCTCTCAATATAACCATATCAAGGGTAATTTTCAGCAGAACTGATGAAATTTAAGCAAGTTCACCACAAGGGAAATTGATCAGTTATTTAGCCACTTGGTGAAAGCATCTCTGTCTCTCAGATGTGCTTCTAGCCCCAGTTGAGCTAATCCTCAGCTTGGCTCTGCTGCCCTACTTCTTTTGTTAGAGGACTCCAATTTCCAAAGGGGAATTGTCCGAAAAAGCTGGCTGAGGCTGGAGGAGGGCTCTTCAGGAGCATTAGTTCTGTGGCCATCTGCCAGAGTAATTAGGAAGGCTGGAAAGTGTGCAGTCCTTATGAGTGGCTCTACATGAGCTATGGGTGCTCAGTGATTTTTTTTTTTTTTAATTCAGAAATAAAAATCTTGTAGTCCTAAAATGAGAGTATTATATTGTCAACATCATGTTTATATTTTAGAAGCAATAGCACATGTGCACTGACATTAATTCAATTTAGAAAAGCATTGTTCCCACAGCTTTTCTTTTTCATTTCCCCTGTGTGTTTGTATGTGTGTGTGAGTGTGTATGCAATTTAGGCTCCAGCTATTGGTTCACTAGCTTTTCATGAGATTTTATAGCATTACACATGAATGCTTATAACCACATTACTTCACGACTGCACTGGCTGTTAATCGTTTGTTAATGTAATAGAATTAGTTACAGCAGTTGTGTACCTATATTAGAATGAACACAAGGAATAGAATGTCACCTCAATAAATAAGTTGTTTCTAATATTAAGAATGGCACTTTTTTAGTCCATACTGTATTTTGGAGTTTGAAAAAATATTTTGGATTAGAGTAGGAAATTATGGCTAGTTAGAGATGCCATGCTGAGGTAGAAGAAAGATTTATATCAGCAGGGATTTTCACCATGTTTACCTCTGGCATTGGCACAGGTAACTCGCCCATATTTACAGCATAATCAGAGCTTTGTGATAGGTACACAAAATGAAACATTGAGTAGCTAGCTGAGGCCTCACGTTGCACTTTGAGAACCTAGTTACCTTCAGTGGGGATTTCTGTCAGCGAGAACCAGAAACTTACACTTAGTGAAGGCACCAGCCATTTGTTTCCAGCCATCACTAAGCTTAGAGACCATTTTGAAATTTAGGGATTGTGTCTTCCAGCTAGGTAGGCCAACTCTCTTCTTACCATCTTGGAACATATCTATATATGCAATAGTCTGTAATGTTCCTATAGCAAATGTTTATTCATGTGCTGAATTTGACAGATAAGCTTCTTGACTTAAAGTCTATCAAAGCTAGGTTTTTCATTATTTGTTTTGAGGGACAACATTTAATGTACTTTTCATGGTTCAGAATTAATGCCAAGAAGATCAGTATATTTAGTCCATGTCTCAAGTCTATTCTCTGAAGCTATCATTTCTATGTTTAATCAAGGATGAACATTTGGAAAGAAAGCTAGAAGGGTAAATAAATTCAAAAACATCGGTCCATTGTCCTATTTTTTGTGGCACCTGCCCAATTACTCCAAACACGATTTATTACCCATTTTATGTGTTGTGGGACATTGTAGAGCAGCTAGCATCCCCTGTATTGTATTTTCAACTCATAATGGTGAGCACTCACATGAAGGAATAGCAAAATACAATAGTTTAGAGGCATTCCAGATTTGTCTTGTTAGCCCGTGGCACACAGGACTGGCTGTGAGCAAAAGCTTAAGGACTAGCAAACTTCAGCTGATTGTACAGATGCTGCTGTTATACCCAAGACTTTGGTTACTGTAAAGTCTACAGTCTGAAAAAGAAAGGAAAACTACTCTGGCTTACTGATGGATCTTCATGATTGCAGTGGATGAGGATGAACACTTGTATCTGAAGGGCCTAAGTGACTATCTGCAATTTTATTGTAATTTTCTAGCCTAAGGACCTGGACCAACATGAGGAGTTCAGTTTCATGTTGCATCTTCTTTAGAATATGCAGAATAAGGTACATCCAAATGCAAAATTATTTTTCATTGCTCTCTATTCTTTAATAAAACTTAATTCTAATTTCCACTTTCACTTAAAACGTATCTGTGATCAGATGTTTAGTATGGGTAAATTTTAGAAGTCCCTTGCTAGATTAAATGTCCTACATTTCAGGTTATTGGGCCTGAAGGTCCAGCAAGAAATTATCATTTTGAACCTTTTACTTTCAAAGTCTCAACGCTAAGTCACATAGCCGGAAGAGCATTAGCAAAATAAATTCAGTGTAGGTCCCTTCCTACCTGCTCACATATTGCTGGTCTTTCTGAGCAGCTCCTGCTATTTTTTCCTATGTTTGCTAATGCATGAGACACTAGCAGTCCTGCAGAAGCTCTAATGATGGTTGAACTGCTGACACCAGCCTAAATGACCTGATCATAAAATAAAATGAAGTTTAAGCACCCAAATTAGGAGGCAGGTAAAACACCAAGATGCAGGAAGCTCGAAACTGCTTACAGAAGGTTGTACTAACTTTTCTGAAAGACATAACTTGCTTTGATCATTTAGGGAAAGAGCAGGAAATAGTACAGCTCTCTGTTGATCCAGGGAATGTAGTTTTGAGCTAATGCCTTAACGCAGCCATCCATGTGCTACATCTCAAAAAAGCAGGTGTTCTCATATCATGCTGGCTGTCATTATTGAGGTCTGTGAACCTACAGCATGCATTCAGATTAAGGTTTTAGCCAGCTGGAGTTTAAAAGGCTGGTTTGTGACCACAATGAAGTTACTGATGCAACTGGAATACCGAAAATGAATGTTTGAAGATGTGTTATTGCTCTACCTGCAAAGATCCCTGGGCGACTCTGAAAGCAGCTGAGAGGTGAACACATCTCTGAAATACACAACAACTGTTTTCATGCTTACATATTTCCAGGGCAGTCCCATGCCACTGTTTGAGCAATTTTTAGTCTGAGAAAATGCTATAAAAAATCAATTTATTGTTCTACAACAGTAATGCATGAAATGTGATATAGCAAGTTCCAAGAGCTCACAGGACATTTCTAGGCACTGGACTTTGACAGTATCTCCCAGACACAGTTACTGTTGGGTAGATACCTGCTTTTTCCAAGAAAAAGTTTTCAGAGTTTTCAGAATTACTTTTCGTAACAGAAGCTCTTGACAGTGAAGACACCACTCCCACCTTCAATGATGACCAAAAGCCTTGTATTATATGGCCACTGCATTTTCAAGCTAAAGACATTGTCTATATCTAAATAAGGTGGGCATTCATTTGTGGTATTTTGTTTTTGCTTGATAGCTTTTATATCACTCATTTCTTGCCCTAAAGAATATTTGGAGGCTGCTGAACCTCTAATAGATGCCTCACTTAGCCCACTCAGTAGAAACATATAAATTCCAGCACAGCCAAGAATTGGAAGTATTCAGATCGCCACTGGAGTAGCCTCAGTGAGAACACGCTCATTCTGCATCAATGTCTGTTCTCATTAAAACTCCCCTAAGTCTCAGGCTGAGAGGGGCTCCTAATGAGAAGAGATTAGGTCTTGAGATTTTGTGACAACTCATTTTCTTGGCAAAGACAGCAACAAAAACCAAGAACGACACAGCCTTAATCTCTCTCTCTGACAACTTTAAGGCTGTAATGAGAGCAGACAACAGCAGAAAATGTTTCCCTTTGCTTCTGGAACCAGAGTTACATGTCCCTGCTATGGAGCACTGGTGGCAAGCAAAAATGAAGATAATATTAGTGCCAAATTCACCACTGGCTTAGCCCCCTCATGAAGAGGCCACTGGAGCTTCTTCATTATGTGCTGCCTCAAGCAAAAGTTTAGTACTCAGTAAAGCTACAGTCCCTGCCTTTAACAGAAGTTCCGAAATTCCCAACATCTCAGCTGATCTGTGAATATTGTTCTGCCAGAAATACTTGCCAGGTCAGAGAAGGAGTCACAAGAGGCTGCATCAGCAGAGCTACAATCCAATATTGCTTGCAGTACTGTTGCCTGTGAACATAAAATTAAGAGAAAGAGAGGCCCACAGAAAACACACTGAAGTAGACAAGTTAATTATCTACAGCAGATGGTGTCACACAGAATAATAAAAAAGCCAAAGAACCTAAAATATTTGTTAAAATGTTCAGCAGATAGGCAAACGCTCCTTCTGTGTGGAAAGAATTGTGCAAATTAACATCCTGATTTGGAAGCGTACTTAGCCCTCAAAAAGAAAAAATTCATTCTGGGGGGAGAAGACTGAGATGATGAGCTATAACAGCCCATGCAAAAAGGGACTCCCTGTAACAGAGAGTTTGCCTGGGATTTGTGCAGCAGAGGTTTTGCAGCAGGCTTCTTTTTGGCACATCTTCAGAGTAAGGCAGCTTGCACAGCTGCACAAGCAAAAGGGACTCCACACATATATGCTTTGAGGAATACCAATTTATAAACATTTAGATATATGTACACACATAGTACAGAACAGATAATTCAATATGACTTTCTGAAAGCCTTGCAGGTAGAGTGCAGACATTTTTTCCAAATTGTTCAAGTCAGCAAACAACAGGTCAAGCAGACCTCTGCAAATCAAGCAGCCTAACCTTTCTGTAGGCTGCACAAAGGGAAGCCAAAATGAGAGACCTAGTACAGGATAATGAGGTATTTGTGCATGTTTACATGAAGTCCTCCAAAATGTGAAGGATAACATAGAGGAAAAAAGCTTCCTGAGTACCTTTGGAAGCAAAAGAGACAGAAGACACTATCCTTGAGGGCTGATCAGAGGCAAGATAGAAATTCTCACCTTGAAAGAGGAGACAAGCTCGTGTTTGATGGAAGAGAGAAGGGGAGTACCATCGCTGCCCAGTCATTCTCCAGTGATTTCTGGTGTCTGGACCCTGTTTTTTTCTCTTGAGTTACACAGTTTTCAGGTTTGATCTTGGCTCTTGCTATTTTTCATGCTGTGACCTGGGAGCAGGTTTTCTTGCAGTTCTGATTATTTTAATTATTATTGCACATTTTCCCAGGTTTCACTCTGGGTTTTACCCTGCATGCATACATGATGCCATGCTGAAGAACAACACAGAGACAATAAAGACAGTGCATTCCCTCAAGCCTGATGTTGCTATATCTCCAGCATTCATGAGAATATAATTCATTTCAGGTCCCAAAATACTGAAGAAAATATTTCCCCAGCCCCATCCACTTTTTCTGCAAACGTGTTCAGACTCCTGCATCATTTCTTAGTACTATTTGCTGTTTGCTGATTCACATAATTTTGGCCATGTGAATTTGGGTGGTTGCTGAGTTTCACTTTGAGATTTGGGGTCTTTTCATAGGAACTGGCAGCACAAGGATTCCTTTGGACTGAAAGCTTCACTCAAAAGTAATCTAAGCTGGCCTCTGCTTTACCATCAGCCAGAGGACCTTCATTGCTCTTGGCATACAGTTGCCACCAAAAGTTAAAATGCCTGCCCAAATGTTCCAACCTACCTATCGTATGCCTTTTACAACATTCATGTAATAAACTTACTTAATATTTCCAGTATAAACCAGACCAGCTTTAATTCACAGTCCTCGACTCTCTTTGTCTTGTGGATTTAACACCTGACTGAAGATGGATCAGACCATAGGTCTTCATCTGCTTCAGTCACCTTTATGGTCAGGATGAAAAATAGGCCTGTCTTCAGTGTGGTTTAGCTATGTTCAGAGATAGACATCTGTGTGGACATTTGGACTTCAGAGACTGTAAATTAAATTAATTCTATGATCAAACTGCTAAAGCTAAACTTAAACTTCTTTTTAAGAATGAAACAGTTTAAGCTCCCAGAGGAGCTGTTGTCTAATAATCCGATCAGCTCTTCTCAGAAAACGTTGCCAACTTTTATCCCTGGGTTATATTAATAACATTCTTACAAAACATATTGATCACAGAATCCAGGCTCTGAAATTTTATGCAGCCTGGCTCCTTCTCAACATATACAGCTGAGCAACATATACAGCTCACTAAGAAATAGCTTTTAAAGTTAAGGCAAACAAAAAATAATATTTCTGAAGCACAGTCCACTGTGGTAAGAGGCCTTGGCATGGATGAAGAAATAAGATGGAAGCCAGCAAGGAACCTGAACCAGGCCCAGGACCCACGTGCTCAGAGCAACATATTGTTTTATTCTACATGAAACATTCTGCATCAAGACATTTTTACTCCATAAAAGAAAACAATGAACAAATAAATAAAAAACAAACACACTCAAAATGCAATTAAAAAAAAAAAAAGCCAATGCTGTTAAGTTTAGAAAGGAAAAATCCATCTGGCTTTTTTGCAGCAAGGCCACTAAGGAGGCCACCTGTCCATAAAACATGCATAATGGGAAAAGTAGGGCAGGGATAGGCACTAGTTCAGCTTTCCTTCCCACTGCCCCCTCTTCTGTGCTCCCTTCAGCCCCATGGTTTCACTGCAAATGAAAAGAATCAAGACAGTGAGAATCAAAGGGAAATAGACAGACTTCAAATATCAAGTTTTGCAGAGTTAATGAAATAATTCTTTTAAATAAGTAAAATCTCACATCACAGAAAACATCATGCAGATGTCCCAGAGGCCCCCTCATCTGCTTCACTGGAAGAACACTGGCCTCAGCAGCAGGGGCAAAGGATGGAGCACCAGCCATCTGGAGCACTCCCCTGGGATCTGGCTGGTGTCAGGTAATTAGACAATGCAGCAGGTTTCCTCTACAAAGTACTTTACAAATATTCATTAATTAGCCCACGTGGCTTCCCCTTTAGGGACAGAACTGTTTCTGTATCTCTGCGTACAGAGGGGAGCAGCAGATGTAGATTAGATGACTCTCTCAAGACCTTCTGAGGAGAAGTAACAGGGCATGTATTTGCTACAGTCCTGCTCATGTTTTAAAAGCCCCCTCAAAACTACCTGTTATAATCCCTGTTCTGCAGTAAAAAGGGACAGGCAGGTTTTGCACTGCTGCCTCAAGAGCACAGAGAGCACTGCTGTAATCCCAAATCTGACTTTGCACTACAAACACAGCAACAGCAGCCAGCCTGCATGTGCAGCAGCATACATTCTTTTAGTGAGCAAAGCAGGAGTTGTGCCATTTGCTTCACAGAGAAGTGAGCCTCCTGTCCTGAAGGCATCCAATAAGGTGTGTTATCATGCTGTTTCCACACAAGCAGCACCACAGGCTGAGGTTACTGACCTGGCCAGTGTATCAGAGCGAGAATCCTCTCGGTGTCCTGGTTGGCTGCATGAGTGTCTATTTTATTTATATTCTAATTAGCAGTAACAGAGAAGAGACATTCATTAGTGAGAGTATCACTGAGGATGGAGCAGGACCTTACAGGAACCTAAAAAGAGGTGAATTTGGAGTTTGAAAAGAAAACCTGTTGGCCTGAAGCCCTAGGAGACAATTTAATGGCTGGAGACCAGAGCCTCCGGGAAGGTAAAACAGATTTCACCAGCTCTTGCTAACTGACAATTTGTCTGTATGTATATGTAAGAATCCTACACCTGCATTTAAATGGTCCCTTTACACAAGCACCACTATCCTCTGGGTGATATCCTGAGTTATGTACAATATTAATAAAAAGTTAAGTACTTTGGCTAAATAGAAATTTTCACTTCCTTAAAAAGTGAGTGCTTTGCACTCACCTAGTCGCAGCTTCATTTTGCTATCACACCTGTCAGATGGCAGCACCCGTGTCACAACATTATTTTCCTCCCTGAGAAGACCATCATGCTTTGCCACCCGTCCTGAACTCTATAACCAGACTAGGATATCTTTTATTTGTGAGCTCACCCTGGGCCTCCTTTGGTTCATAGCACTAGGGGGATTGGCTCTCTGATAGCAATGCACATGTAGCAGGGATTCCAGAGCTTCCCCTCCCTTCTCCTCCCTCCTTTGAGAGCATCCTCATGCCTACTACTCTCTTGGTACCAAAGTTAACTTTAAAAACCCTTTTCTTCTCATGGCTTGTCCTGTGTATTTGCCATTACTGCTGTGGCTAGGGTCACACTTTTTTAATTAAACCTTAGTTTTCAAATGAAATGTCACAGGTAATTTGCAGGGAATAAATAAGCTTCAATAGCATTATGATTTTTTCCACAGCCATGACTGTCCTCTCAATTGAACCCCCCCTTGCACTGAATCGTGAGCAATGAGGTTGTACCTGAAAGAGAAGAAAAGCTATTTCACTGACACATTAAACTGTGTTAGGTCTAAAGCACTCAGACAAAACAACTGACAGTCATTTTTTCTGTAATTCAGAATAAAACACTGGATTTGCATCCTCCCAAAATATTTTGGACTTACACAGCACTAATAGCCTATTGTTGCTAGAAGTCTGATCTAGTGAACAATCCATCAGATTAAATTGGTCAAAATATACAATAGAAATTGATTTATCCCTGCCATCCAGACTCCTGTGTTTTTGTACTGGTACTATTAGGAAAAGAAAAACCAGAATTTCTTTCTCTCCTTTGTTCAAACACTGTTGCAATCTAGTAAATATCATAGAGAGTATTTTGATGTAAATAGTACATGTCTGTGCATGCATTAAATTTTTCATTTTATCAAGTTTTAAAGTCCATTCAGAATCTCTCCCCAAACATCTTCTTCAGAGGCATCTGCAAATGTTATCTCAAGAAATGTCCTAAAAGAAATTTCAGACTCCCTTAATTATTGCATGTGCAAATAAAATAGCAGTGTTTACAAGTCCAATGATGAAAGACCAACTCATGCAGATATTATTCAAGATTTTACTTCTAATCTTAAGAAGAAAACCTCACACTTGGATGTCTTCCAAAAATTGTGAATGACAAGGTCAGATAATAACATTCTACTCTGAAATATCAATGACATTACAGAGAGTTCCCCACTTACACTACAAACATACTATACATTCTAGTGAGTGAAAAGCAACTTTTTAGGCAATCAAGACTGCAGATGAATTGCATGCTGGTAATCCTTTCAAAGTCCTTGGAAGAAGGGAAGGCAGAGGTGTCCCATGCTGGGATCTCTTGCTTGAACGGCTGGAGAATCCCTTTCAAGGTGTGGGTCTGCTTCCCATTTCCCTTATGCCACTTTCATGCCCCAGTAGTGAAATCACTGCATCAAGTAGTAAATTAAAATTTTTATGTTCAAGTTGATGCTGGTTGTGGATCTTGATGTGATATGTCTAAAACTTGAACAAGCATTGACTGGAGTTGTTTTCATTTTAAAAGACTGATTTGCATCTGACAAGTATCTTTACTTAATTTAATAACAAGAACAGTAAGTGGTTGCTTGATGTTTTTCCCTCCCAAGTCTTCCTCTACTAGAAATAGTTGTTATTATCACACCTTTTTCAAAAAACATTCTCCCAATCACACATATGGTTGGTCATTATTTATCCACAAGCCACTGTTGTGTGAAGCAACATTAGCAAATAAATACAAACACATTGGCACAGGTTCCAGTGTTTGCCACTAAGTGAAATGGTTTATTCCCAGTCATAAGGAGTGCCAGTAAGGCTTCAGCTAAACAATGACATCTTTATGGAGTTTGCTTTGTGCTATTTTAGCTTTGCACAGTTCATACCCTCAATAAAATTATTCCTGTTTTACACCTATATAAAGCTATAGTGGAATCAAGTGTAAAACGCTTGGATTGATGTTTATTGGGAAATCTTTGAAGTGTAAATCACTTGTACCTGTTTCTTCAGCCCTGACACCACACTCAGATTTCCTGCAATTAACTGCAAATATTTGCACACAAAGCTGCTGTCTTAAGACAACCTTCTGCAAAACCATAGCCAGCATTTAACCTTGAAGTGTGCCGCTTTTGAAAATATATATGTGCTATTACTAGGTGAAAAGCCAACTCTCATGAAAGATCAGGTTTAATAACCACTCCTTGTAATAGAACTTTTTTGCTCATCTCAAAGTAGAGAAAAGACTGACTGCAGTGAGGGCCTAAAGTGTCTCAGCTGACACAAATCAATTTATCATGCCTGAGTTTGGTTTGGAGATTAGCTAATTTGTACCTGCGGTGTTCTTCTTGAGTTTTTTGGGGTAGTATTTTTGTGGCTTGTTTTGGGGGTTTGGTTTTTGTTTTGGTTTTTTTAGGGTTTTTTGGGCTTTTTTTTGGTCCTGTTGGGTTTTCAGGGCTTTTTCCCCATCCTGCAAGTATGTGGAAGTTGATGCCTTTGCAAAGCAAAAACAACTTTCATGGAGCTCCTGGGGTAAAAAGTGAAAATGGGGACCTTGTGGTTAAGACTCAGACTGAGACCTCCTATTCCTTTTTGCTTTGCCTAATGTGCTTTTGCACAGGAGTTTAGCAGCCTAGCTTGGGAGAGCACCATGACCAAAGGGTTGAATAAATCTTGGAGGTGACAGTTTGAGTAGCACAAAAAATTGTAAATCAAATACCCAAGAATCACAATTGTAAAAACAATTAATTGATGACTTGAATTGATGAATTGAATTGACATACAAATTGATTATGGCCTCCTCTTGTCTCCCTGCTGAACTGTGAGAATTAGTACACAACTATATCAGAGTTTCAAGCTTACTACCACCACCTGAAAATTTCAGACCTCAATTTTTATTAAGATTTTCTTTTTGCAGAGAACAAAGGCTCTCATGGAATGTCTTGTCTACAGCAGGTCTGGAGCTGTGGCTTGGAGAGGTACTTTGCTGTTCACAAGACTTCAAATAAGGCTGCCAGTCACCTCCAGGGAGCAATACAACTCCTGGACATGATGGGTTAACCCCATCAAGACCCCCCCCCCCACCCCCCTTAGGCCCCTCCTCTGCAGATCAAGGGGGAGAAAATAAGATGAAAAAACCCTCATGGGCCAAGATAAAGGCACTTTAATAAAGCAAAGGCAAGGGTCACGCATGGAAGCAAAGGCAAATGAAAGATTTATTCTCTATATCTCATCGGCAGGCAATGTACAGCCACCTCTCAGTTTCACTGAAGGATAAAACTCCCCCACTCTTACTCCTTTCTCTTAGCCTTTTTTAGTAGGCAGATACCAATATGGTATGGAATATCCCTCTGGTCACTTTGGGTCAGCTGTCCTGGCTGTGTGCCCTCCCTGGATCTTGCCCACCCCCTGCTTACTGGTGAGCTGGAGGGAGAGTGATGCTGTGCAAGCACTGCTCAGCAGCAGCCAAAACACTGCTTTTGTAGAAAACACCATTCTAGATACCAACAAAAAGCTCAGCACTGTGAGGGCTGCCATAGGCAAAATTAACTCTGTCTCAGCCAGACCCAATACACTGGACAATTCTCATTAATTAGAAAGCAGGTGGTGAGTTCCAGGGGTTTATTAATTTAAACTAGAAATTAGAAATAAAAATAAAGGGTCAGAATAACTAAAAATTCAGAAGAGGTGTTTTTATTAATCTTTTCAGTTTAATACTTCAGAAATTAATGAGTTCTGCTCCAGCTGAGATAGGCATCCTATACGAAGCTTTCCAAAATGCATATTTCAGAGCTAGGCTAGAGAGAAACAGCTAACAGAAAAAGGGGGGAAATCTCAATTCAAACCAAAAGCAAATTGGAAATTAGACCAATGCTGTTTCAAATGCGCACAAGCATATTTGTGTCCTGTGTATATTCAGTGCATTAAAATCATAGAAAGAGAAATCTTCTCCCCAGGACTCATTATCATTGTGAATTATGTATACATGGAGGAAACTCGTGGGAAGTGCTCCCTAAAATACATCCATAAAATCCTCCCTTTTCTCTGATTTCTTAGCCTTAGACTGTTTCATCGTGCCTGTTTCCAAAAGGTGCAATTTATTTACAGGTAAGGACTCGCTGAGAACTTATTTCAAGTATTAATATTTAAAGAAAGGGCAGTTGACTTCAATTTGTGTATGAAAATACAGTATTTTCCTACTTTGAATGTGTCCAGAACAGCTCAATGTAATTTATAAAGCAAAATGTCCTTTGTCCACAGCTTGCCAGCTTTTTCAGATCTAAGATAAGGCAGGCGGCTTCTGCAAGATCCACTTGTTCAGATGGCTTCACAATTTCGATGCAGTAAAAAGAGATGAAGTTTCATTTATCCTAGAGATTCAAAAACTGGTGGTCATCACAAAAATCAGTACATCACACCAGTACAATGACACTCAGAGAACCTCAGCTGGATGTATGGAAAACCACAGTTTGCTTCACCACTTGCTTGAAGCCAGGGTAAACTCAGCAGCCAGCTGTGGCAGTCAGGCTGGGCATAAATCACAAAGGAGGCTTTGGATGCTCTTTCTAACCAAACTTCAGAACATTCTAGCTGGAAATGAGCAAAACATGACAACTCCATTCTCCTATCCATTACTGCTAGCACAGAGTTCTTCTTCTTGCTGCTTGTTCAGGCTGCCCACAGAACAGCCAAGAGAGGTGACATTTTATAGGACACAAAATCACTGTGAAAAACACTACATGATTCCATAGGGCTTGTGGTGGCTCCCTCAGGAAAAAAAAAAAAAAAAAATCACTGTAGCTTTGCTTTCCATGGTGAACATTTCCATGAAACAGAAGATACATATTGGAATTCACAAAATAGGAAATAATTTAAGTCTGTAACAGATGAGACAGAGTGAAGATGGAACAGGAAGACAGAGCCTGGTATGTTTCAATGAAGTCAGATGTTCACAAGAAGAACTTGGGTGACTTCAGGCAAAAAAAATACCTGAGAAGTCATCATACAACAGGAAGATGATCTATTTGATACCATGCAGCAAACCTCCTGGCATCACATCGTGCTGCTCTTGTTCCTGTAGACAGCGTAGCTTTTCATAATGATGTCAGATAAAGAGTCCCTGATTGTGATTCTATTCAAGCTTCCTGCCATGCACTGTCTCCATCCGTATCTTTCAGGCTTCGAGATTTGGTTGTGTACACTCCTTGCATCTGCTCCTTGTCCTTGCTCCCTCACCTCCATGCGTTCTCTAAGCAGCAGCTCTCTTCTAGGACAACCATGCTCCTTCAGTGATACCTCGTGGAAGATAGTCAGTGTTCCTACAGGAGCCAGCAGGATGGTCTTCTGAAAGACAAAGTGACCAGAAAGTCCCACTGTTCATGTCCTTCTCGTCCTTCAGTTTTTTGTGCTTCCTTCCATGTCTCCATCTCCATAACTGGAATTTCAGCTCCAGTTGCTGTTACTTCTGTGCAGAACTTGGAAGAGTTTCCAGCCTCTGGTAAAAATAGCAAGTAATAACTGAGACACACAAAGAGGACAGGGGAAAGGAAGTGGAGTGATTCCAGAACTGTCCCCTGGGAGATTTCTACTCTTCCCTTGGAAACATCTAACACACATGAAAACCATTTAGTACACTGATCATAACATAGGCCAGACAAAGTCTGGCAACTTCTGTTTTACCTGATGAACAGATTAAGTGATTTGAAAAGCTCACTCACAAACACTTAATTGCTGAAGATGCCTGAATTTTTTCATCAAGGTGCAGGACCCCTTCCCTATTCTCTAACAAGTGCTGAAAAGCAGAACAGGGATCTCAAGTTTTTAGACACCCCCCCTTGCATTGTAATATGCTCACCAGTGGATTCAGCAATTGACTTTCAGGTATTCCCTGAAACAAGTTAAACAAAAAAACTTTCAAAATCAATTCAGAATATGATACATCAGCTTCAGGTACAGTTTTTCTTAGGGGTCACTGTATGTTTTCCTATGTAAACTTCATGATTATATCAATCCGTCCTGGGATTTCTGGTCATTAGCGCAGTTTAATGAGGCTCTTGTATAAATAAAACTAACATAGTATGTTTTTGACAAGTATTCAACAACTACCACTCAGAATAAAGAAAATGAAATGACAGATCCCTTGCCACATCCAGCTGCACTTAGAAAATTCCTATTGAATGCTCACATATTTTCTGTCTTTCCTATATTTTTTTCTTTTTCTTTCCTTTCTCTTTCCATGGCAGATGAAGCATATCTAACAAATTCAGTCCTTCACTGGCAAAAGGTCTACAGCTGTGCAGCTGAAATGTTCCTAACATTGTGATAGTTCATATTCAGGCATCTATAGCTATATGATGGAAATCTTGCTTTTAGATTTTATTTTTTTTTTTTAGATGTAGGATATTGCAAACATTCATTCAGGCACACATGCACACCCACTTGCAAGGAATGTCCTTGTGGTTTCAAATACAGCAAAAGCAAGCAAAAGACATAAATTGTAGACTTGAAGATGCCTATGAAACATTTTTGTGCAATTATAATACAGGCCCTGGCAGGCTAATTTAATTTGATGATTTTTCAACTCCCTTAGGATATGTACAAGGTCTCTTATGCTCCTTTACTCTTGCTTTTTATCCTAGAGCCTTCTCTTTATATTTTTTTAAGCTGAAAGATTCACAGAGAATCAAGACAGTGATTGTAAACTTGATTCTGAGATACTGAGACACTTGATACTGAACATTGCAAAAGCAACATAATCGTTATTCATGTGGCTGTTTTCTGGGGTCTGACACATTATCTGGGGGCGTGGTAGGCAGAAGCAGACAGAAAGCAGCTGCAGGCGACAGTGGTGGTGCACTGGAAGCAGAGCCTGAGTGTTCTCGGTATCACAGGCGAGCCTCTGGAAATCACAGCCTCTTTCCACTTTTTTATTCCCTCTGCTCCTTTGCTCCAGTGAGTGGAAAACAGCCCCCTTGTTCAATTCACCACGTCTTCTGAAGGCAATGTCATGGGGAAGTGTTAAGATACATCAGTAGCAAGCACCACAGTGAAAAAAAAAAAAGGAACCAAACAAAAAACAAAAAACAAGTGGAAGTGATTCATGCTGTCCTCAGAACAGGGTTTGATTAGGTCCCAGCAATAAGGAAAGGGGATGTGCCTTCGTCAGTGATGATAAAACAAAATATTGAACAGCTGCTCATTAAATGGATTCTATATATCCTGGGCCCTGAAAGGAGGGTATAAAACTTATGAGATAATGTAATTAAAGACTATCAGAGCAGAGGTACACAAAGTACAAGTTGCCTGGGCAGTGTTAGTTTGGGCACTGATTCCATTTTGAATGCCTGCTTTTGTGACCCTGTTAATAATCTCCAGCCATGGGTGTGATTACACAGAGACAAATGCATGTGTGTGGCTATTATCTACAAATGTAGTGGTAATGTTATCTTCATGAGGCTCCTACCGGCAGGTGAGTTATAAAAATAGCTAAGAAACAATTTCATAGCTTCTGCCTCCAAATGGGACAATTATAATTCATCAAACAAATCAGACCACAGAGTTTTACTTAAATGAATGTGATTATGTCAGTTTCTGGTAATACCCTCGTCTTTGATGAAGGGCTTTGAGTTTTCATCGAGGCAGTTCTAATGGCTGCTGGTTTACCCAGTTCGTGTGCTGCTTGGCCCCTTTCAAGGGGAAGCAGCAGAGTCTCATGAGTCTGGAAACCACAGGCTCAGGCATCAAAACCTTCACACACACTCTGCAGGACTATCTTTTCCAAAGGCAAAATTCAGCTTCCCTTCCTGCTGCTGCCTAAGCAGACTACCATTCCTCCAGACACTAACTTAAATCACAAAGCACTTCCTGCTGCAGTATGAGGCTCATGCTGGTACCCCATCCCATCTGCACAATCCACACAATTTCTTCTTCTCCAGCTCACTGACTCCCATCTCAGGCAGGGAGAAATGAAAGCTGTCTGAATGTCAAAGTGAATTTTACAGAGCTGTAACACATAGTTGGGATCCATGATGCCTCTCAGGGTTGCTTCTCTAATTAGGTGGTGGAGAGATCAGAAGAAATGACTTAAAAGGGAGCACAACTGTGAAGGCAGGTAAGGCAGTATGCCAGGAAAGGAGGGAAGATGATGCAAGAAGAAATGCAGATAAGGGGTTTTGGATGAGATGCTTCAGTTAGTTGTTAAATACTCAGTTGCAAGTCATTGGGCTGTTTTACTAGGTAAGAAATCTTCATTTTACATTAAAGGAACCCCAAACTTCGATGTAACAGGGAAAGAACATCCACAAGTAGCAGGTAAAATGTGAAAGGAAACCTCGCCACACCAAGGGTTTTGCTATTATCTGACAATAAAACCCACAGATAGCCACTTTCTAAAGTGTTAAGTACTGGGTGTCCTAATTCCAGGCCTGCATTTAAGTCAGACAGCAAATTTCCAGCTCAAAGCATCAGCACCTGACTCACACTGTGCCTTGTTGCAAATCACTGCACAACTTAGCCACTCAACTAAGTAATTTCTCAAAGCCTAACTATCAAGCCCATTGGAAAATGAGAATCTGAATGACTCATGTCTCTTGACTCTGCATTTCACAGCCATGGAAAGATTTTGAGTTTCCTTTGCTGAGTGCACAGTCCATCTTTACAGAAGTTAAAGCAAATATGTTGATGACAAAGTGGGTGAGAGAGACACTGTACTTTGGCAGCTGGTTTGCCAGCCCCAGAGTCCTCTTAGCTGCACAGCTCCTGCTGCAGTTGCTGCTTCTGACATGAATTGAAGAAAACGTCAGGTTACCACCCCTTTTTTCAAGCCACTTATCCCAGGTTCCTGCCTGTATATCCTGGTTCTCTGGAGAAGTGGCAGTGTAACGAGCTGTACACCTTAGTGCTGAATAGAGGTTGCCTTTGTAGACAAACTGTGGCATGACCTATGGAGTAGGTCCCACATTTCCTGGCTGACACCGACTTAAGCTGGCATGACCAGAGGAGGCATCAGCACCCAGAAGCTCTGTAGGACTGGTTACTGACATTTTAATGTATCTGGCATGTATCAGTAGTGAGCCCTAGGACTGGGAAATACTTACAAACAAGGTTTAAAATCAAAACCATAATGGCAATAAAAGGCAACGAGGAAAAGAGAAATAAGAAGCAGTGCCAAAGAAGAAGGGTCAGGGTACTACCTGCTAAGTCAACTTTTCGTTTAGAGGAGCTACAATGTAAACATCTACTCTAGCATGTTAATTCCTCCAGGTTACACCAATGCAAGAGACGCCTGTAGAGATAAAGGGTTGTTGGGACTGGTTGGGTTTCTCTCCTGCCACTCTGCAAGCAATGGCACATCTGGCTACTTCCAATATTTTGCAGAAATACACATTGTCTCTCAGAGCCTCTCTTCTTCTGTCCTTGCTACACTGTGGGGAGCAGCTCACCGGGAACATGGCAAGTGAGAAGTGACTCTCACTGAAATGAAACACAAAATGATCCCACGAAAGTCCAGCCCACAGATAATAAAAGCACCTTGTGCTGACAGCTGCTGCTGCAGAGGGAAATGTCGATGGCACTATTACTGCCAGCGATTTCACTGAGCTGATGGCAACCCTGGCCTTTGCTGTGCCTGCAGGCAATTTGTTTTCCTGGCTGCTGGAAAGCTGGAAAGCACCAGGAGACATTTCAAAAATGATGCACACCCTGACCCTGTCTCATCATCATTTGCTATGAGGTGGCTTTCTCCTGAAGGCTGCGGCTGGCAGCAGCGGTGGCGCAGCTCCCGCTGGCGCCATATGGTGACTCACAGGGTGGCACTTGGTGGGCAGTGCTTCTGTTGGGCTGTCTCATGGCTGAGCAAGGAGCTGGGGGACGGCAGGCAATGAGGTTCACACGTCCCTGCTGTTTCCCTGCTGCTCAGCTAACTCGACTTTCTACAAACTCTGGGTACATTTGCAGTTAAACAGTGAAACATCACTTCCAAACAGCAGTTTAGAGACCCTTGCAGTAGCAGTAATGGCTATAGGAAACAAATTTCAGTTTCTCAGATAAATTTCTCCAACATCTAGCTGGGTACCCATTCGGTATACATATACTCAAGATATCCATGCAAATATAATTGCAGATGATCAAGTTCAGACAGTTCAAGATCCAAGGGAATGCACAATCCAGAAAACAGCTTCTGAAGCCTTGTTATTTGACTACTGAAATCTGAAGGTGCCTAGAAGCCGAAGCAGATGGAGAAATGTTTGGTTAAACTTCACTTCTCCTAGAGGAAGTCTGAGTCCCACAACCCTCTTTTGAAATGTTATTTTCTTTCCTTTTCAATTCACAACTTTCAATTGCAGGTCTTGTACTCAGCTGCCAGATCTATGTCAATCAGACCTTCCATGCTAAGTCAGCCTTCATCTCACTTACCAAGGAGAAATGCAATTCTGCTGGAATTAATTTCTAGTATTTTTGCTTATGGAAGCAGGACTCCAGCAGTATATGTACAGCAAATTTGCCCTGCAAAATTCAGTTTGCAGTTTGCTCTGCCCTTCAGTTCTTCTGATGCCCTTCGGGCCATTTGTTTTGACCATTACCGCTGTGCTCCAGAGCTGTGTCCAGTGGCCATTACTACATTAACCTGTATCTACACAGTACCCGCCCCAGTTCATGAGCTGGATTTCCTTTCCAGTGTTCGTTTTCTGTGTGACCAAGGCAGCTTTTGAAATGACATTTCCAAAGAAAAGTATGTTGATCCTTCCCTGGCCACTCCAGCATTCTCCTACTGTTATATTACATTCAAAGAGTACACAGGAGCATCCTTTCCTAGGAATTCAGCCACATTTACACATCCTAAGCAGAGTGATAAGCCATTCTAGATTTACACATCTAAGAAGAATTAGAAATAGTTGCCTAAGAAACAGCAGTTAGTGCTCTGCATCAGTAAAATAATGAAGTACAGAAGAAAGTGAGCTGGCTGTGGGCTGTTTGCTCACATGCCATATCCTTCCAGTCTCTCTGGCAAAGGGCTCCATCCTGCTGAACATGTCCCACAGCTTCCTCTGACAAGGTGCAAAGGAGTCCTTCAGTGTTCTTACATTGCCTTTCTTGAAACTTTCCCCACAGGAAAGTTTTCTCTCTTGTCCTTGCAGCAACCTCTCAGTTGACACCATACCCCTCCACATAGGGATAAGAGGGTGTTAAAACTTCTCTGGCAGAGCTGAAGTCAACTTGCTGTTTCCCTTTCAGGATCAGGATCTGGAAGCTCTCCAGGATGGCACAGTCTTTTGTCATTAAACTGTCTCACTCATTGCATGGTAGATCCAGACAGATCAAACATTATCTGTATTTACAGAGGGCACCAGTACACCTTTTATGTCTGCTATAAAAACCAGTTTTCTGTAGCCTTTTTTTTTTACTTATACATTGTCTGGGAAATAACATGTTTGCTTCAAACAGGGGTGCAGAAAATGGAAAAGTTTTGCATAATTTTCACTTTTTTCTATTATATTACAGACAAAAATCCACAAAAGGTAAAATAGGTGAGGTTTTAGTGTGACACCCTTTATTTGGCGTTTATTAAATGTCAAGACTAATCTTCATGATTTTTTTTTAAAGCCAGTCTAACACCCTTTGCTATTGATGGCTTCTTCACCCAGGAAAAGCAGGGCAGGGGTACAGGCTTCCATACTGATCTGCTCTTTGATTAAATACATGGGTGTGACAGAATACAGAAACAGAAAATGGAGCTGCTGTTTAATTGCCTCTAATAGTGATGCCTGCTGGGAAGAGGAAGAGGTGAGGAGGTAATAAGTGAGAAAATATTTATTAAATAAAAAAAATAATACCTGCAACACGGTGCCTTAGGACTAGAGTCACAAAATTTGGACTTAAGCTGGAACCAATAGAACTTACATTCAAACCCAGAGAAATTACTTCCTGTCCCAGTAAGAAACATTTATTACCTTTATTACCTTCCCATCAGGGAGATTTCTCTGCATAAATCATATTCAAGACCACCTCTTGCATGCCAAGCCCTGCCATGGCAATGCTCCCTCTACCACCCATTGAAAGAACCTCGAGGGTTTTCTGGGTCAGTCTGTACTGCAGTACCATCCAAGACACAGCTCACTCCAACATCAAGGCAAAAAACCGAGACAGGAAACAGGGATTTCTAAGTTTCTATGCATGAAAGGGTCCACTCATCTTTACAGCATAGCTGAGGCGCAGCAAAATAGCATGGTAGCTCCTCAGTAAGCAAGGCAAGGGTGTGTCTTCAAGCCTCAGAAGTAGGACATGGGCAAGCTCAGACACTCATCTCACTACCTCACTTCATCCAAGTGAGTCAGACTCCCACTGAATCTAACAGAAGCCTTTTATCAACTTAATTTTGTTTTTCACTAACAGAGCAGAGCTTACTAAATAAACGTCCCTTTAGAAAAGAAATAAAATATCACCAAAAAAAGCAGACTTCTGCTAGTCAGAGTTTTGCTTTCTTAGTGCTGATTTCAGTGCAACTTACACAAGAAAAGAGAAACGTCCCTCATTCAACAGCCTAAGGGCCATTGCTTCTGCACAAGCATTTTATTCTTCCTTGGGAACAAGATTATCACGCAAACACAACTTTCTCCTGGAAGCTCCCAGAGCTGAGAGGACATAAGTATTCAGTGAATCAGCACACATCTGTACATACCAAATTTGCATTTATTCACAATGAAGCTGGGCTTCTGGCTATCCACTCAATACAGCATTTATGCCCACACAAACCACTGTCACATCACTGGCACTTTTATGCAGTCTCAGAGCCATGTATATCTGTATAAAATCAGATAATCTGCTCCACATTAAAACCGTAGAAATTGGATGCATCTTGGTGGTGAAGGGAGAAGA
This sequence comes from Regulus satrapa, assembly GCA_013396955.1. NCBI lineage: Eukaryota > Metazoa > Chordata > Aves > Passeriformes > Regulidae > Regulus > Regulus satrapa. The sequence goes on from VWZN01001185.1 coordinate 55,553, forward strand.
AGGTTGCAGTAAAAAAAAATGAGCAGAAAAGAAGTCTAAGAGTACTTAAATGTCTGTGGTATTCTTGTGGCTGTGTAGTGTGAGAAAAAAGGAAGAAATAACACCATCCCATTTACAGTGTCTAGCCATCTATGATAGTTTACACTGTCTGTCACCAATTTCCCTTCCCAGCAATTTTCTCTTGATCAATTAAATGCTGAATCAATCCCCATCAGATCTACACTCTAGTGTGACTGCTGTCTCTACTGATTTCTTTGATATTTTGACCAGTTTGCTAGCTATCCTGCCTACTGTGCTCCCACCTTGGCAAGAGAGCTCCTGCAGTAATCCAATTCTTTGTTTCAACGTGAGCAGCCACAACCATGTGGATGCCTACAGCTACAGCTCAGTTTCTCAGTTTCCCAGCATTGAATTGATACCCAAGCTGTAATTTTCTTTGGGAAAAGACCATGGGACACTTTTATTTGCCATCAGAGACTTATGTTTGGTAGATGGTCTTCCACCAAGAGCTTTGGACTCTCCTGAGCCAGCAGCAGGTGCAAAAATGGCTATTCCTAGTCAGGCCAAAAATTAAACTGCTCCAGTGGTTTTTCTCTAAAAACTGCCAATAACCAGCACTGAGGTGAACAGTGTAAGAGGAGAAGAAAAATAGAGTAACCCTTCCCCAATAACACTCTCCTACATTCTGGCAACCTGCTGTTCAGGAGTTTTCTGTGACGTTATCATTGTGCATTTTAAAACAGCTTGTGACAATTTATTCTGTAACTTTTTCTAACTGCATTTGATCCTTTGACTGTGCTGCAGTGCATGCAGTTCAGTGGCTGCTCAGACACACAGTGGTAGAGACAGCAGGAGGCTGTTTCTGTACTGGAAATCTTATCCAGGTGTGAACCTGGAGCAGTGCATGACACATGCTATGCTGGCATTGGGCCTGTTGGAGAGGAGTGGATACCTGGAAACTGCTAAAACTTAAATTCAGATGGAGTACGCAGACTGCAGACACATTCAATTAATTTCATTAGACAAGGGATCTCCCCCAGGCTAAAAGGCTTCAAAGTGGCAGAGGAGATAAATTATCCTTCCAATTCAGACTCATGGCCATCCACCACCTGGGAGCCTGCTTGGATTACTATTAATTTCACCTCCCTCTGTAGCAGCAGAAAATCTCTGTAAATAGATTCCAGAAGCAGGGACATTTCCAGAATTTAAACTCCAAGCTTCCCATTGATTGCTTCCAATCTTGACTCTTGCAACATCCTCAATTTCCCCCTCCCTGACCAGGCATCATGTTTTTCTTTATACATCTGAGGACTTGTTTAAAAAGACTGCCAGACATAATACTACCTCATCATTTCCTTCACAAGATGGATTACTTTTAGGGAGCCAGAGTACAGTGATTTTACTCTTTTACTCTCAGTGACCTTACAAAGAGACAGAGATAAATAGCCGTTAAGGGGAGAAGTTAGCATTCTGTCATAAGATGACATGAAAGAGCCTGGTAAAGCACAAATTGATTTGAAGTTAGGAGGACAGCATAGATGTGGAATGACAATCAATAGCTGTAGGAAAGAAATGTTCCATTTTTCAAGACACAGAAAAATTCACCTGCACTGATGCACAAGGTATTTCTACACATATTTCTTCTGCAGATGGTTTAAATTCAAAATATTAGGAAGTGGAGGGGGAGTGGAGGGGGGGGGAAGAGAATAAGGTGTTTTTTCATAAGTTTCGTAAACTTCTTCCCATGTATTTCATAATGAGACTAATGCTGGGGGAAAATAGAGTGAAATTCTCATCCTGTTCTGGCCCACTGACATGAAGAGAAGAGGCCAGCCTACAGTTAAGCAGTCTGACATATTTATACCTGCTCCCAGCACTGCACAAGACAGCAGAAGACAGTTGCTTGTAAGAGGGATGGGAAGAAAGGCCAGGAGATCAAACGAAGGCTATGTCCTTGGCCTCCATAGAACTGCAACAACCCCAGAAAGTGCTGGAGCCCTGAAGGCAGCCCAAGACAGCAGCTGTGTTGAGCACAAAGTCACTGATAATGCACTGCAAAGGAGCCCTGCTCCCTGATCAACAGATAACAAAAATGGAAAACAATATCAAATTTTTGATATAAAAAAGTGATATCTGGGTTCACACTGCAGTATAGAAGCCCCTGATGGGCTGGCCAGGAGTGGAATGCCCTGGTGCTGTTCATCTGAAACACTGTACAGAAGACTTTTGCTCTTAAACATCTTGAAAATCAGGCAGGTAAAGACGAAAATAAAGGGATCTGTATAAAGTGCTCTGGGTGCAACAGATACATTCCACCTTTCCTGCCTCTTGCTGGTTAAATCCATATATATTAGACTGTCCAGATACTGGGGGGACAGGGGTGGACACACACACACAGACTGCTGATACTTGCCTCAATAAGTGTTTAAAGACTCCAGCCTCCTTAGAGACGAGGCTGCTGCACATTCTCTCCCACCCTGAGACAAGCAAAACCCAAGCAGCCGCTGTCCCTTTTTTCAGCACTGTTGATACCTGCCTGACCTGCTGGGCAGGAGCTGCCCCACACTGCAGGGCTGCAGGATGTGAGCAGGGCAGGCTGCCTCCACACTGGCTGAGCCACCCCTCTGGGGGGAGATTAGCTACATCACTACCTTCCAAATTGTTCTGGCTTGCATTTCCCCTAATCCCACATCTCCCTTCCCCTCAAGGCTGCATGCATATGATCTCCGGGGAACCCTGAATGGAGATGAGTTTTGCACTAGCTGCATGCATGTCATACCAATGTCTTTTGCATTACGATAGCACCAAAAGAATTTTGTTTCATGTTTTATCTCATTTGAGCTAAAATGCTGCTGAGAAAGCAAGGTAGTTCCACCCTCCATTATTTGGTCAACCCTGCAACACTGCTTTAGACTGTGCCTCACAGAGGCTCTAGCACTTAAACCTGTTCCAGAAACTTAATTATTTGGCTGTGGTCTAAAAGCATAAAGACCAGGAGAGAAAAGGAAAGCAGAGCTGAAGTGAGGATGAATGAGAAGAGGATCCAGGAATCAGTATCCCAAGTCACACATGAACTCCTCTGGCAGCAGAGGAGGGTGCCACAGCACCAGAGACCAGCATCATTCCCATGAGTCAGCTTCACTCATGCTTGTGCTCCCAGGAAAGGTCGAGACAGGCCTTTCCCTGCCAGACTCACTGGTGCTCTTGGCATAGTCCCCCCAGGGGAGAAAGGGAGAGCTGACACGGAGAGAGCTGCATTCTGACAACAGGTTTGTTGTCTCCATTGCTGCCTCCCCCGAGCACCCAGGTACACTCATACATCCACAGGCACGCTTGCGCTCAAAAGTCACGGAGAAGCTGCCATGTATTAATAACACTATTAGTAATATGTAATGGAATTGTCAAAGCCACCCAACGCTGGCATAATAGGTGATTCTTCATCATTAACAAAACCTGCCAGCAGAACAGCTACCAGCATCCCACTGTTTAATTTTCAGACTCAGGAAGCTCAGAGCTCTCTGTGGGATGCTCAAAGGGGAGGTTAACCCCTGGGCAGTATCTCTCAGGGGTTGGTATTTCTCAGAGGCAGAAAGTGTCATTGGCAAAGACAACAGCCAGCTGTTGTTGACAAAATTAGACCCCAAAATGAGGCTTTACTAACCTATGAAGAAGATAAACAGGCAATAAAAATGAAAAAATGAAAAAAAAAAAATAAAAGCACTTCCACTGTTACATCTGTGCCCCCTGGACCCCGACAGGATGGCAGTATGAGAGCACTGGGACACCTGCCCTGCCAGCACAACTACCCTTGACTCCTCCATGCACTTAGAGCCTGGAAAAGTGAGAGCCCATGTTCCCTAAAGTTCTTATTAACATTTCAAGTACAGCTCAGATGATGACCAGCTCCCTGTCCTGCTCATTTCAGGAAGAGCACCTCAGCCAATATGCTGGAGACCCAACCAGAAGCCTCAGCAACCAAAACCACCAGCTGCTGCTGCCCCAGATCATGTGAGCCCAAAGATTTTTATTTCTTCTTTTCTTAGTTCCTTGCTCTCAGATAAAAATAATTTCTCATATTAATATGCTTAGGGAAAAAAATTAAACTGAGAATGAAAGGGGCACATATATATATATATATATATATACCAGACTTTTTGTAAATGCAGCTGATAGCATCACAGGATCTGAGGATCACAGCTTCTGGGGAAGCTGTGAAGAGACGATAAAGAAGAGGAGTAAATTGTATTTTGCAGAGGGAAATCACTAAATTATATTATCGTCTAAATACTTTATGCAAAAGTCATTTTATAGAAAAATAAGCTCTTTTCCTAAAAAATGTTCTTTTCTCTGTGCTTGAAGAGTGTTACTTCAAAATTCACCACCAACTACTGGACATTTTCCAGGACAGGAGAAGGAAGAATGAAAAACAAAAAGAAGCTGTTTTGTAACTAAAGCATTTTCAGTTTATTGGAAATCAATAAATTTCATGGCAGACACTGAAATTCTGGGGATTTTTACTACTGTGTATGAAAAACAGTTAACAGCTTTGACTCATATGCTGACCTTTAGCTACCTACAGGACCCGCTTTTACTCCCAGGACCATGAAGAAAGATGCAGCAAAAAATTAGCACTCCCCTGCCCACCTGTGGGTGACAGTGCCTTTCTCTGGATTGATATGACAACCTACTGGTTGGTTCAAGCTGAGGAAACCTACTGGTGAGGAAAAGGGGGAGAAAGTGCTGCCTGGAGGATGTGAAATGATAGCTGAGGGAGGCACGAGAGCAGCCAGTGAGTGGCCTGCACGCTCTCAGGGAGCACAAACAGTAGCGAAGAAGAGTGGGAGCCCCTCGCAGGCAGAATGAAAACAGATGCAGGAGACAGAGGATTGCACATAACCTGACTCTAAAGTAAAAGCAAAACAAAAGAAACACACACAAAAAAAAAAACCCAAAACCCTCCAAAATCTCCCTTTAATGAAGCAAAGATATGATAAAGGCTGAGATCAAGACAAAATGCTACTGCACCCATATCCCCAATGAGATGCTGAAGATTGGCTTTTTTGAGTTTATAAACTACCAGAGGAGTTTATAAACTACCAGAGGCAGCAAAGGGGCAGAACTGTGGCCAGCAGAAAGCAAGAATAATCATCTGGTATTAGAAGCACTAGAAAAGGAGTAGACCAGGAGCAGACAGTATGCCAGACTGTTCAAGTGCTCTGGGGATTTGTTTCAAACAGTGAAGGAAGATGCTGGCAGAGCAAGCCACTTTTCCAGGCTTGATTGCAATCAGTGGGTAGCTACTAGTTAAAAATCTCAGCTGGGAAATCATTTGGGTGCAGTCATCCTGACATGCTGGCACTTCATGTTCTTTGAAAGGGAGGCAGAATTAGCAGGAGCCCAAAGAAAATGCAGACTCTCTCTCCCAGACTCCAACAGATTCAGCAACATGGCAGATAAGGTCTCCTAAGAACAGAATTTAAGCATAGAGGAGAGAAAAGAAATTTGCCATTACTGAGATAAACCATGTTAAAGCACAATGGCAACTTATCCTACTGTGATAGTAATATAGAAAGCTGAATTAAAGACCTTTATAGCTGTGTCAAGAGCCCTTTAGGGACCTGAAAATCAAAAAGAAAATAGCGTAAAAGTGAAAACTAGACCACAAAGCAAAGAACCAGCATAAAAATCAGAAGTGTTAAAGCACAAATTTAATTACAATTAGTAATGGGCATAAAGCCTCAAGTACAAGTGTTAGGTTATCAGCAGAGGCAGAAAAAGAGCACATACAGGCTATTATTTAAAAGGAAAAGAGGAAACTATAGCTGATATAGAGAAACTCAAAGTAGTTTAATCCATCTCTGCTTCAGGCTCCATAACATACTTCAAAAATTAATTTGAACAAGGGGACAGAAATACAGGCCCAACAGAAAAAAATCTTGAGATATGGTCAAATTATCAGTGTATTCTGAAATCCAGCCTCAAGCACTGAAGGAACCAGTTGTAAGAATATCTGATCTGTTCAGAAATAATCCCTGAAATTCAGGCCTTGGAAGAGATCTCTGGAGACACAGGAGGGGCAAATACAATATCTATTTAAAATAAGGGGAAAAGGGAACATGGGAAAATGTTGACTAGTCAGTCTCCCTGGAAAAACTCTAGCAGAGATTGCTACCTGATCGATACAAAAACCCAAAGGAAAACCAATTGACAAAAAAAAACCACCAAAAAACAGCTCAGCGTAAAGAATTTATCAATTAAAAATAATTCCAGTTCTTCATCTCAACAAAAGGACGACAACTCTGTTGTTTGTTCCAGAAAAATCTAATTTCATCTTTGACAAGGTAAGGAGAGTAAGGAGGAAGTAGTTGAGATATATGTTTTAGCAGAGCACTCAATATTGTCCCACATGGCCATAGGCGAACCAAGGAAATACAATCCAGCTTAGCAGCACTTTTAGCTGTTTGGACCCTTGAGTATAACCAGATATAAACTCCCTTGCAAACATTGTCTGGCCTTATTATCCAATTTTTAATAGGCAAACACTAATAAGGAAGAATTCTTTGCAGCACCTGCAGACCACTTGCTATGGTTTTGTATTCATCAGCATTACACAGGTGAGAGGGTGGGAGTCACTGGCCTACATGAAATTGCCTGTCAGTGCAGCCAGGGAGAAAAAAAACAAAAACAAACAAATGGAAAATCAACAAAAAAACAAACCAAAATAAACAAACAACTCACAAAAACAAAGATAACTGCAAAACAAGGCAAACAAGCAGACAAAACACAAGACGAAAACAAACTAACTAACAAAAACACAACACATAACAGTAAAGTGTCAGTGATTAACTGCCAGTCTGAAACCTCATCTGGATCCCAAAAGAATCTGACCCAGTCCTGGATCTGTTCCAGCTCTTCATGGGTAGCTGAAACAACAGCATAGAGTGGGCATTATAAAATCTGCTGATCACTCCAGCTTAAGAGCACATTTATGGAACAGGACCTGAATTCAAATTAGTGTCAATAAATTGGAGAAATGGTCTAAAATCAACAAGCCACAATTCAATAAAGTTTTCAACAATATATTAGCTCATAAAAACAACAATGCAAATGCTGAGACATAGACATGGAATAGTTGAGAAGTTAGAGGCATGTTTTTCAGGACACAAGGAAATGCAAACCCAAGGGGCATTTGGTCTCATTTTGGCAACTCTTGTTCATTTTTTACTGCTAAAATCATGAGGAAATCTCTCTGTGCTGTCCCACTCCCTTGAGGGCTAGCCTGGTGTCTGGGATCCAAGGCTGTGGAGAAGATTGAAGCAGGTAAAAATGTAGAAGACAGCTGCAGAAAAGACAGAAACTAAGGAACCATGCACCAAAGGAGTTGGTGAACAACACAGCATTTTTTGATCTGGAAAACTAGAAAGTTATCTTTTAGAAAAAGGTGTTAGAAACAGGTTGACCTTTGTTTCTCTTTTGGGTGTTTTGTTGTTTAAAATATAAATTTTTAAAATCTATACAGTCTTTCATCATACCTGCTTTAGATCTTAATACAGACTTGATTCACTCTTCTATTATTTTTCCTTCATTCTGTTGAGGAAAAAATAGGATAATGAAAATTAAAAGAACAGGGAAGTGGGAGAGAAGTCAAAAAATTTGAATTAAAAACTTGTTATTTTGTCAGTTTTCAAAGATGGAAGTTACCTAATAAAAGATAAAATGAAAATAATTATTTTTATTTTTTATTTCTCAATTACAAAACAAATATGAAAGCAATGGGAATGTTCTTATTATTTTTGACAGAAGCCTAACTAGATATTATTCACCAAACTTTCAGCTGCCTCAGGAACTGAGATTACCTCTGCCACTGAAGAGAAGTGCAAATACCACACAGATCCCTTTCTATGACACGCTTTTCTCACCTCCCTCCCAATGAAAAGTGAGACATTATCAGCAGTACCACAGGGATTTTTTTTCTGTCATCCTGTATTGGTTTGGCCACCCTATTAGCAACAATATAGATCCTCGTCAGAACTAATGCATCATCTTTGATCATCATCCCAGTTTACATTTCTCATGTCTTTTATTCACATCTCAGAACCCTCATTATTATACACATTTCCAAGCTTTCATCTCCCAAAGGGCAGAGAGGGAATAACAGGGAAGCTGGAATGTAACAAGATGTGGCACTAAGCTTTGATTTATTGAATCAAAGGCCACAAGGAATGAGCACAGAGAAAGGAAAGGGCAGAAGGGGAGTGGTGCACAACAATAATTTGCAAAGATCCTAGGTGCTGGTGAAACCTTGATTGTTAATGAGTGGCTGCTTTCTGCAATGCTGAGGGTGAAGAGAAATCTCTCCAGCCTCCTGTCCCTACAACTTCCCCTGACACAGGGAGTCGGGCAAGCAGCTGAGATGGAGCCCAGGCAGGAGCTCAAGAGATGTCACCCTCCCCATGTGCAGATACAGACACATCCCCCGGGATAGCGATCCCCAGCCAGGCTGGGACTTGACACCTCTCTCTGTGGGTGAGACCACAGGCGCAGCTCACCTCTCTACTCAGCTGTGTAAAGAAATTTCTTATCTCTTCTGCCTAAGAAAGCAGCTCCTCTGGTGAGAGGGAACGAGGTCAGCCAGAGCAGGCGGAGCCCTGGTGCACCCCAACACCTGCTGCACACCTACAGCAGAGCAGTGGGGCTGCACAGGGGCTGCTCAGAGGGCAGCATGGAGGGGAGTTGGTCTCCATCATCCTCCCACTGCCCAGCAAGGTTGTGATGGTCCTGATCATCTGGAGGAAGTGTTTTTGACACAAGTCCATCTTCCAGAAGAATGCCAGAAGAACAGAAATGTCTAAACCTGATTCAAACATCCTGCTCCTCTCCTGGTATGAATTGCTGCTCACCACAAAAGCTTAAGTCCAGCATCTGTGACTTCAGTCATCACTTCCATAGATTTAAGGATGAGAAAGATGAGCCACAGCTGGAAATGCTGCCTGCTCCAGCTAAATGAAGGGCAACACTGCCCAGCAGTTGCAGCTGTCAGGACAGAGGGGCAGCTACTGAGAGCCCACTGTGGGCTTATGGAGGGAGACAGCTCTGTTGCTCCTTGTTGCACAACTATCTGCCATGTAATAATAATAGGTACTCTGGCTGTTGATATCTGCAGATATAACAAGCCCTTTGCAAAAAACAGACACATTTCCTAATTTACAAGTCTGTACCAGGATACTCGGGGTATGGGCAACCAGCCTGCACAGATAAAGGTGGCAGAAGTCAGCACAAATTGATCAATTTGGGCAAATTGTGCAAATATGCTAATCATGTGCAGAACAGAAAGGTTAGGCTGAGCAGAGAAGAGACAGCAGCATCACTGCTTGTGCTGTCCCTGTTTACTGGATAAACAAAAGAGTCCAGTAGATAAACAAATATTGTAAGTCTAGCATTTTTCCCACTGCCAGATTTAAACACACAGATGAAAAGGATTTCTTAGAATAAGCTGGACTGTTTTGGCTTTTGGCACTGGAAATGATAGAGATTTGTGTCAGTGGGGCTCCAGAGTACATTAATCCTTTATAAATGTTTTTTAAATAATACATGTGCCCTGAAAGAACATGTGAGGACTGCCTTATTAAACTGAGATCTAAATTTAAAGGTGTATTTGAAGAAAGGCATAATTTATTAAACTGTTGGCAGCACCTTCCAGTCTCACAGAAAGCCCTCAACATAAATGTTCCCTTCCTGCCCTGCTGGGTCACTCCCCAGCCCTGGCAAAGCCCACAGTACCCTGCTGAAGGACGAGGCAGGGAGCTGCGCAGCCCCAGGGCACTGGGATGCTCCTGCCAACCCCCCTGCCCAAGGGCTCAGTGCAGAGCCCAGCACCAAGAAACAGCAAGCAGAAACTTGTAAACACCCTGCCTTCTGCCACTGAAAGCCCATATATGATGCAGAGTATATCAGCGTATAGTAAGAAATCTCTGTGACTTTTGCCATGGCTTTCTAGTGCATCAATTTTGGCTTCTGAACTTTGGAGCAAACAAACTCTGTACATGCTTGTTTTAAGCATCTGGAAAATATCCATGCTTACTCTTCAGTCCCTAGTAGATGTTTTTTCTCTGTCAGGAACCTGTTGACCTTCCTTTAGAAGGAGAAGCATCTACATCCAGAAGCAGAGTTCTTCAGGCAGACCCTACCACCTATCCTGGACCCTAGGTAGAGGTGTTGGACTGGTCTCTCATGGTTGATTACAAAGCTACAGTTTGGCCAGCAAAGATGGCTGTGGGAATTTAACTAGATGTATATGCAGGATTTATGGATCTTCAGGAAGCCATACTGGTGGTTCCCCTTTAGCTTTGGCACAACCAGCAGGAATACCAGCCTTCTTTTCCTAGAGACTATGTCTCTGGACACAGGGTGCATTTGGGTATCTCCAAGCACCTGGGCTTTCATCCACTGAACTAGAGGAAGCACTTCTCCCTTTCTATCCTCCAGAGGAGATCAGAGCAATTAGCAACTCAGGCTCCTGCCATGAGGCCATGGCAGGATGGGGAGCAGAACATCAGGGATGTGGACAGCTGACTCAAAATCTTTCCTCCTCCCCTTGGTCCTATAGAGGGTCTGGCTGCCCTGGGGTTTGTTTGAGGCATCCTAGTTTACCTACTTTAGTTGTTGCTCAGCAACAGCAATTGTTATTGTCAGATGAACCATCTCATGTCAAACAAAAGCATCAAAAAACAGAGACTGAAAGAAAGAAATTCCTGACATGCCTAATTTGAGGTCTAACACCAAAAAGGTCTGAAATAGATTGAAAATTTTCTTCACATACTGGAGATCAATAAACGTAATTATTTGGACTTAAACCTCATGAATTCTGAAAAGCTTCTCAGATTTACTTGAAGAACAGGTGCTATTCTATGCGATGTCAAAGCTGATCAGAATAACAACAGCCACAGCAGAGACCCTATCAGTGGCAATGAAACCCTGCAGTCTCTCACTCTGCCATTGCTTTTCTTAAAGGAACATTACCAGGGCACAAATCACCTTAAAAATAATTTTATAGCTTCTCCAGAGCTATTAACAAAGCAAGCTGGCCTTGTAAACCTCTCAACATTCCAGTCTCCAGCTCTTATCCTAAACCTAACACATCCTTCAGATTTCATTTGTTTTCCTTGGTGACACTAGCTATTCAGGCTTATGCTTTCTTTAAGATGCTGAAGTTAGACTGCTGTCAGAGACGGGGCTCAAATCCAGGCTCTATTTGCACAAATCTGTATTCTGGGATTTGAGAGAAAATAGGATTGGCATTCAAGACACACTTGATATCAGAAAATTAAAACATGAACAGCAAGCTAAGTCAGATGCAAAATCCACACTGGTTTGGTCTTTTTCCAGAACCCTTACATTCGCTAGTATGAATCAGGGGTAATTCCACTAACGTCAAGGTGCTGCTCAGCTGGAAAAATGGCATTAGAGGAGAATTTCTCAGGCACTAGGGTTGAATCACTTTCACTTTCCATTAATCCTCCTTGGTTTTCCAGCATGGCACATCATGGCTGCATTGAGCTCACAGCAGTACAGGGCAAAGTCTGAAACAAATTTGTTCCTAGCAGCAGCCTACCAGCCCAGAAGTCTATGCATTTTAACCAAGGCTATGCTCTGGAGCCAAAGTGCCATCTTAAGACATCAGAGCATTTAGGCTGTACTGCCTTGGTAGCAGTAAACAGATTTTTTAACCAGTCCAGAGGGTGCCTGAACTCATCTAAGCAGAGAATACATCTCAGTCCCTCCTGTAAACCTTGTGGCTGAGCTGCCCCTTCCTGGCTGCCAAACACATTTGACCATCTCTGTGCACCACTCCTGGCCCCTGGCAGCCAGAACCTGCCTGAATACAATCCAAAAGTCACTGTTAGAATGCTGGTGCAGATTGATGTATGTTCCAGGTCAACATATGAAACACTCCAGCAGAGACAGACCCCAGACTGTGGCTTTTATTGTTCTTTCAAGAAAAGCTTCAAGCCACACCATCTGCTGAGCTGTTCTTTTCCACTTAACTAAAACATCAGGGAAAGGGTATCCCAGTCCTTCAGCTGGAGCCCAAAGCAGCTGTCACTCCACATACCTGAAATTTGTATGGGCAGTGAGAGGGCTGGTCACTCTATGCAGAGAGCTGTGATTATTCCAGCAAGTCTTTCTGATAGAAACACAACTAATCTTTTCCTCTGCCAATCTGGTTCAGAGCATTTCCCGAACTGCAATAAGCATCAAAGTCCACAAAACAACTTTTTAAACTGGTAGAATATTGGCTTAATTTGCCAAGATCACCCAAGCAAAGACAGAACCAATAGACAAAGAGCAAGTCACTGTGAGATGATGAAAAATAAATGCCCTGCACTGAAGGAAACAAGCTGGAAAGCATCTTCAAAGCATTAATAAATTTCAAGGAGAAGTAAGCTAAGCAGTAGCCTTCCTTTTTATTTCCAGCCACTGCAGGACAGGCCATTTTGCAAGAACACTACTGAAGGTAGACACATATTGGGATGTGGATGACTTGACATTGCCAGAGAGTTTTTACGGAGGCAGGTAGAAAAAAACAAGTAGGATCAAGTCAGGCAGAGGAAAAAGAATGTATTTACTTTGTGCCAGAGCCTTTATCTAACTCAAGATGTCCAAAAGACACCAAGTCAGTTGATGGTCACTCTAGTCTCCCTCCCTTTCTTGGGGCAGGACCTGTGTGCATGTGATTCACTCCTTGGAGGCAGCTGAGATCTGAAAGGCTCCTCTTGCCCTTGTCCATGAGCACACCTACAACTCTACAGCATAAACATTGATTCCTGTAGGGACAGCCCCTCCTCACCAGGACCAGGGATTTTAGGAAAAAACCCACCCAGATTCAAAAGAAATGTTAAAATAAAAATAAACTCAGAAAAGCCCAGTTCCTATAGAGATAATCATTCTCCATAACTGACTCTGGTAAAACCATGCTGTGCCTGACATCTCTGCTGGTTTTGCTTATTGCTCTTAAAAGTCATCCATTTATCACCTACAACTGCATCTGATTAGTCAATCAACCTGTAAGGCCTGCTTACAAAATCCCCCCAGGAAGCAGGAAAACAAGCATAATAAAGGCTAAATTAGTAGAGAAGAAAGTTTGATTGTTTTGTTTGTTTTCTAAACAAAGCCAAAAAATGCCACACGTGATAAAACAAGGAATTCCACCCTTCTGCACAGCACCAATTTCACCACACTGATTGTATGTATTCCCTACAGACATGGGCAAATGTTCCCTTCATTTACAGAAACTGGTAAAGATGATACATAACCTGAGAGCCCAAACTGAATCACGGTCTGTCCATGGCAGCACCAGAGAAGCCATGCAGAATAAGATCCTAACTTCACTGGTTATAACACTGCTGAGACAGGAGTCAGTTTCAAGAGCTGACAAAATCCACAAAAATTCCAATTTCTACCTAACACTAGGAATTAAATGTTGCCAGATACCCACAAGGATATCCAGCTGATGCTTTATGTCAAAGGAATCAGCTTTCCAAAAATCTTCGAAGTGATAGGAAGGAAGAATACTCCTCTCCTTCAGCCACACTGTTCTTTGCTTCTGGGTTTTGGAGGTTTTCTCTTTTTTCATCTCCAAACAAGCAAATTGAGTTTTTCAGCAAATAATGACAGAGGATCGTGGGGGGATAGATGTCAGAAGCATCTCTGTATATATGTGTCACGCTCCCGTTTCTATTATTCTTCTGCATCTTCTGTTTCAACCTGTCTATGCTATAGACAGATATTGCTTTCTGTTTTGTGGAGATCATTACACTTGTAATTGGAAACCTCACGAAATTTTTCTTCCCTCATCCCCTTCGAGGAACAACTGACAATAGAAACTTGGATGTCAAATTGTCATTCAGATTATGGGAAAGGAGGTATAGCTATGGAAACGACCTAGAATTTTTTCACTTTCTCTTTTATCTTCAAGTACAGTTAAGAGCTGATAAAGAGGTTGCATAAAAAGCCTTGAGTAATTGGGACTAAGGTGAGCACAATGATGCTAGGTAGAGACAGATGCTCTCATCAGGTGCAGTGGAATTTTTAATCCTGACTACTCTTATATGCAGCCTATTTTCTCTTCCAGTCCATTACTGAAAAACCTTTCTGTTCCAAGTTTCAGCTCTCAAGGAGAAATGCTCTTCAATAGGGGAGTCTCTCCTTCCTGAAGATGCCATGCTGAAACCACATTGACTGCATCAGCTGTGTATCAACGTGCCACCCTCTCTGTGTTGTACTACCTTGTATAAACTGAGTTGTTAGGGCACTTTTGTCTAGAAGCAATATGTGCAAAGATTGGCCAAAGTGGCCTTGGCCAGAGACAGGGTCTACCAGTCACTCTTGGTCTATCCATAGCTATATATGATCATCCTGAGAAATTGCAGTAAAAATTCATAATATTGATGATATTTGATATTCCTTCCATTACTGGTTTCACCATCTTGTGTTAAAAGGCCCTGAGGCTGTGAACAGAAAAACACAGCAAGTGGGGAGCCTGGAGTAGACCCTAATGGAAAGGTCAGCCCAAGAAGCAGAATGGCAAAGAAATTTTCCTGGATAAAAAGAAGGGAAAGATGAAGTGGAAAGAATGGTATAGGAAAGGTTTATTTTTTATAAAAAAAAAAATATTAAATTGGGGTTTTAACACCTTGTTATGTGCAAATGCCATCAAAGACTGAGGCAAAAGGGCTTTCTGTCTATCTGTGGTGTAAGAGCAACAGAAATACTTAAATACTTTTCTCTATATAGCTGAAAGACTGTATAAGGACTGCATTGAAGAAAAGAGCAAAGCATTCCATAATTATGGCATATTTTCTAAAAGGAAAAATAAGAGTTTCAACAAGAAATGAGAGGAGATGTGAGGAAATCTCCCTGTTTCACTTGACAGGTTAGAACAGTTCTGCATTGTGTTTTACATGGATAATTTCTTTTTAAAAGTTCTGTTTAAAATATGAGGAGCCCCAAGCTGGCCATTGTGTCCACTGCCTCTTTAAAACAGTGTGAAGCTGAAGCTGTTAACTGTCATGCTGTACTTATTTTTTATGTGTTTACAGTAGTCTGTCATGCATGCTGAGCAGTTTCCAAACAGTGAAGAAGAATGAAGCCACATCTCAAGATCTCATACTCTGAGAGAAGATGGCAGAGGTTAAGAGAAAAAAATATGCAATTTAGGTTTAAGGCGCATTTTACACTAAGGCAAATTTCTATCACTTTGGCAATGTTAAGAGGATTCCGCATAGTAAAGGGGGTGATTTATTATTATTTTATGGTTCTTTTATGTTTTCAAGATAAGAAAAAGAACCCTTCTATAAATAAAAATCGATCTCCAATGTACAGATCTGTTCAGTTCAGAGTAAACAGCCCAGTAGAAATGTGTCTTTAAAAGGATTCTAAAAGTAGAAAGATAAATGCTACCATACATCTAATGTTTCCAAACATCCTTGGGTTTTTCTGCCTTCAAGCATGCCCTGGGCAGACTTTCTGGCTGTTTAGGTGAGATTTCTCTTTTGCTGGCAATAAGGAGACATTCCCTCTCTGCTCGGCAGCTGCAACACGTTACTCTCCCTGGGATCAGCGCTCTCAGAATTGAAGCCCTAGGCAGGGGAGTGATCTCCATCATCCACACAACATTCTGTGCACTCCCATATGGATGATAAAATCACTGTTAGGACAAATGCACCCTGACCTGAGCAGGCAGCATGTTCCTGCTTGTACACCCTGGGAGACAAGCATTTGACCCAGGGCATCACCCAGAGCCAGCCAGAGGACGCAGACCTCTCTGTGCACCTGTGTCTGCTGGCAAGTCCACAGGGAGCTGGTTCATTTTCACGCAGAAAACACTGGGAAAACTCTTCTCTGTTCAGTAACCTGTACAGATCTGGTGATCAGGAATTGGTCTTCTCTATGACTGACACTTTTCCACCCTATGTGATACCAGTGTCTCTGAAATTCTTCCCACATGCATTGCTCCATCCATCCATCCATCCCAGGACCAGACACACCAGTGCCACATAGCCGAGCCATTCTCTATCCCTGCAAAGATGGCAATTGCTTTACATCTTGGGAAGCTCCGCAGAGCAAGGCTTCATCACTGATTTATGAGACTGTCATGCTGCAGGCCAGATTCCAATCAGCCAGTTTGTAAATTTGAGTAACCGAGCCCTATCTCAGAGCATTATTCCAGCATATGCTGTTCTAGCAGATACAGTTGTCAGCACAGGATCCCTGACAAGAAACAAAAGATTTTTATTATGTTCTCTTATGCAGTGATTCATCTTTGTATTTTTTTCAGGTTTCATGTATTATTAATTGTTATTATTATTTTTTATAATTTGTTAAGCACTTACAGCATATTTCTCCACACACATGACTAAATTATGGTCCTGATCTTTGAGAGGCTGTATTTTCAATAGGCAGATTTTTCTCAGAGACTGCTATAAGCTCATCATATTTTCTACAATATTTACAGTGTGTCTTAAAGGTCTACCACCTAGATCTTCAGCTTTCATTTTATTTTTGTGGACATTTCTTCTCCTTCTGTTTGCAATGAGATGAAAAAGACTTAGAAATCTAATTTTTTTTTTTTTATTTTTAAATGCCTGTAGATTGTTCTTATTAATAATTTGATTTCCCAGCCAATCCCATGATTTTTCAAGAACTACAGAAGACTCATTAAAAATTGTATGAAAGCAAATGGTAGTAAAATTGTACCCTTCAAGCACCACAAAATGAAATACCCCATGTTTTATATTCATTATCGTGTTTCCTATACATGGGTTGTGCTACATGAGGGTATACAGGATAAATGAGCTCTGATCTCTTCTGGACTGCATGGTTGGCTCATGCAGGGTAGTGTCTGATCTGGGGGCCTGGGCTTGACATGGCTCCTGCCCACCCTCTCCACCTCCCCACAGTTTCTCAGGGCATGTGTTTTCTCTGTGTACTACAAAGCAAGAAAAGATACAAGCTTTGAGACAAGGTTTACTTATGGTCTTCACAATCCTTGTATGAAGTACTGCAGTTTCTGATTCAGACTCCTTTTCAGATACAATGAATAAAATCATAGAATGATTTGGGTTCAAAGAGACCTTAAAGATCACCTAATCTAACCCGGCTGCCATGGACAGGGACACCTCCCACTAGATCTGTGTCCTGTTTTTCAGCCAGGACAGAATCAATTTTCTTGCATTAGCTATGAGGGGGTGGAACCTGGAGATGTGAGGGCATGTCCAGGTTGTCACTCTATACCACCTCACCTCACTGTTGGAGGGCAGAAGGAAGGGATTCCTGCTTCCCAAAGAAGGTGGGCATGGCTTGCAGCAGGGACAAAGCATGGGCATGGGGAGGGTCTGTCCAACATGGGTTTTAACTGTCCACAGCTTGGTGAATACCTTTGTATGTAAATCACCCTCTCTTTCATACACTGTAGCCATTATTATTGTTGCTGTTACTGTTCATTCCCTTATCTCATTGGTGTTTCCAGTAAATTTTACTTACCTCGACCCAGAATCTTCCATGACTTCCTCGGGGGAAGGAAAGCAAACAAGCTATGTGTGATCAGAGAGGGTGTCATGGGGTGGGGAATAGGGCATTAAATTAGGGATTGTCATTCCTAAACAACAACAGCCAGGCTGCCCACAGCATCTGCTGTGCTAAAATGGCTGGAGCAGGAAAAGCAGCTTGCAGAAGGGAGTAAATTACAGGAGTGAAACTCAGGTTAGACAGTGGTGTTATTGGAGCTGTTCCATGACCTTTGGGACACAAGATCTCTTCAGCATCTGGAGGAAGGAAAATAGTTCAGAGAGATCCACAGTGCCTGATTCTGCTGGCCATATAGCCGTCTTTCATTCTCCCAGCCAATAGCCATTCTATATATGAGACAGGTGAAAGACTTGTAGTTATTTGCTTTAAAAGGAACTAGGCATGTTGATTATTTTTCCTCTTTTTTTTCTGAAAACATGATTAAGTTGGTAAACGAACAGCTCCACTAATGGACTGTGTCAGTAACTGATGGCCATCTTTGGCTGAAGTTCACTAAATCCTTCTCTACTTGTTTCACCCCAGTGTTCCTTGCCCCAGCAGTGGTCACACTGAAATCCTTCTAGACCCACCCCACATGTTTGTCTTCTCAAAGTGCGTCTCTATGAGGCCATGGTTCATTAAATAAGCAGATGTAGTTCCTTAGTCTGGCCCTGACTCCTTATCCCATTTAAATAACACAGGGCAGCCACCTTCAGCCAAGAGCTCAAGAGAGGACTTCATCCCCTTTCAGAATCTGTCTGCTGGGGAAGCACAGGAAGGAGACAGCCCCAGAGCGCTACCTCTCCCACTCCCACACAGAAAATGTGACAGGAAAAAGAGACACCGCTCACAAAGGTCAAATTGGAAAGAGGATAACCGAGGACATCCAGTCATGCAGGCAGTGTGTCAGCCACTGTCTCTCTGGGACCTATCCTAGAAAACCGTCCCTGAGTTCAGAGATGAGCCTATATAGCATGAGAATGTCCCAGCAAGGCTCCTGCGAGCAAGGAGTGCCACTCTTTTTTGTGCTGTCAGACCCTTCCAGGACCATGTCCCCAGGTTTCTATCACCAGAACATCACAGTGCCATTACTTTGAGCCCATCTTGGGGGTAGGAGCTGTCAGGCTCATGCCAGACCACAGGATGCCCTCTGCACTTACAGCTGTGCTACAACAACAACAGCACTTTTTTGTTGGACTGGCTTTGCCAGAGTCATGTACCACAGCTGCCTGAAGGTCTTCTGTTGGTCCATAATGCAGGTTTAGTGGAATTAGCCACACCTGTGAACTGAGCCACAAGCTTGTGGGGCTGCTTGCATGCCCCAGATTTGGCACATGATTCCAAGCACCACTGAATCAAGGGTGTGTTCAACATCGGGAGGGCCCCAGCTGAAGGCACACACACCCTGAGCTGTTCCAGGGGAATGAAAAGACCTTGTGTAGGGGCCTGAGGGCATCAGTCATCTCTCTGAAAGGATGGCAGAGAGCGACCTTGCATATAAATAACTGAAATGCAAAACTCGGGACTTTCTGTCTCTGTCAGACAACCCTCAATAGATAGTTGAGAGAAATACAGCAGCCACATGGTAATATAAAACAGGCTCACATTTGTCACCTCATTGACTCCAGGTATAAAATATGATCCATCTTTCTGCAGCAGACAATGTCTTCTGTATCATCTGCAGGCCAGGTTCAGTCCCCCTGAAGCTCCTGAAGGAAGGGATGGATTACATGGACATGTGTGCGCAGGGGAACTTCCATGAGCACCTAACATGGTGAAGGGGAAACTCCTGCACAGAGGATTAAATAGCCACCACGTCTGCCTATTTATTTCCAGTGAGAACCATGAAGGTGTACTCAAAGGCACAGGTTGGCTTATAAGTCTTCACCTAAAGTGTCTAATAAAACAAAATGCCTGTATTTTCAGACAAGTTGACTGCCATGTTACATTGCCTTCTCATCATAGAAACACCTCAGATACTTGCAGAGTACTGGTGTGAAAAAACTACATTTGTACACAGTTGACCGTGCATGGACAGGATACTACCAGGGAACATGCAACTGTTGGTAACGCTGTGCTTTTCCAGGTATTTTTCTACCAAATTATGTGAGAAGTGGGCTGGTTCTTCCAGAACTGCAGCAGAACTGCAGAGCCACAAGAGCATGACTCAATACCCTTACACCATCTACCACTGTGGCTACCCAAGAAAAACCCTACAAATGCAAATATTTTCCTAGGGAGGAAAGTGTCAGTCCTAAATTTATAAATGATGCTGAAAAACTAGAAAACATAAATACTTTCCCCAGTTCACCAGAAGAACCTTTTTCCTGCTGTCCTGGACTCTGTCAGCACTGGGAATGGCTGCAGTCACTGGGAATGGCTGCAGTCATGCTTTCTGGATTAAGTTGCATGGATAGTTGAATTTCTTTACATTAGTGTGGTGTGTCTCTCTCAGATCATCTCTGGATTATGCTTGAGAACCTCCTCTGTGTGTCTAAAGTTGCTCTCATACAAGTAATGCTTCATTCTGTTACCTCACTCTGATGGTACAGTTCCTCTCAAAAAAAACCAAAGCTATTAAAATGTGAAAGTGGTTTGCAGGTGACTAGACTGCACAGCCCACCTTGCAGATGGGCAACAGGGCTCCAAAACCTTCAGCTGAAATCTGTATTTGGCCAAAACAACTGTTATAGTATGGAACTGGGAGTTTTCTCATGTTTTGTTTCCTTGTTTCAAAGGCAAAAGAACGATGGAGAGAAAAGAAAAACAAACAAACAAACAAACAAACAAACAAACCAAACCTAAAAATCAACCCACTTCCACTCACAATCAGGGAGAAGTCCTCAACATACTCCCAGCTTGAATGAAACCAAAGATTACCACTTTTATCACATTTTCACAGAAAATATTTTTAATTCATTGACCACCTATTTTAACCACGTAGTTGCAAATGTAACTACAGAGAACAGATGAAGTAGCAAGACAGGACTTAAGGCTCTCTTTAAACATAAAACCCAAGGCACTCCAAGAGTACCTTGAGGATGATAGATTCGATTGCATTCAACACACATTACCCACACCACCAGGACACTGAAATCCCCATGCTGCCATGTCCTGCAATGGGACCTGTGAGTTCTCTACCTGAGCCAAGCATCCTCCAAAAGCTCTGCTGGGGAAGGAAAGAAAAGCAGTGCTCTGAGGAAGAGGGGCATCAGCACAGGTCAAGGCCAGGAAGGCAGGCAGTGCCAGGCAGGTATTCCTAGAAATTGTTCTGAGAGTCAAACTTCCCGTTTGAGCAAATATTTGTATTGGTACTAATCACATCTGCCTTTCTCAAGTTCTCCCTGGTAATGCCTTCGTTCCTATTCCTGTGT
Organism: Regulus satrapa; assembly: GCA_013396955.1. NCBI lineage: Eukaryota > Metazoa > Chordata > Aves > Passeriformes > Regulidae > Regulus > Regulus satrapa. Next base: position 76,492 of record VWZN01001185.1, read on the forward strand.
AAAGTTCTGTTTGTAGTTAAGAGTCTCCACAGACTCCTCAACACTACCACTGAAACGGGGTCACTTCATGCTCCGGCAGATAGATGGGATTGTACTCTGTATATTTACATTTTTTCAAAAAAGAGATTGCTAATGCATTTCAGTAATGATAATTTTTTTAAGTCTTTCCAGCCATTACAGTAATGGCTTTGAGCTAATTGCTTGCATTTGCGCTCAAATATGGCTCTCCCCTCTCTGACTCATTTCCATTTTTATGGAAATCAGCTTGCTTGCTTGCTACACTTTTAACTCCCAGCTCTTGAGGACCAGCTGTTGTCTGACTTCCTCACTCAGGTAGGAACCAACTGCTCTGATTGCAGGAGGACCACTTGTGAAGGAAGATGCTACTTAGCACAGGTAAAATTTCCAGAACCTGACTTACAGTCTGCAGGATGTGCTGGGAGATGCCGTGTGCTTTTTGTACCTGATGAGTTACATCCTGAGGGATGCAGCAGGCAGAGCCATCTCCCCTCAGAATTAGCTTTCTTGCAGTTCTGCCTATCATCCAAAGTAGAAAATTAGAAAATAAATAAGGAAGCTCTTAGTGACTCTTTCATGTCATGGGCTGAACATGTAGCTGCTCTGGAAAGACTTTACAGCGTGACAGTCCCTGTCCCCTCAGCCTCGTTGCTGATCACTAGTACAGTAATTTCCATGTTAACAGGTGACTGTTCTCCGCAAGGGTTTATGCTGTACTTGGCACCAATCAAAAAAGGAGGATCTAAGTTGCTCTAAGTTCTTTTGAACTTCCTGTTTGACAAGTTATTGGAGCCACAGGGAAAGACAAAGGACTATGAGGCTGGAAATTTGCTTTGCCCAACCTAGAGATAAGAAAGCCCATTCCACAGTGTGTGAGCTGAGGCCATGGTCCAATAGGATGCACAGCAGCTGAGAGTCTTGCTCCAGCAACTATGGACGGCTTCTTTTCTCCTGAGTACCAAGGCAAGAGAAACGTGACTTAGGCATGCATTTGGAGTCACCTTCAAGCTTTTACTGAAGAACACAGTGACTGACTCTGGTCAAGGATTGTTGCTCATTTCATAGGAGAGCACAAAACCTGTCAAAGTGTCTGCTGCCTAAATGCTGCAAAGCTCCCTCTCCTTGGAGTACACACAGACTAGCTTGAAACTGAGAACCATGGGCAACAGACCCTGAACTCATGAGAAGAGAACTCCAGCTCTGAAACATGTGTTGGACGCTGACTTGCAAATGAAAAGAAGATATTCCACTGCCTTCCTGATGTTCACATTCTCTCTTGCCACATGTAATCTGGCCATGCAGAATCAGAGGGCAGGAAGGCAGAGGTGCCTGAGAGAGGGATTTGTGTTCTGCCAGGGTCTTTTCTCTCTAGGGCATCTGAAAGATACCATGGATTTCTATTAATGTCTGCTGAGCATGTTAATGTCATCTTTGCTCAGCACTGTGAAGTCCTGGTGTCCAATATGGGGAGGACAGCTTTTCTTAAAATACCTGCTTGTGTTGCTGACAGACTCAAGTTTGGTCTTGAGTTCCCAGATCTAGGGAACTCAGACTGTACTGTACACAGGTGCAACCCTCACAAGACGTTGGTCATGTTTGGGGAATTTACCTAGGCACCTCTGTCAGAAGTGTAGGTTCTGGTCATCTTATCTTTCCATGCAGCAGCTCACCTGTTCGGAGGACCAATTTATTCCCTCATCCCACTTTGCACAGATCCATATACTCAATGTTCTCTTCATCTCTCTGCACGTTATTTATCTGTTATTTTCTCCTTGTCACTCAAGACTTAAAAAAAGCAATCCAGTCTTTCTTCAGGCAAAGGCATCTGTAGGTGTGCCCAGGAACTTCATCCAAAGACTGTTCTGTCCACTTCAATGCTGGACCTAAATTACACGATTGTACCCCTGAAAACTGAATGAAGTTACTTTATTGTTTTGTCCTGCTGCATACATGTGGCTCTTTTTCTTGAGTCCTGAACCAGCTGAGGGAAAAATTAAATTAGTATCTTATAGATTTACATTCCCAACACAGAATTAGTTGCTTTATGTCTCTAAATCTATCTGTCAGCTTCTATCACACATTAGGGCCCTTGCTGGAACAACGGCTCCACCATTCTTAAATTAATTTTCCTTGTTGATATTTGAATGAAAAGAGACATCCAATTTGTGACTGAAAATGTTTGTCACTTCTTAGGGGGATCCAGACACACAAAATAAAATTAAAATCACTGAAGAACATTGCGTAGAGGTTCAGCAGCAGCTGACAGGGAAAATGAAAACAAATAAAATCAGTTGTTCTAATACCATAACTCGAGTGGCAAGTGTAATCTCCCTTTATCTGAGGTTGGAATTGCTTTCCTGCAACAGCTTTCATTATGAAAATGCGGCACCAGAATATTAAGACAACACATGCCCACGGGGGCCCAGATCATTTTAACGAGGAACAAACAATCCAGAATGCAGCTTTTACGGGTTTTTTTTCTGAGCTAACACCTGCTTTGCAGCAAATGAACAATGGTAATGATAAGCACAACAACTCACACGTATCTGGGCTGAGATGTGCGTCATCAGCATCTTTTTCTTCTCATTACCTAAAGGGCCCAGTGGCCAATGTTACTCTTAGGACTGCCAGAACCTTTGGCCACTGGCCTAGGACAAGCTCTGTGATTCTTTGAGCTGTTCATCTCATGGGATAGTCCTGACCTGCTCAGGAGGCTCTGAGATCAGTCAGGCTACTGAAGGTCTCCTAATCTCTTGAGAAATTTATTGAGGAGTGAATGGAACTTTACCCCTATATGACTATTGTGATTCAGGACTCTTAAAACATTTGCTTACAGAGTGAATAAATGAGCCAGGAAGAATATAAACAGAAGGTCAGACCCCTGCTTTGTGGCACCTTCCACAAGGATCCTCAGCTGTGTATTTTTTTAATGTCAGGAAGAGATGGACAAAGCAGGAAGCTGCTTACCTGCCTTTAGTTTTCTACAAGCAATTACATTAAATACCTTTCTTAAGGCCTGAAATCACCATCCAGGAAAAAAAAAAACCTCAAAACCCTTGAAAGTGTACTAATTCTTAAATCCTGTTTTATTTATTCTCTAAATGAGCAGGTATCAGCTGGGTCTTGGGGCTAAACTCTGCCAAAGTTTACTCAGTGGCATGTTTCCCACCTTAGTGGGAAGACCCTGTGTTTTCTGCCACTGACTCTGACTCTCTGAAAGCAGCTTCCCATGTTCTAGCTGGTGAAGGCAGCACGATGCCTGCCTGGCACAGCCAGCCCTGGAGCCAGTGCAGTGCAGCCCTCTCAGTGAGAGATAGGCCACCTGTCTGGAAGTGACTCATGGGCTAATCAAGGCTATGAGTAGAGCCACTCTGTTCTGTGAAATAATTTCAGAATGGTGAAATGCAGCCTTGAGACTGAGATACAAACTAAAACAACAGCTAGCAAAAACATTATTTAAAATTATTTTAAAATACCTTTAATTCAAATGGGAATTTTACAGATCTTGGAACTTAGTGCAAAACCAAGAAGTATTAGCTTTGAGAATAATATGACCTGCCTTCAGCTATTTGCCACTGTTTTTTCTCCAAAACTGTCCTGTATGTCTTGTCCTTGGCTTGCTTCTATCCATTTTTTTCACTACAGATTGGTTGATGGAAGAGAGATTATGCTTACTAAATTTGCTAGCACTAAGCTGCACAGACTGCACGAACAGTGGAAGACAAGGTCAGGACTCAGCATGACTTTAACAGGCTGGAGAAGTGGTCTGGGGAAGGAAAGCATTAAAGAAGGAGTATGCGTGGGATTTTACTCAATTGAATAACCACCAGCACAAAAACAGGATTTAAAGGCATTGATTAGATAGGAGTATTACAGGAAATCAGCAACACACTCTATGGTACCTTAACCTGCAGCGAGGAACTTACAAGCTGCTCATCAGAAAATACATTTAAAACACAAAGGAAGCAGCTTGATCATATACCAAGACTGTGGAGCTTCCCATCACACAAGATCTTCAAGGAGAGATGTGGACAAATGTTATTCATTAATTATTTCTGTACCAGTGATCCTGAATGAAACAGTGGACTATGGGGCCACCTCTTCCACCTCTGTATTTCCAGTGAACTCTGAGGTAGACCTGGTCCAGGACAGCTCTGTTTCTGCACAGGGGATTCCAGATGGGGCACAGGAGAATGACTACCCAGTTCATCCAAGAGCTTGACACCAGGAGCAGCCAGGATCTGCTCCATTAACCTTGTAACCATGACAGAATCCTTAATGTAGAACAAGCCTGGGAAATTTCCAATAACATCAGAGAATCTAAGACTAACTTGACTTAAGGATTATTCATCCCCAGGCTTGGGACTGAATCACAGTTTCTGGAATGGCCTGTAAGATGATGTTATCACCCAAGTAGTGACTCGCACAGGATTTGCAATGTTACAAAGCTGAGACACTTGGAAAGAGTTCATGTCCAGAGTAAACTCATGTAACTGAGCAGCCAGCTGTGGCCTTCCTTTGCCTTCCCAGTCCCTAGAGCTTACAGGTATCATAGAGACCTCTTGCCTCAGCTCAGGTTATAAAAGGGGTTGTGCTTTTAAGTTCTGGAAGTTCCCCAGTTCGGTCCCTGGTGTCAGCCAGCCCAGCAGTCATCCCAGTCACATTGCTGTTGCATTATTTTTGCTCTGTGGGTGAAAAGAGGATTAAAATCTTCAGAGCTGCCAATCCAGATTCTTTTTGTTGCAATCTGCTCATTTATGCGAACAAAACCTGTAAAGCTGGAAGGAAACTCACACATACGACTTAGAGTGGAGTGTGGAATAGTGATACATTTTGCCAAATAAAAAATCTATGTGCATCTCACTGGGAAACCAAGCAGAAACCTCAAAGAAGATGGAGGAAAGCAGAGAGGATGCCACAATTTACCCACAAACATTGAAAGCAAAAGGACAAGAGGACCCTCAAGGCCTCCAACTGACAAGATAAAAAGAGACTGTAAATAGCTTTAACTGACAACATGCTTTGAAAATATATGAAAATACTCTGTACCTCCTGGTTACTTGCCTCAGGGATTCCACTGTAGTAGGTGGTATGGCAATGAGAGTGACAAAGGACAAAGAACACTCTTTTTCTATGAAAAATTTTGGCAGAATTTTGGTTTTCCTCCTACGCTTTCCTTGGAAAAAATCATGATTCTTCCATTCTCCACAGCCCGCTCCATTTCTCCTTTCTCAAAAGAAGATTTTCTGGTTATAAAAAAATAAATAATGGAACCCAATTCAGATGCAGGAGCTACAAATGTCAGCTCTGCCACTCCCTTTCTCCCTGTCTCTTGTTCTCATTAATAGGAGAAGCTCATCACTCCTTTTGTAAAATGATAAAAAAATTCTTATCAAGACAAAGAATATATTTTTACTAGTCCTCAAAGAATTACTGTTCAAAACTTACAATCTGTTCAGGATTACACATGGAACATCTACGCATAGAGCAGAATTTCCAGAACAATTCAGGATTTCTCTGAAGGGTTCTGAAGAGGAAATTTTAGTAAAAAGATCTATTCTTGCATAAGCTTTGTTCAGCCTGCCAAAAAATTGCTAGCTTTGTCTAATCCATCATAAAATATGACACATCAGAAAGCATGACACAGCTTAAATGAAGGGTGGTATTTTGTAAAAGCATCTGACCTCGTGCCAACACCCATCTGCATTTTCACTCTACTCACGTCCCCATTTTGTCTCTCTTGTTTACCGAGAGCTGGAGTCTGCCCAGCGCATTTGACTGCACACACAGGCATCCACTAGCAGAAAAAGATGATGGAAAGCAAACATTTACCAGTGGCTAGTATGCTTTAACTTCTGTGTGGGCAAACTCAGTCTTGACAGAAAATTGTGAGAGTGATAGCTCTGGCTTTTGAAAGCCTCTCTGCATTGAGACCGGGGAGCATAATGTGAAAGCAGAGGTTGTTATACATTCACAGGTTGTACCAGTGCCATTCTGTGGGGAGACAGGCCTTTAGCTTCCACTCAGGCTTATCAAGCTCCTCTGAGAGCCAGGGAGCCAATTAGCACTAACGATGGCAGAGGTGATCCAGTGATATGGACATTTGTGTATAAGAAAAGAATGGGTGTTGTCAGATCAGCAGAATAAAATATCATTCCTGGAGCAGCCCAGTCATGCCAGTTAGCTAGAGGCATCAGGTGTCCAGAGAAATGAACTGCAGATCCTGACCTAAATATAGCCTGATGAGCAGTTCTGAATTTTTTTTTTAATTAATTTTGCTCATTACTCTGCTGTACTGCCCTTATTCAGCAAAGCTTTGAGGTATAGGCATAGTTCAAAGTACATCCACACCCTGTTCTTCATGCACTTAAAATCACAGATGTGCTTTTTGAATTGCTAGATGAAAGGCTAGGAGCACTACGTGGTTATCTCAAGCACCCAAAACTCCTCTGGTCACACATCCCACAAGATGATGACAGAAGTGGCACAGGAACTACTCATAATCCTTGGAAACTCTAAATTATATGATGGCAACAGCACAGCCATGTATGTAACTGCTCTGTATATCTCTGTATCTGTATATCTCTATATCTGTATGCTTTGATAAATGCATATACAAATACCAGCTAATTCAGTAAATCCTAAATACATGCCTACATATATTGCCCTCTCTATCTCTGCGGCTTTCCCTATGTCAATTTGAATCACTGACATCTCACAGATGCAGAGGGAATCCAGATAGAGGGAGAGGGAGGAATCAAGACTTGCAATTTTTAACTTTTGTGGTTCCTAGAACAATTTTTTTCATCTTTCTCTCTTTTCTGCCTTTCCTTTCATTTTTAAATGCTTCACCCCTCTATGAATTTTCAGTGGATGCTCCAAGAGCTCATGTTTTCTCCCCATGAGGAGGTTGCGCACAGATTTTCTGCACAGACTGTCACTTTCTCTTCTATCTGCCACTCCAAAAAGAAACCAGTTCTTTCACAGTCCCACACTGGCGCTCACAGGTACATCTACTTGCAGCATGACTCTGCAAAATTACCTCTGTGCCTTATTAAAACGACCTAGAAACTCCTACAAACAGCACTGAAGTCTGCGTCTGTAGTTTCTGAAACTGCTTACAACCATGGAAGATGTCAGATTCATGAAGAATTTATAAAACAGAAAAAGCACTGTCTCTGCATAAGGGCCTGTGGCCAGCCCACAAGCTGGCCCACAATCTCCTTTCTAGCCCACAATTTCAAGATCAAATATCTTTCATTCACACGTCCTTCAGGATCCAGTTAGTACATTTTCTAGGATGATTCTGTATAATTAAACACCTTACAAGATAGGGATCTTAGAGCATATCTCATTATATGCTCTGTAGTGAGAAGTACATTCATTCATTACAGAAATACATTTTGCACCCAACCCAATAAGAACATAATTTATCAAAACTGAGCATGAAAACACAATGGCAAAACACAAAGAACACCAGAAATCACTGCTGAGAGCTGTAGAGGTCTGCTGATTTTTTTGTGAAATGCAAATTTTTTTTAAAGACTAGAAATGAGTGTAGGAAGGTCTCTGAGCTTTGGGCTAGAGAAGATGAATACATGAAGGACAGTGTCTCTTTAGTTATTTAATTTCTCTGCTTCCTTTGAAGTAATTGTGAAAGATTTGGTTATACTGAGATGTAGCTGATCTGCTCACTATTTCCCACAGAAAAATCCATTCAGTAGACAAAGAATCGTATTTTATTTTATCCCACCTGCCTGTTTAAAAAGACACTGTATTATAGAGCATCTGTAGTTAATAGGGCTGTGACATTTCAGCCATATCAGACAAATTTAATTCAGATATCACAATATAAATGCAACTAATTTACTTTCAATGTGACCATCAAAGAAGCTGGGAAGTGGACGTGCGGTTTTGTTTCTTTAGACTGTAAGAGGAAGACTCAGACTGTTTTTATATACCACAGCTTTTTAGGTTAGAATTGGTTCATGTAATTTTCTTTAGGCGTTCAGAGTTATCAGCAATTGGCTTCCTTGTTTCCTTTCTTCACTAGAGAAATCCAGGACTGCTGTTCAATAGAAGAGTTTGTATTGACTCAAATAATAGTAAAATTGTGGTATTGCAAGAGTCAAGAGACTATCGAAAGGGAAAGAGGGAAAATGTCAAACTCATCTGGTTACATTCATGGTAGTCTATTCACTACTGGGCATTGCAGATGAAAAAAAAAAAAAGTTCTGCCAAACACTCAGCATCACTGTCTTCAAAGGAGCTGCTGCTGCAGCACCAGTGTCACATTCACCAAGCACACTGAAGTTCCTCCAGCAAAATCAGGAATGCCAAAACTAACATTGTGGCTGCTCCATGACTAGAAAATGTAATGAAAGGGGCAAAAGAGAAGAAAAGAGAAGATGAAGAGAGAGGGAGAGGGAGAGGGAGAGGGAGAGGAGAAAAAAAAACCCAAACCCACCAACAAGGAAAAAAAGGGGCCAGTTTTTCTTGTTTTTCTGTAAGTATTGGCAAATACTATAATTTTTGCAGACTTTCTCCAAATACTCTGAAATTGATGCTCAGAAAGAGTAAGGAAACTGTAGTTCACAAAATCTTTCATTTATCATTTCAAGGGGTTTACCTTTTAACAAATGACAGCTTTGGCACAGCAGGGTAACTCAGACCCCAGAGCACTTGCCGCACTCAGCCCTGGCTGCCACAAAGACCCCTGTCTCATCTTCTCCTGCTCTGCAAGTTCTGCCAGTCTCCTCACTTCAGCCTGAAGGCATCAGGGATGGAGGAGTTTATACCAGAGCTGGAATCCAGAAAACCCTCCATACTGGGCAGTTTGTCCAACAGCAGCAAGATGGAATAACTGAGAAGAGCCGTCAGCTTTTACAATTGTTATATTTACAGCAATTTCCAACTTCCTTTCCTCCATCAAGAGAAAGAAAATTTTGCCTAAAACTCAGATAAATAACCTGCATTTAAACTGTGTAAACTGTTGTTTGGTTTTCTTTTTTTCACTAAGGGAAAAAAAAAAAAAAAAAAAGAAAGAAAAAAAAAGGTTGCTTTCTGAGTCTCAAGATGGGCAGCAATAATTGCCACAAGAAGCACGGCAGCGAGGGCACAGAAAAGCTATCAGGAGTTCAAGAGGAGAATGAGCAGAGAAGGTCAGGGGAGGGACGAGACAAACCTGGCAAGGATGGGCGGAGGGCAGCAGGACGTTTGATGGGCGCAGCGCTCACTGTCGTGAGGCACACCTACAGGGACAGTTTGGGCTCCGAGGTGGCAGCCCAGAAGGAAAAGGGGGGGAACCATTTGAGAGAAAAGCACACAGAGAATATGCCAGGGCTTTGACAGACACCCAAAGCAAAGACCCCTCACAGCAGCCGAGCCTTTCATCCAGCTCACTGCCGCGGCCCCGCTGTCGATTGCAATGACAGGCTCCACACACACTGAAGCAAGGGCACCTGCAGCCCAGGCGCCCGAGTGATGCTGCCGCGACTCTTGAGCCGATTCCCAAGGGAAAGGGCTGGTCGAGGAACAGAGGCTGCTTCCGGCCTGATGAGCCTGAAGGGAAAGACCGACCAGCTCTGCAAACCACTGAGGATCCCTGCAAAAGCAGCGACGCCCCTGCCAGAGATCCTGCAGCCCCATTCTCCCCACTGCAAGGGTGCCGAGCCCGCCCCTAAGGACTTCTCATCCGAACTCACAGAGAGCCCGACCTCTCTCACGCGGCGTTTCCACGGCAACAACGAGGCGATTCTAATCTGCAGCGAGAAAGACGCGGCGAGGAGGACACGGTTCGGAGTTTGGGGTACTGTAGGGGAGCGCAGCGGCCGTGCCCGGCCTCAGCCCCGCGGCCCC
>VWZN01001185.1:86495-104695 GCA_013396955.1 Regulus satrapa
CAGCCCCGGAAATCGATCCAGCCGTACCGGCTTGGAAGAGCCAGCTGTGCGGGAGGACGAGCGTGATGGGAAGCGAGCACTATTCCCTCTCTGCCGGCGAGCGAGCGGCGCAGGCCAATATCCCAGTTCTATTTGCAATTGCTTAGCAGGGCTAGCAAGCATCAAACCTCCTTCCTCAGCGCTAGCCTGACATACAGAGCAGAGGGGAAAGCACACTGTGCTTCATTCACTGCAGTCTAAAGCAGTTCCCCGGGAATGGAAGAGGAAAAAAAAAAAAAAAAAAAAAAAAAAAAAAAAAAAAAAAAAAAAAAAAAAAAAAAAAAAAGGCAGAATATAAAATAAGTAGACCAGCACATAAAAGAGCAAAGCACATGGCTTGGAGCAGGGCTCCTAGGTAGTCTGTTAATATAAGTGCTAGAAGTATATATAAGTAGTTGCCCCAGAAACAGCACTTGCTAATGCTGGATGAATACCAATAGTAGCACTGTGCTTCTAATATCACTTCAGGGGCTCACTAGTACTGGCACCTGTGCAAAATATGTCTTCCATTTTTCCTGGCCACATCCTTGAATAACATTTCTTGTCCTCCTGGCTGTGACATTAACACTGATATATCATCCCAGTACCTTATTCAGACCTGCAAAAGGTCTCCTCCAGATCCCACATAAGGTAAACAGAACCCCGAGCTGTTTTGCAGCTTTTGTGTTCACAGCACTTTTCTCCAAAAAACCAAAAAATACACACAACACCTTTAAAATTTTTATTTCTGAATAGCTTTATTTATTTTATTAGAAATTACAAAGCAACTCTCTCCAGGAGAGCAAGAGGAAAATACTCAACCCTGAAATATTTCCAAATAATTTTGTTCAATATAAACACAAAGCAGAGTTACATATTTCTTTCACATGCATGTACAAAAACATTTTAAGTAAAACATCCTTCACACATAACATGTGCATTAGTCTCAGAACTGAGCACATAATCAGATTGGCCTCACCTACCCTACCTAATCTTATTTTCCTGTTTTCTTTTTAAATGGTACATTTCTATGCAGGAAACATCTCTTTTTCTGCGCAGCATTATGCATATTCAAATTAGCACGGATGGCCCTGGAATTAAATCACTAGGTAGTGTAGTCTGACATAAAGCTGTACACGTAAGTTGTTACACTACCATTTATACAGCGAACTTTACTGGATACCAGGCAAAACTCTTCAAAAGGAATAAAAAGGTATTGCCAGAGGGGAAAAGGAATATGATACACAGCACTCTCTCAACTACAATCCGGTATGATTCCTATGCAAAACACTTCAAAAGCCAAGTAATTTACAGATCTTGCTCTCCAAATTGATATCAAAGTTCCTACCAATCTACATCACGGAAAAATAAATCACTGTAAAACATCAGTGCTACTGGATATGGACATGGTCAGTACTCAATATTCCCATTTTTCATCCACCCACTTTTGGAAAGAGAAAGGAGAAAGATGAAAGAACTGTAAAAACTGCAGACTGTTGAAGCAGGTGGGTCAGCGGAGTGCTTCACCAGCCATCAGCAAGAAACGGCAACTGCGGGAGCAGAGCTTCATTCCAACCCACTGCATAATCTCACTGTGGTTTAAAATTTGGGATTACATGGTCAATGAGCACACCTCACTAGCTGCCCAAGGCTGCATTAACACCTAGCAAAATCTTATTTGATTCATCAAAAGAGCATATTGTCTGTGTCTGACTTTGTGAGCTAGATTTTAAATTTCACTATTTCATGCACGACGAACACCTCTGTAAATCTAAGAACCATAAATGTTCAGAGGTGAAGGGCTCACCCAGAAGGTAAAGCTTCCGCATGCATAAAAGGCAATGTCAAGCACACAAAGTCAGCTGCAACCCCTAGCACAGTGGGGGAACAGGAGGTACAGCTATTACTCTGCCTTCGTTTTAAGTGTATAAGCGATGCTGATGGGTTTCTCATCTCTGCATAAACATGCATCCCAAAGAGAATCAATAGCACTTCTCCCTTACACTGCAACAACACAGCTGACTCAAAAGACTGTGAATATGCACTGTATTAAAACACACTTGAAGCACTCAGGCTTGGCTTGCTGCAGTGTGTGTTACAGGGTGAAACTGGTGTGGAAAAGGGATGTGAAATTTTAAAAAACGACAAAAGTTAAGACAGAACATCTGCACATGAACAATACAGAGAAAGTACTTAACATTAACACATTAGGAGGTTTAACCAAAGCCCTGGAAAACACTAGATTTTCGTTTTTAGCCCACTTGAAATCTTGCAAATGAGCAAGCGATGCTGGCAGAAGTCACTCTCATTTGGCTCCTGAAAACAGTGCAATGGACTCTGCATAAGTGCCCTGGCTGCAAGAACACTACTGCAGGAACCAGTCTGCAAAGCACCTACGGAGACAGGCCCAGTGGCAGGCATTCTCACACAGTGTCAAAGACACAAGGGGCAAATCAGGCTGAGCCAGGCCCCATCCTGGCACATTCTGTGTGTTGTGGGGAATGCTGGATCTGCTGGTATAGCTGAGATGGGCAGCCTGCTCTCAGCCCTGTACTACCATTTGAAATGTGCAGAGAAGAAAAAGCACTGGCCCAGCAGGAGGAAGTCTCTGATTCCCATCCAGGAAAGGCTTAAGTTACGTCACTTAACTCACACACTTGACAGTGTGGATGTCTTCAGCTGAGGTAGTAAAGTTGAACTCATAATGGGCACACAAAGGAAAAATGAGACATTTCTACAAATGCCATTCAGTCAACCTGCTTTATAATTCTACCTCAAGGCCAAAAGGACAGTGACCTAAGAGCGACCTGTGACCTTATTTCTCTTCAGCTGCAAGTGTGGCCCAAAGGAACAAGTTCAGATGCAGACATCTAGAGCTGAGTGAGAAGGTACCACCCCAAATGCCTGTGTTGTACCCGGGCAGCTGAACAGCAGAGTTGTGCTGTAGAGTTCTTTGTGATCAGCAGTTTTGCTTAAAATCTGTGTCATATAGGACATTTCACTGACCACCTAAGCATTCTCCAGCCAGCAACAACCCAACTGAATTGGAATAAAAGCTTGCAGCTCTCACAAAACTCTCTGAATGATTACTGAGTCTTTTTCTTACAGAGTAGCTAAATCTCAAACACACTTCTGAAAGGCAAATATTACTATTCTTTTTTACAGCTGAGAAAACAGGGACATTGCAGCTTGGCTAGCTAATGGTGACTCAGGGGGAATCAAAATAAAGATTTCCTGGTACTCTCTTCTACTACTGACTAGGCTCAAAATAGTGAGAATTTACTCCCCCAGGAGAGGCCTTTAAAACTATGATGGACAATTTAAACTCCATTGTTCTTAAAAGCCTATTAAGTATTGAGGAATTTTATGTTTGGATTCCACTTCTATAAAGTGGAAGAGAAATACAGTTAGGAAAAAAGAATTAAGGCCAGGCATGTTATACAGAAACAAAAATACTATGCCTGAAGCTCATTCTTTCAAAAGATAAACCTGCAATTGTAAAGATAAATGGTAGGTTTGGTAAATTTCCCTCAACCATCCCAAGGGGTTACAGGTATAAAGCCAGTTTAAGTGGCTGTTCATTCTTGATTCATGTTCTTTCCAGCTCTTTTGAGAGAGAGACACACTGAATCAAGTTAAAGACCGAGTTGATCAACTGAGGATTGTGAAGAACAAAAAAAATGCCATCAGTCAGCTCAGCCATAAAAGCAAGCAGCAAAATAGATTCTGTTTCAGACTAAGTTGTCAAGATAACAACCTTGAATATGAAAGCTCAGCCAGCCTGAAGTTGCTGCACTTAATCCAGTGACAGCAAAGGAAAAGTTTGCATTGCCAGTAGAGGCTCACACCATTAGTAAAAGCTGCTTCATTCTCTCCAGAAAACCACATCAACTTCACTGCATAGATGATCGAGTAATCAACTAGGGAGTCAGCTCTGCTGGTCTTGTTTCTAACAAGGAAGAATTGGTGGAGAATGTGGATGTATTGGCTGCAGAAGACATAGAACTGTGGCATTTAAAATCCTGAGAAATGTGTACAGGACAGAGTCCTGTACCTTTAGGTCAACATATTTTGGTTTATTCGGGGAATGTCTCAGCAGAATTTCACAAGGGAAATTCTGTCCTGGCTGCCTAAAGGAACCCAAGTGTGCTGCTTTATCTTCAAAGACAGACTTCTCCAAGTAAAAAATCAGTCCTTTCTGACAAGCAGAAATTACAACAGGCCTGACAGAAGCCCAGCACAGATGACTGAGGAACTCCTGACTGAACTCAAACACAAACAGAAAGCTACACAGAAGTGGAAGGGAGGATGGGCTGGCCAGCAGAGACAGAGACACAGCCCAAGTAGGCAGAGACAATTAGGACAGCCAAAGCTCAGGTGGAGCTGAAACTAGTAAGACATAAGAAGGACTTCTTTAAGTACACTGGAAGCAAAAGGAACGTTAAAGAAAATATGGTTTACTGTTCAACAATGCAAGCAATATGGCAACAAAGGAGGCCTTTTGTACTTTCAGGCTCATGTACACAACACCTTTTTCACCTGTTTGCACTGATAAGTTCTGCTTTAAGGCCTGCCAGGTCCTTGAGCCTTCTAACAGCATGCAGAAATAACGCATTGCCTACAGCAGAGGAAGACTGAGTTAGTGAGAACTCAGGCCCATGGAAACCAGCAGGCTGAACGTGAAGGCACTGAGGGAGCTGGCTAATGGCACTGTGAGACCACACTACAGCATCTTTGCTACGTCATCATCATCAGCCATGGCTCTCCAACTAAAATACCCTGACTTGGGAGACTCTTGCCGCCTGCAACAGTCAGCAAGCAGGTAGCCAGCACACTGAGGGAAATTATTATTATTATTCCTCTTTATCCAGCAACTGCAAGACAGTGTTTGGAGGATGGCATCCATTTCTGTGCTCCCCCTTACAAGGGCACTGCAGCAATTTAAGTGGAAGGTCACAGAGCTGGTTTGGGGGCAGGAGCACAGGAGGAGTAAGGAGAGCTCAGGCAACATGGTTTCTCCACTTAAGAAGAGAAAAGGCTAGAAAGAGATCTCATTGTAGTAATCCCTTAATAACTGGGTTAGAGAAGGCAGTCAGACTCTTCTCAGAGATGAACAACGACAGAACAAGAGGCAGTGAACGCAAGCTGGAACATGGGAAATTCTAACTAGATGCAAATAGTTTTTCTTACTGTGAGAGTTGCCAAATATGGGAAAATGTTGCCCAGAGAGATTTGGCATCACCATCCTTGTAGATACTCAAAACTCAAATGAACAAAGCCCTTAGCAACCTGCTTTAACTGGCTGAGATTTAAGCAGGAGGCTGGACTAGAAATGCCACAAGGTCCCTTTAAACCAAACTATTCAATGGTTCTGTAATTTAGAAAATCTCACAACTAGTTTTCACTGGCACATTCCTCAATTATCTGCCAAGGCAAGCCATGCCACCATCAGATGTAAAGGGTGATCTTCAGTCTCATGAATCAGGACGGAGTACAGAAGCCAGCAAAGAGGGGAGCTGCACATCAAACCTCTCATAGTAATTTTATGCAGGCCCCTCACACACCAGGGCCAGCCCTGTGTTGGAATCATCACAGTACTCTACGAGTTCCTTCCAAGTGTCTGTTGCACGCTATCAGGATTAAATAAAAAGAGTGTTCCTCTTCACATCTTCTTCATCTTTTTCTTGCAGCGCTGGTTGAAGACAGGTGAGGATCCCATCAGGCTGTCAGCAGAATGAGAACCGTAGCTGCTCTCAGAGCCATTGGGGCTTTGTGGCATCCCAGCTTCACTCATGCCTGACATTGGTTCCTCAAAGACGTCACTGCCTAGGACCCCGTGGCCATGTACATTAGCCTCCTCATTTTCCTGTGGCTCCATTTTCACCTGTGCCAAGTTCCACAGTGGGGAAGCATTCACCTCAGCCCCTAGGGAAGGAAAAGCAAACAGTAGTAACTGAGTAAAAAGATAAATCACAAACAGTACACAGATACAAGGGACGGCAGCAAAGGTAAAGATGGAGTAAAAGCAAAGCCACAGGTTAACTCTGCTGGGGCAAAACAAACAAAACACACCCAACACTGTGATCAATAAAAAATATCTGCTGACTGATTTAATAGCCCAGCAATTGCCACTCCAAAAAATATGATGGTATCCTTTTACTGTTAGCCTCCATATGATTTTCTCCATGAGAAACTACTTCACATCCCTCCCCAGAAGGGGAGAAGGAGTGTCCCAGCATCAATGAGTACACCAACTGCACATGGACTAGACCCTGCGTAAGCAGGACTTCGAGGCAGTCCCGAAGTCATTACGAGGTCCTTGCAAGTGTCAGACATCCTGGGCTTCTCCAGGGGAGGTGACGTAAGCGGGCAGAGGAGTAGGGAAATGAACAGTCCCAAATACCACTTGCAGCACTGAAATGCAGGGACATCAAAGCTGCAGTCAGCCACCTGCCTGCCTGCCTCCTTCTACTCAACACCCACAGGTCACATCCCATCCTTCAGCAGAAGAAGAAAGAAACCATTTTGGCTCAATCTCACAGATGCCCTGCTGGGAAACAGCTCCCCCCCGTCTCACTTTTTTATAAAACATTTCTGGGTTAGTGTGCAATCTGAGCATGGATTGAGGATTTTCTGTACAAGATTACCAAACCATATTCCTTGATAAAAGCAAGTGTTTTCACCCCAAGAGAAGTAATTACAGATTGCATTATTTCTGTTTAAGTTTAAAGTGAGACAAAATTCCTATTAAAAATACACTAATTGGTCTCCTTGGTTGAGATGGGCATAAATAGACCAGAACTGAATAAACTATGAAATCGTCTCTCTCTTGTGTGGGGTTAAGTTCACACAGAAAATTTTAAAAATACAAAACAAACAAACAAAAAACCAAGACTAAGAAAACAACAAACAAAACAGGAAACCATTTTCAGTAAGTTTGTCTCAAAGAATATGGCCACATTTTGAAAGCACAACCAAAGCTCTTGTACTGAGCCAAACTTATGACCATTCCCTATTATCAATATACTAGTAACAATAGTCTGTTATAAGTAGAAATTACAAAGAGAACAAATGTTCCAACACATGTCTGTGCCAAGAATTCTCCTTTATGAAGAAGTCAGGAATCTTTTCCAGATTAGTTTAGTCAAAACCAAAGTTTATGAGACCTTTTTGATAACACAGCCTACCTTATCTCAGTTGCCTCAATGGAAGTCCTTTCTATGTTAATCATAAATAAATGCATTTATTTATGATTAACATGACAATGGACGTGTCATTAAAATGCTGTTCCAGAGTTACAGCTATAGTCTACATAATAATCAAAGGTGCTCACTAAACTAAACTGTGTCTTTCCTTCATCAATTGCTCTTCATCGCTCAGCCTTATTCCTTTCAGTTCTGTCACCTGTCACTAAGAGTGTCACTAATGACTAAAAGTACTTAAGCATCAACACGGGATGTTTCATCTTCAAAGCACTTTAACTTCAAAGTACTTCACAAATAAGCTAATCTTCACGTTATCCTGAGAGGCAGAGGAACAAGGGACGATTTTGCCTCCATTTCTCCAACTGCAATGAAAGTAAGCAGCCAGCTCACAACTGCAGTCAGACATTCACAAAAACACAGAAAGAACATGGAAGGCTGTAATAAGAGTTTTGCCCTCAGACACTGAAGCCTCTCTGCCCTCTCTGCAGGCCTCACACCTGCATTTCGAGATGGCGGTGTTCTAATTGCAGCAGCTTTTTCTTGCTCCTTAGGATATTACAACTCTCCAGCCTGCCCAGGTCTAGACTGGAACTTCTCACAGATGAGATTTACAAAGGCTCTTGTGAAGTGAAGAGGGATTTTCAGGGAGGAACAGAGCACTTGTATTCTTAATTAGAAAACATCAATTCTGTATCAGAGAAGCAAGAGGCATTTAATACACAGCCAGTGTGCTAACCTCTGGGTCTCAAGTGGTAGATGCTAATACAAAGCTTTCCTGATGAATCACTCGCAACCCTGGATGGGCCAGAGGAATCTGCTGTGTCCCTTCTCCCACAAAACTGCTAACACTTTACATTTCAGAGGTGATATGGAAAACAGCAGGAGCTTTCAGAAAAACGCTAGATGGATTTATGTTCTTTAAAACTCATCACAATGCAAAAAAAAAAACAACTAATGGACTTAGGGTATACTCAAATCTCACTATATATGCTGCTTAGCTTAGGGTTAATAGGAGGACAAGCTTCACTGTTTTTAAACCAGATTTTAAAGTGAAATAGTTATTCTTGCATGGAATTCCAGACGGTTCTATGCAAAATCAAAACTGCCTCTTTTTCATTCCCGGAGATTCAGCTTCACCAAACAGTGAAGAGAATGAAAATTCCACGTAGATATAGAGCAGACACAGCCATAGAAGATTCCCATGCTTGCCACCAGTGTTTCAATGCCACCAAGGGATAGCACTTAGAGGAAAAGAGTGCGATCTCTATAACCCTACTAATTCACTCATCATGACACCTTCCACAGCCTCAGCCAAGTACAGCAGGCTTTGGGGCAGAGATGCTAGAAGGGGTTCCCAGCAGCCCAATTTTACATAAGTCACTGATAAGCTTTCATAAAACAGTGACTGTCATTTCCAGGGTAACGTCTGAATATGGAGGACAACACTAAGTACTATTTGCGTTTCTAGAATTCATTCAGCGCCTAAACTATGCAAGGAACATGGCTTTCAAGTTTGCAGGAATATGAATCTCTGGACACAAATCCAAACCTAACAGGGGAAACAAGATCACATGGAACTGCTGGACTGTTTCCAGAAGAAGCAAGAAGCCCCTACCTGAAGTCTGTGGGGAAGCTTCTACTTCCAAGTTGGCAGAGAAGCGTTCACTTTGACCTCCAAGAACTCCAACAGGCAAAGACTGGTCACCAGAAGCCAGATCTCCTTCCAGCTCTTCACTTATGGGGAAAGTAATATCACTAACAGGCTCCTCCTTAATCTTCACAGGTTTTGTGTCTTCTGCTGCTTTTTCAGGGTTGACAATCTTCTCATACTCTTCAGAGAGCTGCTTGCTAACCTGTCAAAGATCAGCAGGTGAAAAAGAGGCCAGAAAGGTGAGAGTGACTTCAGGCTCTGATGGCAATTACACTGCAGTGCTCTCTGTTCCCTGAACATTATTAACTTCTGACCCGAACGAACAAGTAAACAACTTACCAGCTACACAAGAGTTGTTTTTTTTTCCTTTCAAGTACACCTTCTGTGCTGTAACAAGGGACTTTAATAAGGGATTTAATCCACTAACACCTGACTGATAAATATGAGCACCTTTATTTTATAAACAGAGATGATGACACAAGCAAAGTGTCTCAGTCTTACTCTTTGTTTTTACCTACAAGACTGTCCCCATCCTCCAGTAACAAATTCACCCTCAGCATTGAAACCAAGCAGTTCAGATCTTTAACAGCCCTGTAGTCACCACTGGGCAAAGCCTGAGTATAATCTGTCAGATTCACATCAAAAAACACAGATGATTTCTCCAGTTAGAGAAGTGAAACAAATACAGGAATGAGACTTAGAACTACCCTCTACTTCCAGAAACTTAACAACAGTAAACAACTAAATGTAAACATTTCAGATTTCATCAACTTCGAACAAATACTTGTTTCTGAAACTAAAACCCAGTCAGTGACCTTTGTTCAGGAATATGACAAGACGTTTTAACAGCAGAAGCAAAGAGGAAAAAGAGCAGCGAAACCTATTTCCCCCTCCTGGATATATTTCCAAATAAAGGAGTGACTGTGGACCTCAGTCCTACATAAAGAACAATGAATGTGAAGACAAAGATCAGCTGCAAGGTGAGAGTGAACTGCAGCAGCAGAGTGATGCAGAGAACCCAGATTCCAGAAGGACACAACATCTGAACAAAAACGTTTGAACAAAGATGATCAGAACTGGTATTTTGAGCAGGAATGTTTCTAACAAAGACAACTCTTTAGGATGCTATATTTAAATATTTTACCTTCTTCTTATATAAGAAGAAGGGAATACCTGTGTGACAACTCTGATCAGCAAATACTACCCTACACTCCTAAAGCTTAAGTCACTCCTTGCTTAAGTGAACACAAACCACTTTACAGCGTAGAAATGTATGTCTGCTTACATGTTTTTAAAAACGTTAACCAGCCAAATGTCCCATTAAAGGTGAAAATTCAGTTCATCAGTCAGTTCTGATTTTACCTCTACTAGATAATTTTGACTGGGTAATTAGAGAGCTAGGGGACTCTTCCTAAACTCAGGCAAGCCATCATCAGTAGAGCATCCTTAGTCTCACTAGGAAGACAAATAAGGGCTTCTGTCTTCCAGCCAAAAAGTTCCTGTTTGCTTTCCCTTGATGGTTCCTCCCCACACCCAGGAGGTTTTCCAAATTTCTCCGCAGTAAAACTCAGGACTTGCCCCGGGAATAAGCAACTGTACTGGGGTGCTGCCAGGTCCCTAACGCTCTTCTCACCTGAAGCATGTAGCTGTGATAATCCTTAATGCGGTGCTGCCAGAACTTCTGCAGTGAGAGCACGCTGCCAATGCCCACTTCGTGGAAGACCTGCTCCATGACGTCGGGGAAGGGCGTGTGCCCGAGCCGAGCCTCCCGATCCACAGCAAAGCGCAGCAGCTTGGTGAACTTGAGGCAGTACTCGTGGGCGATGTCCGTCAGGGTCTCCAGGACACTCTCGTTGGCACACTCAAAGCCCGTGTGCGCCAGGATGGTGGCCATTGACTGGTACAGAAGCTGCCGGCAGGAGGACCAACTCAGCTCTGTCACTGGCTCCCCTTTTCCCCTAAAAACCAGAAAAGACAAAAACAGCACACTTTCAAAAAGCTGAAGGCCTGTATCAGTTGAAGAGATACTGTCAATAATAAGGTGATGTACAAAGGGGTTTGGGGCTCTCCACAGTTTCTCTGCTACATATGAACACTACCCAGTAAGTGTTTATCTGCATTCTCTTCTTTCCCCCCCTCAAAATCAGCACTTCCAAGTTTCATCTTCCCTTCTAATGCCACAAAACTCTGGGTGATTCATGAATGTGGGATGTAAATCTTCCGAACCCTTAAGTATCTCCCTTCCCACCCAAGAGCTTTTCTCCCAGGGATGTGAATTAAACAAGTCCTTGACACAAACAAAAAAAGGCATTTTAAATAACATGAATGCAAATAATTTCCCCTCTCATTTAATTACACTGCTCTTCCTTATTATCTCTGATGTCACAGGCCTAACAGTCAGATACTCCCCCCCTCCTCATAGACAAGATTTAAATTTCTAAAGCAAAAGACACACATAGAAAAGCAAGAAATAGGATGCACATACATTTCATAGAGGTACACCATAGCCAAAAAGAGTGTTCTGCCCTCATTTCCAGTAGTCAGTAAGCATGACACTGAAAGAAGTGTCCCCATATGCAACCTAAGGTGTGAACACCAGGCCCTGGGAGGAAGTCTGGAGAAGCCTGGCCATACAGCATATTCCCTGGTCTTGGGTTTAAGACCCTCCCCCCCTCCTCAGCTGCTAAGCAGGAAGGATTGACTACACAGGACAGAGGAGACAGAACAACTGACATGAGCCCTTCAAACACCATTCACTTACAGTCAGACAACCAAATTTTTCATCAACAGGAGTTATCAAATAGATATTCCCCAGAGGAGTTAAGGCAAGGCCTCTGATAGGGAAACAGATATCTACCAGATTTCTCAGCTTAAACAATTAAGTGCATGTAATCTATTTGTCCGTATCAGTAACAAGGACTTCAAATGCTGGTGTCAAAAAAATCAAGTTCCATTTCTGCTAAGTATGATACTCATATGCTTCTTTACACTCCATTCAGCACTGGGGCAGAATTGAGCTAACAATTTCACTCTTCGTTTGTTTCTGATCAATTTCTCCCAACATCTTCCACATCACACCCAGAGATTCTCCTCACTGTTACCCTAGACTACCTGCCTATCACCACACACTCTTGCAGTAGAAGGACCTGATTTAACAGCACACAGACAGTACTGATGGCTTGATGAAATTCTCACTACTCTGTCCCTCCCAATAACTGAGAAGCTGGGCCACAGAGCCTCAGCTTCCCCTGATCCTCAGAGCTGACAGAAAATACAGCAGTAAAATCACAGAAACACAGCAGTAAAAAAGTGGAGTGAGAAGGTGAAACATAGAGCTACGAAGATGAAAATTATTCATTTTTAAGAACACCAGAGCAACATGTTCTGATTATTCAAATAAAGGGAGAATCACACTATATTAAGAGTGGCATATGATCCCTTTTCTAAGTAGATATTAAGAAGAGCATGTGAATCTCAGGTAATGGATTCATCCCAGTTATTAATTAATGGAAAATGGCTAGCATCTCAATTTCTACTCAATTATGTAACTACTTTGCAAAGAAGACAGCAGGCACCCTGACAAGATAAATTAAAAGTTCATCAGTTTCTCTATAAACCAAGTGTCACCCATACTATTTTTACATCTCGCTCACTCCCCCCTCCACCTCAGCAGCAGAATTCTGAAGTTCACAAACAGCCATATGTCTCACACAACACCAGGACCAAGAGTTTACAATAGAAATAAACAACCCTCAAAGAAAAACAACCAGAAAACAATCCTTAAAATTCATGTCCATAAAAAAAAGAATATTTTGCTTAGCATAAAGGACATACCTAGCTGTCCAGCAGCCAGCAGTGGAGACCATCTTATGCTACCAAGGCTACTATTAACACAGACACATTCACTAAACACACTGTGGACAAACTTAAACTACATAGATTTTGGTAATCCCAAGCAGGATACTTGCAAAGCAGAGTAAAACAACCGTTGAGTAATGCAAATCACTGCTCACAAACAGCAGAGAATATTGTGTCTCTTTTAAACTCCTAGAAGAAAATAAACTAATTGTGAGCATTAAAATGCAGCTAGGGCACTATGCTGGAAGGCATATAATCAACTTGAAATCTAATCAATTAAAGAGAGAGAGGAAAGACATTTCAGGTATTGTACTCAAATCCAAATCTCCATCTCTTGCTCTTGGTAAGGCAAATCAATTTGGTTTTGGTTTTTTTATGTTTTCTTCTCTTGTTTCCTCTCATTTCTCATAATAAACAACAGAGAAATATGATTAAAAGCCAGAACAGAGAGCAAAAATTGAAATGTTGTTGCAAATGTTAATAGAAACCAATAAAGAAAATAATTTTTCTTCATCTACTTTAACTTCCAGGTACCCTCTGGTAAGAATGCACATGAACAAAAACAGTCATATAGACACATTTACGTTGAAAGGAGTTATTTAATGTCAAGCCTTCCCAAAAAGAACAAGCAAACTTCTTCTTTTCCCTGATGATCATAGCTGAAGAGCCTTTGTCTTAGACTTCATCCAGACACTCAGCACCAAAAAAGCACCCATCCAGGTATTATCATTTCACAGAATGCCACCCTCTGCAGCACTCAGTTCTTTTCCTGAAAGGCTCGGTCATATATCTGCAAGTAAACCCAAGTGCTTGAATCCCTGAAGTTTTGTCACCACAGATTAACAGGACAGGGAATATTAGGCCTGTGATGTGGAGGTGATGTCCTCTGCAGAATATACAGCATGAAATTTATCACAAACACTGGCCAACTTGCCACTCTTCAATTTTGTATTTCTAACAGAGCGCTATATATTTTATATATGGGTCACCGACACTAGATGATGCTCCAGACAGAAATCTACCTGTCAAGCTACAAACACATTAGATCCAGAGCCCAGCCTTCTCCCACCACTACCAAAACCACGCAGAACTTCACAACAGAAGACATGAAAATAGTGCCAATTTATACCAGCCAGACTTATTCTCTGATTTGGTCAGTTTTCAGAACTCACAAAAAGCCCACCTTCTGTGTCAGTTAAATGACGATGAGCCAGCCCACAAAGGCAGCACAATCCATTCTTCCAAGCTCCTCTCCTGTAAGGCTGTTTTTCTTAGAGGGAAGGGGAGCTCATGGTTCCTTTCTCATATCTTCAAGGGACAGGCTAAGTCAGCACAAGGATGGGCAGCTGAGGTTCAATCAGCTGCAGGAATGAAGTGCCCTGCTGCCTCCTAGGCGAGCATAAGCCAGGAGCAGATGGAGGGAGGGACTGTTTTTCCTATGAACAGGACAATTTGATGAAACATTATGCTGCGAAGTTGAATTTCTACCAAATGAGCTGCAACAAGGCTGCTTTAGAGTCATTTTCCCAAAGCAGTAAAATAAAGAACATTGTAGAAACAAGAAACACAAGAGCACCAAAGAACACAGCACATTAACTCACACCAGGAAGTTGCTTTCTTTCAGGAAAGAGCTTTTTTACACCTCATCCCGGGTAAGACTCTTTTCAAACACCTCTGCTACACCTACAGAAGGCTGCACGGGTATGAAAAGAAAGTGCTCAGTAGATAATGGCAAAAATAAATTGGGTCCCAGTGGCATAACCCAGACCAGTTAGCTCAGAAACAGGCTAAGCCAAAGCACTGAGACCATCAGGGGAAATATCTTCTGCCCACTTTACTTACCACTGCTCCAAGTCGATCCCTACATTAAAACTGCTGTCCCACTGACATGTACTCCTCTACTGACATTTCTTCACTGCAAGTCCTTCTGCCAAGAGCTGTCTCCCCGTTGCAAGCTCTCAATTTTATTTACAGAGTAGCTTTCAATGCAACCCAATGTGGACAGGAATGCAAATGACCAAATGACTGAGAAATCTGTTAAGAACCCAACCATGCACACACAAGAAGAGGCACATGAGTAGGTCAGGCTTCTTCTGAAGATGGATGCATGCTAATCTGAGGAAACTGAGCAGAGAAGATGGAAAAGCTAGAGGTAAGAGTCTCCTGTCAAAATGGTAGTTTCAAGTCTACAGTTCCTTACTCTTTCTTCTTCACACTTTCAGCTTCTTTTCCATTTCTACACCAAGCAAAACCCAACGTTAATCACTTATTGTGCATTCCAAGAACTGTAACATCACCAGGACCAGATGGTATTGCATCCAATAATACTAAAAGAATGCAAGGATTAAATAGCTAAATAGCTGTGGTGAGTCACTTCTTGCTTTAAACTGTCTTGGCCCACGAGGACCAGAAGACAGGAAACGTGAAAATATTCTCCTTTAATACCTTCAGAAGATATGTGGAAAACTGCAGGCTGGGAAGCATGGATTTATTTTGGTGCATCAGGGAAATTCAAAGAACTAAGGGACACACAAGTAAATACGTTATGCTGACAAAGAACCCAGAGAGCTTTTTTTAACTGTAAAATCTTCTTCAAAAACCTACCAGAGTCCTCCAAATCTATCAACAAGCAAGCAGATCACAGATCTCCACTCTGGAGTCCAGGTCTTCCCTGGGGGATCTGTGCCAAAATCAACATTTTTTTTTTATCATTTTTTTAAACATATTTATAAGCAGTCTGGAAAACTGTAGGAGATAAATAGTGTAGTGATTACAAAATCATTGCTAGCACAGACTTTGGGGGATTAGCAAGACCAAACCAACTCAAAAATAGCTGCAAATTAAGCTCTGCCTCTTCCTCACCATAGGAGGAGGTAGGGGTTACACATACGGGGCAGGACCAAGGAAAACAAAAATGGATTCAGGGGATAACAAAATAAAAGACAACGGGACAGTGTGTCAGAGAATGAAAATGAGTAACAGGGAATCAGAAGAGCACAGGTCTACATTAAATAAATCCAATCTGATTCAGGCTGACTACTCTTATCTTCCTTCTCATATCTAAAGGTACCTACACATTACTGTTCAGACCCCACCCAGGCTACTGACCAAAACACTGAATTAAAATATGGATTTATCCAAATACTGTAATTCTGACAAGTGTACTTCAGAAGTCAGCACAGAATTAAGCACTACCATGTTTTATCAGAGGGAAGAATGTTCTTTCTTTAATTTGATTTTACACACTCAGAAGCATCGGCAAATCATGGAACTTAATTTTTGCCACTAGAACAGCACCTATGGAACAGCTGCTGCTCTTAAATCATGTGTCTCAAAACAGCTAAGAACAAACATGCTGCACGACAAATTCAAAGCTTTCCCCCTGGAAAAGCATAAATGTGTTTGGGTTAGCAAGCACACAATTAAATTCTAGAATACACTGCAGCCTCATTATAAATCCACCCTGTCAGCCACAAAACATTTCATTTCAGAACTGTCTCTCCACCTTCCACAGCACAGTCCTTACACTCCCCCACGTGGCTGACCACTAAATAACGTTTCCTTACCCGACCCCAGGAACTCACAGAAGGACAAAGCAGCACTCCAAACATGGCCAGAGCCATAGAAAACTGAACTTCAAACGGAAGTCACCGAGGAGAACAAAACAGAACAGAACAGAACAGTTCTCAGTTCTACAGACCACAGGGCCACGGTGCAGGAGTCACAGGCCCTGGCTACTCTCACGCCACTGTATTTTCCTTCACCCCTCTCTGCTAATTACTTTGCATCTTCTGAGAAGGATGATGGCGTTCCTCCAGACACAGCACTAAAGAATCACTGTACTCTTCCGAGAGAGACTCTGTTACCAAAAAAAAAGCAGCGTCTTTCAATGAAATGCATTTTATACAACCTCAGGCCATTAAAGATCTCAGTGGCATTTAACTGATAAATTATAATCCGTTAATCCACATTTACCCATTTTAAAAATGTGTTATCCTCTCCCTCAGAATGTTCATTAGTGCACACAGTAGCAAGGATTAATATCTTATTTTAAATGTACATAACCTACAAAGTATTGTAAGATCTTGCAATGAAAATATGAAATTAGTGCCTGTCAGAGGGATAGATAGGCAGTGGTGGCAATTTGATCAAAGACAGGCAGCAGAGGTAGAAGTAGCACAAATTTTCTTTACATTTTCTCCAGTTGGTGGAGCTAGCAGCAGAGGCAAGAATTCCCTCCACCTGTACTCATTTTCAGCTCTGCCTGGAAGACCACCAAACTGGGTGGAATAGGATAATCACTGTGCCACAAGTCCTTGTCCACTGAAATCTTACAAACACATTATCAGATCACCTTTTCAGAACCTACAGCTGAACAGCCAAGACCTAGTCATGTGTTTTCTGGATTTTCAATTACAGCAACACAACTTTTGTTGCAAGAGATCTAAATAGAAGATACTTCACCTCCTGTAATTAAAACTGTTGAAATACAACTGACAAAACCATGCACGAGCATTTAGCATAGCACTAACAAGAGGGAAGTCTTGTTAGCACTACACATCCACATTTTACAGGCAGGAAGCAAAAGCAACCAACGTCCATGTTATCTACACATAAAAAATCCAAGAGTTTCCTTTCTAAAGCCTGTTTTATACTTCGCATACAACTGCTTGACCCTTCAGCCTAAGGGAATCAACACAGCTACATATATATTTTAAAACACTCAGCTTTCCCTCAGCCAACAACTAACCTAAAGAAACATCAACACACCTGTAAAAATCACTCTCTGGGTCACTGTGCCTCAGCTGAAATGGCATTTTGGGGGTTTTGCTATCCAGAGGAAGCAAGTCATCAGGGAGAGGTGGGGAGGCCGGACACGATGGCAGAGGTTCATTCTCTTCGGTTTTTATGCCCTCTGCTTGCTGCTGGTTTTGAGCCTGAGCGGCGGCGATGAGGCTGCGCAGCCGCCGGGTGTGCTGGATGAGCTGGATGGTGTGAATGGTGAGGCTGCAGGGCTCGGAGGGGATGTCCAGCATGGTGGTGGGACGGGGCTTGTTCGCAGACGGCTGGTGCAGCGGAGGATCCTGGACTTCCACAGTACGAAACTCCCGCTGCAGCAGGTCAAAGGAGCTGCGGTTGGCCTGGCTGGAGGAAACCGGGATCTCGCCCCAGTATCGCAGCATTTTTACGTAGGCTGCCTGTCGTGCTCAGAGCCCACAAGAAGGCTACCGAGTGCTGCGGGCACAAAGGACCCTTGCTGCCGGGAAAAGCACTTAGGGCAGCAAGAGGCAGACGCTGGCGCTGGGATGACGCTCCAACCAGCTCAAGCTAGGCTGCCAAGCAGGCTGTCAGTGCCTCGCTGAGCAGCGCGGTGTCCTCCACAGCAGCAGGACGCCACTCTGGCACTTTACGGATCGCATCGCGGCTTTTCCTGAGGGGAGATGGGGCACAAACAAACGCACTCGTGA
>VWZN01001185.1:105281-213718 GCA_013396955.1 Regulus satrapa
CGGCTGCGCCCTGTCCCTGGAGCACCCGTCGGTGTCGCGGCACCACGCCGTGCTGCAGTACCGCGGCGCCGGCTGCTCCCCCGACGAGCCCGATGCCGCGGGGTTCTACGTGTACGACCTGGGCAGCACCCACGGCACCTTCCTCAACAAGGCGCGGGTGCCGCCTCGCACCTACTGCCGGGTGCGGGTGGGCCACGGGCTGCGCTTCGGGGGCAGCTCCCGCCTCTTCCTCCTGCAGGTGGGTCGGGGATCGGGCTCAGGCGGCTCCGGGGCGTGTAACCGCTGGCGTGGTAAAGGCTGGTCCTTTAGGCGTGGGTCAGGCTCAGGAATTTTCCCGGCTCCATCGGGAGGTGTGAGGCGGTTTGGAAGTATCCCAGCGCTGCCGGGGTTGCTTTACTGGGAGAGAAGCTGTGGCTCTGCAGTGAGGTGTGGGGCTGCGGGTTTCCGCTGATGTGCATTGAGTGCAAAACGCGTTTCTCTCCAACAGTGTGACGTATTAGGGATGTCTTTCTGACAGTATGGTGCCCCAGTAAATAAAAAACTATTTTTTTAAATTTTTTTTTTTTTGTGAACAAGGAAAGCGTTTATTAGTAGGGACTCAGCATATCCTGTGTTGTGCACGTACTTCAGAAGCTGCTCATTCCTCAGATTCACCCCTGTAGTTCTGACGGAATCTTTGCCTTTTGCCTTTTAATTGCAGTTATACGTGAGATGGATCTGGCTGCAAGTACACAGTAATGCTTTTCTCCCTGCCTTGCTTTTGAAAAAGCCATTAAAACTGATTTAATTTGGAATGTAAACTGTAACTAATGATCAGATTTTGAAGAGCTGCGTAATGATGTGTTTATGTTATTATATGCCATCTGCAAATGTGTTGGAAATACTTGTCTGAAGTTTTTTTTTTAAATGCTTCTGCTAATTTTCTGTTTTGACTTAGGGACCCAAAGAGGACCAGGAGTCTGAGTCAGAACTAACTGTGACTGAACTGAAGGCGCTACGCAAGCAGCAGCAAGCAAAATTAGAAAAGACAATGTTGGGAGAGGATTCTGATGAGGAAGAGGAGAAAGAGGAGAGAAGTGAGAGGAGTCAGAATAGTGATATGAGCTGCTCATGGGGCATGGGTAAGTGATGATGTATCAATGCATTAGAAGGTCTGTAAGCCTTTTTTCACTGAATATTAGGGTTAATAGTCCAGCTGGCTGCCAAGAGTCACAATCCAGTCAAAGCTTTTGAATAGGAATTAATCCTTTTGTTGTTAAAAAGAAGGGTGACAAGCTAACAGCCTGTGAGTTCCTTTTAAACAGAAGCAGGTAATCTGCCTGTGCCTATAAAAGGCCATGAAACTTAGAGCTTAACTAATGCTCTTTGGTTTGCTCCTGTGATGATGTCCACGCTTTTGCACAAGAGGTGAAATTTAACTACTTCAGACTTCCATGCAGTATATCTGTCTTTACATTTAAACAGGAAGTCCACATATTAGAGGTAGATAAATTATAGTTTATGAGCTTTTTGCAACAGAGTTGGGTTTTCTTGAGTGAAAATGTAGAAGCTGATAAGCCTTTGAAAATACTAAAACTGACATTGATCTGCAAAACTAAATCATATGTTGGAATAACTAATAGCAAAAAAAAGATTTTTTTTTTAATTTGGTACAAGAATAATAAGGGGAAGTAATTTTATGACATACCTGCTATTTCTTTCAAACTAATGCAAGTTGAAATATACTGATTTTCTCTTTCTGATGTTTCACTGGATTTTTTTGAACTTTGTTTGTCTTCTAGGTGAGGATGCTGAGGAGGATGAGGTTGAAGAAAACCCTATTGCTGTTGATTTTCAGGATGTTCAGGATGCCTTTTATATGAAAGATCCTAGGAAGGCCTTACAGGGCTTTTTTGATAGAGAAGGTATTTTTTCCTTTTTTTATTAATTTTTTTTTCTTTTTACTCAGCAAAGTTTTGTTGTTTTTTTTTGCAAGGGGATTTAAGGTGTTTCCTGTTACATTTTGAGTAACATTTTTCATCAGATTTTGGTGGGGATTTGTGGTGGTTTGTTTTGGGTTTTTTTCATTAAAACATGGCTCACTACTGTATATCTGAGACTTAGTTACTAATTCCTGAACTGCAGTGAGCAGCTTGCCTTACTCTGGAGTGACACTCAAACTCCACCCATGCTTCAAAGCTGAGTGGAAAAATCAAAGCCCTTCAACTTCCAGACTGTTAGCTTTGGAGATGCCTGTAATTGTCTAGAACATGTCTATAAAATGGGAAAATCTAAAAAAGACAAAAAGCAATAATTAAGTGGTCTAAAGTTTCAGTGGTTGCTAGTAGAACTTAAACAATATTCACTTACTTGTTAAAGTGAAAAAGTGATCTTTAAGACAAAACAGTATCTGTGAATTCAGATTGCAAACTGTTGTTGCTTCTGCATCATTTACTTTAATACATACAGAGACAAGATTTTTTTTTTCTTTGAACTACGTGTTCCTAAACAGGCCACTTAGAGATTTTTTTGGTCTGAAAAAGCCTTTATTTTGAGAAAAAACCAAATCAGCATAACACCAACCGAAGATGCCATGGCTTAAAATTAAAAAAAAAAAAACCAAAAAAAAACCCAAGTAAGGCAAAATCATGGTATGTAACAAGAGCTTGTTATCCCTTTCGTTAGAAGAATGTCCCATGATGTTCTTCTCTGTCGTAAAGATTATTCCTGCTTATTTCAGTTTTGCTTACTACATCCACTTTCTTCTCTAGGAGAGGAGTTAGAATATGAGTATGATGATCGTGGGCACAACAGCTGGCTATGCAGGATCAAGTATGTACATCTCCATTCCTTTGGTACATGGAAGTTGACTGTTGAATTTGCAAACAAAAGCTGAAGGAATTACTTGTTGTGTCACCCTTTGGCAAGGAAGCCAGCTAGATTTAGACTTAAGCCCTGATGCTGAGACAGAAGTTCAAGGATCAGTGCCTAGTTCAGTGTCTGTGCTTTTTTTTTTTTGCACTGACAGGATTTGGTTTTCCTAGGGAATGAAAATTGGGAAAGCAAGACACTAGGTTCTTTCAGCTCCCCTTGCTTTGAGCTACATATGAAATTGAAATACAAGAGAAGAAACTAGGAAGCAATCTCTTTCAATTCCTAATGAGGAAGATCAAAAAAATCCCAAGCTTAATTCTACTGTGGGCCTGATTTCAGTTCCTGTATGGTATAGGATGATTTTTAGGGGTTCCTGTTAGAGGCCACTAATGTAGTTATTTTACAAGACAGGAGAAGGTGAGGTGGAAATTAACAACATGGTTGTACTGCTTAAAAATCCTTTGCTTCATCATGGAAACTATTTGTTACTCATGCAGTATGGATATAAAAATTATTCAGGGATTGACATTTAACCTTTTAACTTCCTATATTTCCAGTGGAATAGAGGAAAAATTATTGTTTGGTGTGTTTAGGAAATCATGCTTGTGTTTTGATTGGTTCTGTATGAAATGAAAAGTGGAAATATTTAACACAAAAAAAGATTAAAATGAAATGGCATTGCCATTGTAAAATATCTGAGTAGCATCCCTGAAAAGCTGTTTGTATCTGAGGTGTTCTCTGATCCTTCAAACCGAACAGGTTGCCTGTGGATGATGCGTCAGGGAAGCAGCTGGTGGCAGAGGTTCTCCATTCAGGAAAAAAGAAGGAGGCAATGATCCAATGTGCACTGGAAGCTTGCAGGTTGCTGGATGCTCGGGGAGTACTGAGGCAAGAAGCAGGTGAATAACTGTGATCCTTCTAAAGGCCCTAAATTAAGGATTTGATGTTGCTGTCTTGAATTTGCTTTATTGCTGAGTGGTATGCAGATAATTTTGTTTCTTTGCCTTCCTCAGTATCCCGAAAAAGGAAATCAAAGAACTGGGAAGATGAGGATTTTTATGACAGCGATGATGACACCTTCCTCGATCGGACTGGTGCTGTGGAAAAGAAACGACTGAACAGAATGAAGAAAGCTGGTAAAATAGAAGAAAAACCAGAGACTTATGATTCCCTGGTAAGAATAATTATTATGACATGTCAGGGTTACTCTCTCATGCCTTGTATTATATAGTATGACTAAGAAGAAATCTTAGTGGATTATGGCAGTGGGTGAAGGAAATGGCAGAAAAGGATACTTTTAAATTAGTTTTAAATCACTGGAAAATAATTCCAAGCTTTGAAGTCCACAGGACACATCCCAGAGAAATACCTTGTTCTGCTTCAAAGACTAAGAATCCTGGATTAACAGGCATATGACAACAATAAGTCCTACAAAGATAATAGGGTGGAGGGGTTAAAGGGGTCAGTGGTGGTATAACACCGCTGAAGAAGAATTATGCATACTGTCATGTTTCAGAAACAGCTGAAATAATTTTCTATGTCAAGAAATGAATAAGTTGTTTAGGAACAATCTAGACTTTTAATTTTTTTCGGCCCAGGAAGTCTGGTCAAAGCTCAGAAGTAGAAAAGTGGAAGTAATTTGATAGGATACTTGAATAACTGTTGAAGTGAGATTTTAACAAGATAAAGTCTTCTAAGCCTATTGTTCTCTTATAGGTCACAAAGCTAAAAGAAACAGAAAATGAGCTTTCTGAGATAACAGAGAAGCTGAAGGTTTCAGGGAAAGGTAAGGCATAAAGTTTATTTGATCACAGTGCTTTCCATCAAAAAAAATATAGAACTGAAAATTATCTTAGGGGTTTCTCTTTTCAAAGGTTTGGGTTTTGGTTTTTTTCAGTGTCCACTTCTCACAAAGGGATAGAAAGGTTTGCAGGTCATTGAGTTAGCTCCAGAGAATTCTTTCAGTCTTCATCCAATAGTTTATGTACTCTGTTTATAGTCACTTGCTAATGAATGCAGCTTTTTCCAAAGTAAGCAACAGCTAAGTTAAAGTAAGATAGCAAGTGTACAAGCTCCTGGAGCTATGAGAGGGTGAGTTTTATTACTGTTTATCTGCCCATGTTGCTGAAAGTGATGCAATTTGAGGAACGCTTTATTTTTTCCACTGCCTTAAAAAACATTTATAAGGGAGGAGGAAAAACTCACAAAAAAGATAATATATTTTATTTCACTTTTATTTCATACGCTGTATAAAGGAAAAGTAGGAAGAGAGAAATGTAGAGACAAAGCAGTTGACACGTAAGCTGTATGTCCAGTGAACATGCCAGTACATGAGGGTGCCATTCCGGTTCTAGGATTATGCCTTTGTTTCTGAAGGCTCTGCCTTTCCAGTCCAGTGATGATATCTGTTAGTGAGTTATGTTTAAAACATAAACATATGTTTAAACATAACATATGTTTAAAATGTTAAAATGTATGTTTTAAAAGTAAACTGTACCAATGACTGCATTTTGTTTTCTGTTACTGATGGTGTCTCATGGAGTAAAAGGAAGGTGGGAAGGAAATGTGAGTAGGCTGGTTGTTCACACAAAAACCTTTTTAGCAGAGTTGGCATTAATACAGGCTGCACCATTCGTTTGCCAGAAGTTTCCCTCCAAGAAGCCTAGCAGCCGTGTGACAGCTGGGCTATCTTCTGTGTGTTACATGGCTGTGTTTCTTTCTAGTCATTCAGCTCCACACCAAAACTCATTTATATCAACGTTTTTGTTGGTGACTAAGTATACCAGATCCCTGTACAAAAAGCAGTACCATTCCACCAAGCATTCAAACTGATGTTCAGTGTGTTTGAAGGACTTGTTTTCAGCCTTACACTTTTGATAAGTAATTAGCAATTGACCAGCAAAAGAAGCTAATGCTTAGATTGTCTGAGAGATGTAATTGGAAGCTTCGTTCTGATACCTTTGTTTCTACTGATACTGTTTCTCCACAAGACTGTTGAATTAAATTGTAGTAGAGACTGGGTGAAGCGAGATCAGTTCATTTTTGTACTTCTACTAACACCATATAATGCTGTAGGCCTCTTCCCCACCAAAGTCTCGTCATGTACTCCCAATTCACATGTTTTTGTAAGTTGCAGGTGGTTACACAGCTAGTTTAGAGCCTTGAAAAAAGTGCAGTCTTGGCACTTACTGAATTACAGAATCATTCAGTATTGGATGGGAATTGCCTAGAACTAGGCCAGGGTAAAATAAACATAGCAAGTATTGCATCAACCAGCTGGTTTGTTTGGGGGTTTTCTAGATCCTTGTGTTTTCTCTAATTTGGATGCTTTAGGTTAGTCACAGATCTTGAGAAAGCCAGGAGCAGGCTTTTGGACCATGGAGCATCCTTACCAATGTCATGAGCTGTCCAGCAAAACTGCTGCATTACATACAGTTCTGAAACCTTAGTGCACTTTTGCTTGCTCTAAATGATTATTTGGAGCCTAAAGACAAGAGCGTAGAGATGCCAGCGAGCGAATGACAGGCTAAATTGCTACACCTCTTACCAAGCACTTGGAAAATTAAGTAGTTGTCTAAAAAAGTCTCAGTAGAAATTCACAAATTGTTCCCTGGGGTTCTTCAGAACTAATTGCTGGTGGACTGACTTGGTATCACTCATTCGCTGATGCTGCTGAATGCAGATCAAATATATGGAGCTCTTCAGTCTCATCTTTGGTTGCCTGTTCAGGAAAAATATCAATAAGCTGATTGTGCAGCAAATAGCCCTGTAGCTTTTTGTCACTGGGATATAAAGTATAATAGACATGATTGATTCACCTCTTAGTGATGTCAGATTTTACTTTGGTCGTGTAGAAAACTGCTGCAGCAGATAAGGAATGCTGGCTGTAACCCTGCAAGCTGAGCTAGCTGGTGTTAGACACTGTTGGTGGAACCGAGCTGAGAATCCAATTTGCAAGAAGGGGTGATCCAGCTCCCTCAGCATCACCACCACACTGCAGTACAGCAGAGCTCTGGATTTAATTGTGGAGCTTTATTTGTTCTGAAGAATATGACTAGTCACTCAACTACATCTTTGTAATTTGATGTTTAAATCAAATTGTCATTCTGCTTAGCTCCTGCCTGCAAGGAGGTTCAGACATTATTAACAATACCTTTTCATTGTTGGTTTTTATCTTGGTTATAAAAATAGTTGTGATGAAAGAAAGGAATATTTCCAGCAGAATTTCTTCTATGAAATGTTTTATCATCATTTATGGAGGTAGAAGCTTGCATGGAGGTAGAGGCTACAACTGTTTCTTACCTTTTGAAGTCTATTAATTCTGTATATCTTTTAACAGTTACTATTATGGCTTTCATCTATTTTCAAATTATAAATTCTGTTTCGTTTTGCATCAGAAATATCGTTTTCAGTTGAATCCATTTGTAAGCATGAGTCTTATTAGACTTTCCTCTAATTATTTAATTCTTGTAAAACTTCTGAAATATGTACTCTTTAGAATAACTTTGTCTTATTTTTATGCATTTAAAATTTCAAGTGCTACTCAAGCTGAACTGAAAATAACTCAGTGCAAATATACAAAAACATGCATAAGGCAGAAAATACATACTGGATTTGCCACTTTTCATTTAATATTAAAAGGCAGAAAACTATCTGTCAAAAGTCTTGTTAAAATTCTGGCAAGAACATTTTTCTTTGTTTACCTCCAGGTTATTTTTTAATACCTTGTAACAACTTTTGAAACACTGTTCAAGCCAAAGAAAGGCATTTTTCTGGATATTCTTGTTTGGTTATTTTAAATCCAGGTATTAGAAGTCTGTATTTCTTAGTCATTAGAGATTTAGTTTTACCTCCTGAGTTTTATTTCATTTAGTCAAATATGCATGATATTGTTAATATTTTGAAATTAGATGGAATAGAAAGACTGTCATTACTCTTTTTCAAGTTCAAAGCAGTTTTCTTGCAGAAAATCTAGTCAAAACAAAGGTAAATTCTGTGTGGCTGGCTTAATGCATGAAATTTGGTTTGTATGCACTCTTTCAGGGGTAGAAGGCAGTGTTGATTGGTTTTGAACTTTGCAAATATTATGACATAAACATTCTAGGAAAGTCAAAATCAGATTCCCTATGCCGTGGTGTAGGTTTTCATGTGGCTGGGATGATTTTAGTTTGTGACTACAAAAAAATCCCTAAGCCACTTCTTTAGAAAGAGCAGATCTAGAAGTGAGATGAACAGCCAGGAATAGCACATCACAAAGAAAGTTTTAAGAGAAGGTTTTTTAGGTAAGTGAATTAAAGTTTACTTTGAGGCTTTTGTTAGGGGAAATGCTTTCATCTTTCCAGGCTAACAACCTCCATTATTTCACAATCCAACAGAAACTCACAGAGAGGATCGTTGTTCCTATGTACCTTATTCTCTAAAGGCAGGACCTGATGATTACAGTAATCTCCCCACCATAACATTTTATATCCTCCCTCTATCTTGCCTAGTCCAGTCCCATCCAGCAGCTCAAGATTCTTTGGATGAATTCATGACTGAAATAAAATCAGGATGCACATTAGACAGTGTGGCACGAAAGAAGCTTCACTTGCGGTCGTTTGAACTGAAGAAAGAGCAGCAGAGACTGAAAGGGTTAATAAAGCTTGTCAAGCCTGCAGAGCTGCCTGAGCTGAAGCCCCAGTAAGTCTTGATGGACTCTACTTTTCCCTTGTTCTTATCCATGAGCAGTTGTGCAAGCCCAGTAAATGGGCAGCTTTCTAATCACAAAAGCAGGACAGCCTTCCAGATTACCTGGCTCCTGTCTTTAAGGAGCTGCTGTGCCTCTGGGCTATTGCAGGTCTATGGCTGAGGGAAATGCACATCATGGCAGGGAGACCAGCCCCAGCTGGCAGGATGACATAGGTCAGGAAGCAGAGTGTTACCTTCTTTAATTTTTTTCCTATGTGCATCCAAAAGGAGCTGAGGAATTTTACCGATATTATGTACAACGTGAAGCCCACTTTAATTCTGTGAGATGTATTTGGAAGTCAAGTCTAGTGGCTGTTCAACTGCTGCCTAGCAGCACCACTGCAGTCTGAGAGGGTGTGTGCTGGGTTCATCATTTACTAGTGGCAGCTTCATTGGAGGTTAATTACCTAATTAATTTAAATTAAGGTTTGGCCTCCAGGTGTGTTCTTGTCTATAAATATGTGTGTATGTATGCAGTTGAATTTAAGGGAGTTTGTGTGATACAGAGGGGTTTTTTCCTTGTTTGTTCATTTTTTGCTTCCTGTTATGGCATGTCTGGATCCTATAGTATATATGTAGGATGGAAGGAATCATCTCTTGCAGCATCCTCCTTGGATGCTGCAAGTGGGAGAGAAATAAAAGGATTTTTATGTAACCATTTCTCTTTCTTTTTTTTTCTTTTTGCATTTGTATATATAAGATTTGCTTGATTCTTTGTACACTGTTTTCTTTGTATCTAATTTTTATTAGGGGTGGGAGTTACAGTCTGAATGCAGAGAACAAGCCTAAAAAGATGAACCTGCCTCTCTTTGGTGCAATGAAAGGGGGGAGCAAATTCAAACTGAAAACTGGAAGCCTAGGGGTAAGTTGGATTTGTAAGTGTTGCAAGTCAGTGGCTGTCTGTGGGACCACGTTCTCAGGCTGTGGAAGCTGTAGGTGGCAACTGTGTCTTCTGACGTGTGTGGAGACAGCTTGGAGGTGCAGTGGAAGGTGCACCGGCAGCAAGCAGGGGCTGTTGGATGTAGTTTGCCTCCAGCAGTTGCCACTCCGTGTCCTTGTGCAGCCAGTTTTCCTGGGGCACAGCTGTGGTCCAAAGGCAGTGGATCAAGGGAGGCAGTCTGGGGACATGAGGCTGAACCAGTGCTCTGCCTCAGCAGCCAGTCCTTTTCTTGCTTTTCTCCATAGCCAAGATCATACCCATGATTGATTCCGTTTCATGTCCCTCTTACGAAAAGACTGCTCTCCTTATTTATGGACTGGACATGTTTTTTCATCTTCCATCGCTAGTAATATTTTTTCCTTAAACCCTAGCTATTTGTCATCCTCACAGTGTTCCCTTACCAGCTGTCTCTGACAGAAGTGTGTGTGCTTTCTCCTGTAATGAGTATCTGTGGCATCTGCTTCTGTCTTGGCACTGATGCCCAAGCTTTTGTCTTGCAGAAGTTGCCTGTTAAGCGTCCAGACATCCCTGAAAGCTTGTTAAAAATGAAAGATGATGGACCAGAGGAGGAGGAGGAAGAAGAAGAAGAAGAAGAAGAAGAAGAAATGGAAGAGCAGCAAGAAGCAGATGCAGTAAACAGCAGAGTATCAAACCTGGAAATGAAAATGACAATAGAGAAAGAAACAGGGAAAGAAACTCATGCTCCTGATGGCTCTCCTTGCAATAACAAAAATCTAGAATCCCTTCAGGATGGTAAAACATTGTTTCAAATTTTTCCAGTAATGACAATGAGTCTGTTACTGCTGAACTTTCAAGAGCTATGTGAATCAAATGTTTGAGTCACAGGTTCTTCAGCCTATTGCTGTAGTTTTTTTGCCATGAGTCCAGAGTCCCTGTGGCAGCAGCTGAGTTTTACATGGTTCTAGTTGAAACTCTGTTTGGCAGTCAGCTTTTCATGCTTTTTGGGGAAATAGAATAAATTTCCTGGATGTAAGGAAGTTGTATTTTGATAAGCCCTGTTTCCATGAAATTGATTGTCCCAATGAAATCAACTGCAGTGCTTTGTTGGCAGCAAAAATGACATAATAAGAAAACAAATGTCTGTGCAGAATTTCAGATCCATGGTAAGGAGGGAAGACAGTTTCAAAAGTGGCAATGGAAAGGTGCCTTTGAGCTATCTCCAATCCCTCCTTTTCTCTATCAGCCTGATGCATTTGAGAACTCAGTAATGATGTTTCTCAGTGAACAATATATTTGATAGCAGAAAGCTAGTTCTAGCTTTTTGACTTAATGCTGGACATGTTGCTGTTGAAAAGTGTTTTAACAGATCATAGAATTTTCTTTATTTTATTTCAATGGACTTGGTGGATGAAATAATTTGGAAGACTTTTAAGAGAAGAGTTCTTTCTGAGACAAATGTAGCAAAGAGCTCCCTTTTGTGCTTGGGTTAGGGATGCACTCTGCTCATCAGAGTTACTGCAGTGCCCACTAAACTTTTCCTTTTCTGTGTTTACAGGGGTTGATTTTCTTCCTGAGCCAAAGGTACTGAGGAATGAATCTCAGATGGGACCCTCACAAGAGAAATCCAAAGGTGAACAGTACAATACAGACTATTTTGTAATAGCATGTGAGTTTAGAAACTAAAGGAATTACCTTAAGTGAGTCAAAGGAAACTGAGCCTAATCTAGAGCCTAAAGAATGTAGAATTGAAATGAAAGATTGTGTTTCGCTTGGGAAATGGGTAAGTAAGTGTATGGTAAAGACTGGGCACTTACATTATATTAAAGCTGTCCTTGCTTTTCATAGTCATTAACTGTGAAAACTATGAGATCTTTTGAGATTTTTTTTTTCAAAAATCAGTGGGAGAAGAATAATTAATTTAGGATAATATGATGATGCTTTTTCTTTCGTTACTCTCTTGCACTAGCTCTTAACACTACAGAAGGACCATACTTTATTTTATAAAGTGACAAATTCCACATAGCATTAGGTAATAATCTGCCAGTGACCTAGATGACCCTCTGCTTGTATGCACAAAAAATCAGATCTTCGAAATGAAGAATGTTGAGTGTACATGGAGGAGATTTTTATGACCTTTCTATTTTTTTTTTTTTGTAACTCAGACTCCTTAGAATCTGTCCTCATAATCTCACCCATAAAGAGCCACAAGAGTATCAATATTTCAAGTACTAAGTGGCAGAAAACCAAGGAATTCTTTTTACCCATCAACTCAAGTTTGGTGTTTCCTTGTTAGTTTTTTTAAAAGTAAATTGGTATTGCACATTTCCTACTTTTTCCTTTCTAAATCAATCCCTGCAGTGATTACAGATAGTGTCTTTTAGAAAATAAATATCTGTTATTAACTAAAGTTGATATTACTGAATCATAAAGAGAGTATCTTATTAAACTGCATTCAGTTACATGACTGACAGTGTATTTAATGTAAGTTAAAATCTAGGAAAAACAGTAAGATGTTCAGCAGTATTATTCTCAAGTATGAATTGTGGTGCAGTGAGACATCTTGGATTTCCTTATGGATGTAATTATTTTTATGTGAACTTCATATAAATTTATATCTGTAGAATTGGTCATTTGTGCTATGTCATAAAACAATTCTTCTTTCTTCCCAGCATCCAAGGTAGTAAATAAGGAACCTGAAGAGACATCTGAGAAACTTACAAAAGTCAATAGCTCAAGCAAGGTCAGTTGCCACACCAAGACTCCTGCAGCTTAAGAGGAAGTCATTTTTAGGCTCTTTTTTGTGAAATAGTAACAAGTTTATGGAGCCTAACTTGGTGATCTGCTCACTAAGACCCAAATGTAGAACTATATACTGCCATTGAACACAGATTTTGGAGCCTCCAATGAAAAGGTAAAGCACAGCATTTCAGGCATGCTAGAGGCTCTCTGTTCAATCACAAAATTTAGGGGTTTTTCACCTTTTCTCTTGGCAGTTGCTGCTTCTCCTGTATCACAAGTGTTGTAGAACATAGGTGCTCTCCAGGCTGTGGAATGTCAATGCAAAGCTTTCCTTGGAGACTGGCCTGGGAAGTGTATATTGGCTGACACAGAACACACTCTACTAAAGCTGCAGTTAGTCTGTGTCCAACCTCATCCTTCTCTGTAAGATGCGAAAGGGATGAGTTTAAGAGATTAATGTCTTTTGCAACCAAGTCATCACTAAATTTGAGTAGTTGTACCAGATAATGTTTCTCCTGTGCATAAGATTTGTATTAAAATGTAAAGTATGGGAGCTTTGCACATTTTGGGAGTCAGTCAGTTGTTTCCTTCCTGGAGCTGGAAAGGATCCTCTCTGACATCCTAATGATTATTGTCAGGCTCTTCTCTTTAGAGAGCATCCCACCCTTCTGCTGACTGCCATCAGAGGAGAGGACTGTACTTGGTGAGCCATGAGTTCTGAGCACTGGGACAGTTTCTTTGTGGGGACCATCTAATTTTAGCCCTGCAGCAGTTACTGAACCTCACATCCCTGCATCCTGTGTGTGCTGACTGCTGCTTTGTTTGTCTTGGCAGAGGAGCCAGGGATTGGGTAGGCATAGTCCTCGGAACTGTCTTTTGTTGCTGGCCTTGTAAAGATGCTAAAGAAATTGAGGGTTTATTTATACTGGTAAAGCCCAAGTTCTACCACTTCTATGAATATGGGAGGACAAGGCAGTTTTTCATGGTGAGGCAGTCAAGTCAGCACCTCTCATCAGCAGAGAGTTTGCTCTAACACTGAGCATTCTCCAAATGCCAGATGGCTTAGATGTATTCTTTTTTCCCATCACAAATCACTTTTTCCACATGCTGTCTCTGTCTTTCAGTTCAGATCTTGCTTTTTTCTTTTTTTTCTTTTTTTTTCTTTTTTTTGGTAATATTTTCACAACTTTGAATTACATAAAACTGGAAAAACAATTTTCAAGTGATTATTCTCAAGCCATATTAAAAAGCTGTACAACTCTGCAGTCTAATGTTTTGGAAACATTAGTCTTCTAAAAAAGCTGTTATAGAGGTTAATTTGGGGAAGGAAATTTATTGAGGGAATGAAAATTTGTTACAGCTGCATAACTTGAGAGTGTAATGATGCTACAGAGTAATGCAAATCA
Source organism: Regulus satrapa (assembly GCA_013396955.1). Classification (NCBI taxonomy): domain Eukaryota; kingdom Metazoa; phylum Chordata; class Aves; order Passeriformes; family Regulidae; genus Regulus; species Regulus satrapa. The sequence goes on from VWZN01001185.1 coordinate 118,908, forward strand.
GTACTGTGTAACTTGGCATTATTTTGAGCTCTTAAGTCTTGCACTCTACAGTTGTATGATTTTTTTACCTGCAGTTGCTGAAAACAACTTGTTGAGAAAATTATGTTGATGTGGCAAAACTTAAAAATCTAGAGGCAGAAAGATACTGCTGTGTCAACAACTGCATTGCAAGTGACCTGTTGTATTTTGCTTTAACATTTCAAAATGCCAGCAAAACCTGAAACCAACAAGCATTCTTTTCTTTTTGAAAACTAAGTTATCATCATGTAACACCTGAACTTTTATAAACTCCTGTGTGAAAGTCACCTTAAACCCAAAGTTTTCGGTGGTATTGTGCATTGAAATCAGTAAAACATCTACTGAAAATCCTACTCTAAAGCTTTTCCCTGCATAAAGAAATTCTATGTCAAATAACATCACCAAATATTGGGATTAAACTGTCCAGAAATGGGCAGGTTCTGTTTTGAGGGGGAAATTGGACTGGATGACCTCCAGAGGTACCCTCTAAACAGCATTTTTATTAGTCTATGACTATAATGGAAATGAACTGGATATATTGAGGCTTTGATCTTTCTTCTGTATTACTGTTTCCATCCCTGACTCTTGTAGTCTCTGAATTAGTGAGGGATTTAGTGACTGTGACATATTGGTGGAGGGGTACAGCACCTTAAAATTCTTTCATGTCTTTGCAGGTCCAACAACCTTTTTTTTCCTCACAGTACCCAGATGATGACCCAGACTACTGCATATGGATTCCTCCTGCAGGTATCAACCATTTCCTTACTGGTTTTAGTCTTATAACTCGGGAATCTTCCTAATAAGTCATCAGGATGTCCTTGTAAGTCCTTGAGAAAAAGCTAGATCATTAATAGTTTACTCAGAACCTGATGTTTTGTGGCATGTTATGCCCCATTTTTGCTGTGTAGCCATGCAAGTCTTGCAGTGAAATACAGACTATATCTGTAGTAGCTTCATGGCAATGAAGAGATACACCTGAAGTTTGTTTTTCAGTTTTGTAAGACCTGAGAGAGCTAACTGCATTCACACATGGTGGTATAACATAGTTGAAAGACAAGCTCAAACCTTCCCTAGGGATAAATGCTCCAGCAGTGTTAGTATTCTCAGTTTTCACATAAGTCTCTGAGATACAAAAATGCTTCTTTACAAGTTTTTTGCAAAAATCATTGGAATACAAACACTAGGTCAGCTGTTTTGGAGAAAAGTCTTGATAATGCTTCGGTGAAGGCACTGAATAATTTATGCATTCATCCAATATATGTTAAACATGAATAATTTTTTTATCTTTAGTTCCAGGGTGTTTTTAGCTAGGTAAGTTATTTTTAAACCGGGTAGTGAATATTCAGTTCCTCTAAAATAGAAAACTCATTTTCGTGCATTGAGGTTTTCAGAGAGTTCAAAGCTTATCCTTCGCTTGATAGATTCATTGCTATAATTTTTGTAAGGCTGTTGCAAGGTTAGAGAAGTAAAAATAAATTTCACTGAAGAAAACTGTAATCTGGTGAATCATCCTTCAATGAAAAGACTGTGCATCTGACATACGAATCCACAGGAACAGAATACTGGATTCAGATTGCAAGGTCTGATCTGGGATAGTTAAACAAGCTGTGTCCATAAGAGGGAGCTCTGTTTTTTGGCTCTGCCTGACAATAGTCAAACTATTTAGTTGTGTTTAGAATAGTTCCTTCTGAGCTGGCATTATGAGGACTCCAGGAAAAAAAACCCAAACAAAACAGCCACAAAAATAGGAGTACCTGATGTAATCTTAACACTGTTAGTAAAATGGAGATGAATTGTAAGTGTAAATCAAAAGACACATTGCAATATGCAGTTTGACTTTTTATCCTCTGCGCTTGTGTGGCTGGTTCTACCTAGAGACTGTTTCTTACAGGGATACACATTTCTCTTAGGTGAGGGGTAAAAGGAATAATGCAACCCTTCCTCTTTGTCCATTAGGTCAAAGTGGTGATGGCAAGACTCATCTCAATGAAAAATACGGCTACTAAGCTTCCAGTGCCCCAGAGTACATCTGAGGCTTGAAGGACTGCTCTGTTTTGGACTCTTTCTCTACACATGAAGTGATGGATAAGAGACTTGGATTTTCAGATGCTGTTTAAATTCAAGGGCATCAGCAGCTGCTCTGACTCTTAGCTCTCCCTGTGTATCCTCTGTTTGTCTTCCAGATACTTTTTTAAAGTAAAAGCCCACACATTCTTCTGTCTCTTCTTTCACTTTTAGCCTTGCGTTTTTTTTTGTTTTGTGTTTTTAATTTGGCTTGAAAACTGTAAGTTCATTTTTCCTTTTGTAAATAGAAGTAGACAAAAACAGTAAAAAAATACCCCTCTGTATACTTACAGGCTTGATAAAATTTATTCATATTGGGTTTATGCAATTAAAATAAGAAACACTCTGGTCTGTTCCTGTGATTGTTATTTGAAGATACGGTCATGGTAAACACAACCTAAAACTTGAGGGTTCTTTCTTTTTTTTTTTTCCTTTTCCTCTGGAAAAAAGACATTTTTGAAAATTGTTTTCATTTCTCCCTTGTGCAGTTGTTGGAATACCTGGTATGGAGTGGATGGGAAATGGTGGCTGTATAGTGTTATAAAGGTCCAGAAATGCCTAAGAACTGAAGAGGCTGGCACTGTTTGAGGGAGGGGGTAAGAGAAGAAACAGATGGAAAGATATCCTGGAAAAGCCTATAATGGAGCCTGTTCTTGTAGTCACAGCATGAGCAAAGAGCCATCTTAATGCAGTTCAGGGCATGCCTGGTAAATAGTCTTTGTCTGGAGGAATCCCTGGCTGACTCAGGATCGTCCCAGAGCCTGTGCTGTGGTAAAGGCAAGGTCATGCAGGATGGGTGGGCATTTAAATAGCTGTAGGCACAGCTATACAGGGGCAAGGAAAACTCTGGAGTCTTGCCAATCAGGGACACACGTCCTGTGGGGTGTTTCCACCAGCCAATGGCTGCATCCTCATGGACAGGAGGGCACATCAGAAGCTGGGATGAAGGGATAACCATGCAACTCCTTACTTAACAGGCTCAAACTACAAAACAGCATCTTTCTGCCTGTAATCTTCAGCACATGTGGCAGGGTTTTGTCTGCATCTGCACACCAGGCTGGGGAGCCTAAAGCTTCCTGCTTCTGGCAGAGGCATATCTTTATGTAATCCAAGGAATGGCTGTTTCCTCTCGATTCAAGATGCAGGACTTCATAGGTTTCACAGCTGTAGCCTTTCCCCAGAGTCTTGTTCAGTTCCAGGGTGTACCAGGCAACTGCAAGGGAGTTCCATTCATCAGCAGCAGGCCTGGCAGGTTTCAGACAGGGAAAATAATAATTTGCCATTTATGTTCATGAGAATGCACTAGGGCAAAGAGCCCATGTAAGTACACCTTTATTGCTACCATCCTAAAGTAGGTGGTCAGTATATCTTTTCATCAGGGGCTGCTTTGTAGTACAGGCAAATGGCATTGACCTGCTGCCAAAAAACATCTCTGCGGATAGGGGCCTGGACAGTTTGGTCCTGGCTAAGACCATGAGCTCCCCATCTGTTTCTTTTCATACCCCCTCGCTTGTGCTCCCATCTGAATCTGATGGTAAACCCTGCTTTTCATTAGGCCATCCATCTTTTGCTTCACAAAAATCCATCTTTTGCTTCGCATCCATCTTTTGCTTCACATCATTGTGTAACGTGAACACCCAGAGGTCTTCCCCTCTGGATGGTTCCAGTCACTTTCATGGTGGCATTTATTAAAACCATGGAAAAAGCACCCATTATATTTGAAAGTTGTTGTCCTCCCATTGATGATCACTTGGCCACCCCAGAAGCAGTTTCTCACTGATACTGAACAGCTGTGTAATGCATGACAGGTTTGACTATTCTCCTTTTGGACCAGGTATGTGTGTCATTTGTTAAATATAGTTTTCCTCCAATAAGAGCTGTAAAACAGTACGTGGACATGGGAGTAGAGGTCACCATATTTCACAGAAAGGGATCTACACAGCAAAAGAGCTTCACACCTTTTCATCAATTTCTCATCCACTGTGTGACAGGCCATCACCCTAATCTCACCTCTGTATGATCTGCAGGCTTCCTCCAAATTTTTACATCTTGCTGGCAATAGTAACTCAGCTCTTTCTGCAAGTCAAAGATCTCCTGATGGTCTGTGTACATGTCAAGAATTGCTTTTTTTTCCTTAAGCACCACACTGTGCAGCCTTATAATAATTCTCTTGAGGAAGAAGGCCTATGTTACTCAGATTTTAAGCAGTATTGAAAAAATGGAGGAAATAACTTTTGCAGTCCTTGATACCCGCAACTTAGGGAAGACTGCTTAGCTTCATGACTAGAAAATGTAAAAGAGTCCATGAAAATGCAAACTCTGCTTGCACGTCAGTTTAACACCCTGGGTAATTAATTGCAGGCATGTTTTTGTCTTTCAGAAGCTGCCTGACAATGGAGCAGCCATCATAGCCTCTGGCTCTAGAGAAGCCTAGCCCTGAAACTTGGGTCATTAAGCAGCTGACTGAAGTCCACGTGTACCATAAAGCTCCCATTCTCCTTCAATTTTCCTTTGCACTCCTTCATCCCATGGGGCATCTGGCACTCCATGGCAGAAATGTAATTTGGGCCACACGTGGTTTCCTGCACGTCCCGTCTCGCAAGGAGAGCCCTGCCCTACTCATGGGGTTTTGATCCCAGCCATGGAGCGCTGCTGCTGGCTTGTGTTACAGGCCTGTTCGTGGCACAGACTGCACTTCCAGCCTCTATCTTTGAGGTGCTTCTCCATGTAAAATCTGAGCCAAGCAATCTGGGTTCCCCAGGCCCATGCAGTAGTCTGCAGCTGGGGCATCTCCTTCTCGTGGCGGTGGTAAGTGCATGCAAGCAAGCAGAGCTGGCAATAATATTCACAGCTATGGATGTGATCATAGGGTGTATGGCAAATCTCACAGACGTTTCTCACCCAAAATACTTTTCCTGACCTCCCTAGCCCCACAATGATTTTCACTATGTCAGATGTCAGAAGAGGGAAGGACCCCTTCAATATCTAGAACTGTTCCTTGGCTTAAAAACCCCCCAGCATTTTTTTCCATTCAGATAGGAGGATGATGAGTACATTAACATGCACCAGGTCCTCAAACAAAGAGATCCCACTCAACATGACCTTCCTATGCACAGAATACTCTGGTTTTTCATTGAGCTCTCTTGCTCTGCTCAACCATTCTGCACCACTCCAACCCTTCACTGCTCCAAGCACTCTGATACCTCCAGCAAAACAGAAAGAACCATCACTGGTGGGTTTTAAACATGCAGCACTAATGTTTGTCTAAAAGAACAGAGATAGGCTGTGGGGTCCTGAGTACCTCACTCCCAACAGCTTTTACTGCCAGAGCAGTGGGTGGAAAGCCTGGTCACACCTCAGTTCTCTCTGACTTTGCACAAGCATAATGATTCAGTCGGAATTTTTTTCAGATTTCTTAATGCTTAAGATAACAGTGGAAGACTGCAGTGGAAGACTGCAGTGGAAGCTGTGGGAAAGATCTGAGCAACACCACCAGGATCAGACATTTGGAATAAGTCATCAGAAACTTGCTCTGTCTCGTCTCAAAAAAGTGCTTTGTGAGCTTCATGCATCAGTACCTCATTCAAATTACCAAACCTCTCGTTTTTCATGTGCTACCTCTGGAACATCTGGAATGACTGTTCCCACTGCTATGCTTGCTCTGTGGAAGCCACAGACCAGGCTGATTTCTCCTCTACCATCCTCTTTACAGTTAAAGGTTGGGGGTAAGAGACAGACTTGCAAATACCCACTCTGGGGACTTGTGAGGGCAGCTGCTTCCACCATAAAACAGTCTGAAAAGGCTTGGCTGTGTGCTGGGTTTTCTGTCTCATGTTTGCTGCACTGACCAATGGATAAGGAAACTCAGAGCAAAGACTTCATCTCAGGCATAGCTGTAAGGTCCCCCTTGCCAAGGGCAAGTAGAGCTCATCCCACTGCCCCTCAGCCCCTGTGTGACACCTCCACATTAGCACATCACTTTGCAAGGTCATTTTTTTCCAGATGACTTGGTGACTTTGACCCAGCACTGTTGCATTTTCTCTCCATTTCTTCAGAAGGCACAGATGAGAGCAAACAACCTCCAGATGGAGCCCACGATGCACAGACCTCACCACACCTGAGGTGTCCTGCGACCCAAGGAGGAATCTCGGCTGTACCTGTGGTCCCTGAAGGGTGCTTCCTCTTACTAATCTAAAGAAAACTGAGGCCACTTTTTGGAATGGAAAGGAGCATTCAAAAAGTTCTTCAAAGCACTCAAAGGAGCAGAACACCTATTTGGTTACCTACTTGTTGAACCGTGTTTACAGCATTAAAAAGCTACAGGGCACAGAGAGATGTCATTAACGAGCAACCCGTCCTGTAGCAGCTCGCAGGCCTTGCTCCAGCATTCCCCAAGTGATTGTTTAAAGCTGCTGTCTCCTGCACAAGGGCATGATTAGATCGTATTTTCTTTGGAACATGTGTTTACCCCATTATCATACTTACTTTCCACTGCTACAAAACCTCCAGTTCTCTACTCACCTAATATATACTCTCAAATTTATGGAGCATTAATGCCCTGAGGCCCTTGAGCACCTAATGTTTGGGCAGCTGGCTGTAGTTCTATGAATAAAGAATATGTATTTTTGATACCTGTGTAGCATCACATTCTGCTGTTCTGAGGTAGAGAATACACTCAGCATAGCTGTAGACTTGATGAAAGGGACTTTTTTAGGTTGTTTTTTCTACATTCTGAAAATTAAATGCTCTCTTAAGAGCTCTCGGTTTCATTTTCAGTGAAGTGAATTTGAAGTAAAACATTAAAAATGTTTGTTCTTTAAGTCAAAAAATATCTATATATCAGCCTAATTTGCTTAATTATGTTTTGAAATTGTGGAAGTGTTTTGTTGATTGTGCAGCTGTGTGGATGTATATGCAGGTGTATGCACACTTTCAACCATGAATATATTACTTTGTTCCTCTGCTTTGACCTGTTAAACCACTTGAAACTCAAGTTTATTCTTTGTCTGGATGCAGTCTGCTGAAACTGCAGTCTTAGGGCATTTTGAGCAGCTCACCTATTTATGCTGAGTACCTGCTTCTAATCCAGTTTCTTGTAACACCCAGAAATTAGATACGTAGGCTAAGAATAGCATAGGATATGAATCCACATGCAGGTGACTGACTGCTGAAGGGAATTCTAATGGCCATGAGGCTCATGGAACAGCAGATCAAAACTCATGTCTGCTGGCCCAAGTGATAGACACACATTAGAAGGCTCACCAACTCTCCCAGACCCAAGGCAAAGAGCTTCTCTTGCTGTATGGATCATGTTTATACCCCTGTATACAAAGATATTCTTGTTGAAGCCTTGGCTGTATGGCCAACAGGCAGCATGTGCAGTACTTTGTTTCAAATGAAGCACATGAACTCTGACAAAAATTATGAATCAAAAATCTTCATATATACAGAAGGTTTTAAGACCTGGCATGTGTAATATAAGCAGAGCAGTTTGCTCCAAATAGGCAGTTCCTAGAGGGAAATGTTTATCCAGTGGCTTCTTTGAGTTTCTTCTGTTTGGCAAGTGATCATTTTCTTTCCACGCAGAAGCCAGGAACTAGACACCTCTTGAAGCCATCCCTTGACAATAACTTTCCTGATTTAATTTGATCTTGTATCTTTTCTCACACCAGACTGCTTTGCTGCTGCTGCTGCTGCTTCTCTGTTCTTTTCCCTGTATATTGAAGTCAGTTCAAGCTTCACTGTTTCCCATGGGACAGGACATTGTTGTGCTGAGCTTATTCCTTTATTCATCTTCATTCTCAAGCCCAACTTTACTTACCCATATGGCAAAACACCCCCTTCATACTTTTAGCCTGCTCCCGAGTTGCACAAGGGCTTCTGCTGGGAGTTGAACTTAACCAGAAACCAGCCTAAACCATGATTTTTTAAAATTTTTTTTCCCATCCATCAAGCAGAAACAGAATCTGAATTTGTATTTCAAAAATTTGAGAGGAGCCTCCAAGTCCAGCGGAACCTGAACCCATTTTTGGGGTTTGTTTTCTTTAGAGAAAGTAGACTGGGTGGGACACACCCCTGTCTCCTAGCTGCTGCTTTTCTTTGGACCTGTCACTTCTTTCTTTTTGGGAAGGTCCATCCAGCACAGAACGAAGTGGGTGGTATCTGTGGCTAAACCAGGTTTAGCTCCATGCTGTGGCCCTACCTGTGCCAGGAAAGGCTGGCTCCCACCATGGCATCTGTCCTGGGCAGGAGGAGCATTTGCCATTCAGGCAGAGTTGAGCAAGCTGCTGGGTTCTGAGCCAGCAGTATGAAGTGGCACAGCACCAAACAGCCACTACCAAATTTCTCCCTTATTGTTCTGTCTCATCAGAGTGGAGTCAAGGAAGAGCTGGGATTTGCTCTTATTAATTTGAATTTCTTTGGGCAGGAAATGGCAGAGTTGTCAGGTTATGATGGGGGGGGGGGGGGGGGGGGAAATGACACTTCTTTGCAAAAAGCCAGAGGATTATTTATCTGAATTCTCATAACTCGCTCATTCATACCCTTATTCCTCAACCACAAATAATAACCCCACTCCCATTACACCTCTTCAAGCAGCAATTCAGGCTGCTCCATGACAGCAAGGCAGTAACATCCTAATTGCTCTTACATGTGAGGGTAACTATAATGGGTTCTGTGGTGGAAAGATGATTTATTTTCCAGTGTTGAAAGCACAGCTGTAAGTACACAGACCTTCTCTGTGCTTTCTCCTGAAAGAGCTCCCTTGGCTTCTCAGGTGTCTTGTGCTGCAAGACAGATGAAACCATTTTCTCCCTCCAAATTAGCAGATTTACCGGAGTACTGTCATCTGCTCTTGCAAAGCACTCAGACAAGGAGACATGTTGTGAAGCACTGGTGCTCTGCACGTTCTCCACGACTGCTCAAAACACACAGACAAGTATTAAACAGTTTAGGCTCTGGCCCAAGCAGAATCAGTTACTGAGATTGCACCTTGACCTACTCCCAGCTTCTGACTTCCCTGTGGCATTTACATCTTGCTGCCTGACACATCCAGCAGTAAAATGTGGCTAGTTTTACAGAAATGCAGCTGTGCTCAGTGAGCGTGATCCCTCTGAAAGACACCGGCAGTAGGGCCTTTGTGAAGAGCTTTGCTAGCCAGGTGAAACCAAGTTTCTCCCCCCTAGAGATGGGGTGGGTGTTTGGAGTGGGAGGGACAGAGGGGAGGATGACATGATGTCTCTTGTGTAGAAAAGGGCAGAATTTGAGCTGTGCTTGAAAATACTATTAAAAAGCTTTCTATATACTTTGATGGGCCACTGAGAGCAAATAAGCAGGAGATTCAATTTTGTCATGCCAAAAAAAAACCAAAACATTGTGCTGGCTACCCATTGTGGCACTGGAGAAAGTAAAATCCTCTTGGAATAGGCCCTGGTTGTTCCCCAAAGACAAATGTGAAGATGTGCTCTTCTTAGAGTAATGGTGAGAGGTTACAGCTCTGGCTTTATGATTGCTTTCACATTATAAAGTGAGAAAAGCATGAATGAAAAAACCTCTGGCATCCATTAGGGAGAAAATTGGCTGGGAGGTCCACAGGTACAGATAGATCAATCTCCATTTACTGCTATCAGAAATAGATTCCATGCCTGGGAACACAAGCCATGTATTTCTCTCTCATCATCCTTTCACAGGCTAGGTCACACCAGCTGTGCTGTGTTTGGGGACAGAACAACTATGAAATCCCAAGCAGCTTTCCCGGCAAGAAGATTGTTTCACAATCAAGCAGTTTCATCTTTTTTGCCTCTATGCTGGGAGATAGTTTGGCCTCATTCTTCTTATGGCTCTAAGCCCAAGACATATGCAGCTATGCCCAAGCTATGTCCTGTGTCCAGCAGGATTTGATGATAGCTCATCTTCAGTCCTAAAGTGATGATCTGTGGTAGCTACATGCAGAAAAAGAGGCAGAATATCTACAAACAATGCTGAATATCTAAAAACAATATTGTTATCTTGTTGAAAAATTATATAAAATCTCCAGCAAATTTGATTTCATTTTTGTATCCTGCCTCCTCTTTATCTAGAAATTGCCAAAATGTGTCATGCATGACAGTTGGGTTAACCCAAACCAGTTGAACTCTTTCAATAATGGCTCATCTTTGTTTCTAATAGCTGCAATAGACCTGCTTAATGTTCTGTTGTGCTTTTTAACAAGCATCCAGTGTCAATGGGACGTCATTAAAGAGGGTTTTTGGTTTTTTTTACTGTAGTTCTTGCTCCAATTGTGTGTTGTAATAATCATGTTTAAATAGGAAAGAAATGTCATGTCCCAAGCCATGAGGGGGGCATGTGTCTAAATAATACAAAGGAACTGGAGCTGTGCAACAGCAGGAGAAGGAAGAAAATGCCAGATCCTCTCCACAGTCACTCAGAGTTTACTAGAAATAGGAATAGCTGCACTGGGCCAGAGCAAGAATTCCACTTGCTTGTTACCTCTCAGATGCACAGAGGAAGGACAAAAGAAACCGCGTGTGTGTGTTTGTACGCATTTATGTGTGTGTGCCCAGGCATACTCACACGTGTGTGTATGCCAGACTGTCCTCAGAGGTGCAGGGGGGCAGGAGAGAGGCAGCAGTCACAAGGTGCAGGAAAGAAAACTCCAGCTGGATACCAAGAGAATTTATTTACATCTGGAAGGGCTCAGCACTTAACTGGACAAGGGCCTGAACAATCAGGTTGGGCTGTCCTTCCAGGGAATAAAGATGATCACCATCATGAACTCCAGAGAGTTTTTCTAGCCTGAATAATTTTAAGTCGTGTACCTGTTTATACATACACATGCACATTCACACATGGAGTATTAAAATATATGAAGATACATATGTGCATGTATGTGGCACACTCCCTCTTCATATTCTCTGTGGAAAAGTGTGACTTAACCTGATGCGCTGTTGGCTAGTTCTTTTCAGAGAAAAGAGAGAAGATCTTTGGGACAGCACCCTCCAAACACACATGTTCAGGGAGTGCTGTTCATGCAAATTACTCCTGAACTGAGTAGGATTCCTGCCATGGGCCATTCTCATGAAAAGAGAGACCTGGTTTAGAGAGACCTGTTTTAGAATGAGAATTTAAAGCCAAACCAGATAAATCATGTTACAGAAGAGCTTTCCTGGCTGTTAAGGTGACCAGTTAAGATACTGGATCTTCCTTTTCTGAGACTGGGCTGGTGTTTGACCAATGGATAAGGATGGATGCTGTGGAACTGGAAGGTCAGATACTGGGGAACCTGATGATGACCTTTCTTCTGCAAGGAATTATAGTGTGAAATGAACACTGTGCACAAGGGGGTGAAGGGACTGTTGCCTCTTAAGCTCCGGTTTTAGTTCTTCCTTTGGACCCTATTACCTTTTGCACAGAAACTTAGTCTATTTCTACATCCTGCTTCAGCCTAAAGCAATTTATAAGTCTTGTTCTTCCCCTTGTGAGTGGGTGGGAAGCTTTTATTTCAGAATCCTTCAAATAACCAGATTCAATTTCACCCTCATAAATTTGATGTCCTACACACATCCCCTTACTAAATAAGCAAATATTTTTCCTAAAACCAGTTTGGCTTATTCCTAGGTTGGCCTTTTGTCAACAAAACATGAAGATATTATCGTGATTGGAAAAACTTCTCTCGGGCCTATAAACTGTCAAAGAAAAAGGGGAGAGAGGAGGAAGGCAAGGCTGGAACTTAGAAACCTCATTTTGGAAATGTCAATTGGGCAACCAAATAGCATGAATCATAAAAACAGTGAAAGAGGCAAAGAGACAGTGTGTTATTGAACAGTTATTGCAGCAAAAGAGCTGGTAAATCATTTTATATTTAACAATCCATCCATTAGGATGGGAAATGATATTTCACTTAGTCCCGTGGCACAACCAGGGGTTTTCCAAGCAGCAGGCTGGGTTCAACTGGCACAGACTCCCCAGGCCAGCCACAGCAGGTGGATGACATTGGGGTCTTTTGCAGGGGTCCTCAGCTCGTGTACCATCCTGAATGGCTCATGCCAGCTTTGCCAGGGAGTCCACCAGGGATGCATGGGGTCCCTCCTCCAACCCAAGTGTGGCTTCCAGCCTGGTAGGGAATTTTCATGTGCCACAGGTGAGGGGGAAGCTTCTCCCAGGTGCCTGTCACCTTCTTTTGCCAGCAAATTTAAACCTAATGGATGTTTGCTCTTCAGTGTCCTAACAGGAATCCTGGTCAGGAGTGCAAGTCCTGCTGCCTCCTCCAGAAGTCTTCCAGAGGACCTGCAGATCTCTTCTACCTCTGCTGATCCCCAAAGGTCCAAGCACACAGGTTTGACCCATGCAGTGCCAGGTCTCCCCACAAGAGCCAAGGGCACAAGGTGGTCTCTGTTTTTCCTTTCCTCGTACATACACAGGCAAGGGTGAAGTGAGACGAGTGGTTAGACACAAACTGTTTAAACAATCTGCTTCATAAACCTAAGGAAAAGCTTTTCCAGAAGCTGAGAATTGCTTCCCATGATTTTGGTGATTTTAAGGCAATTGAGAGGAAAGTCCTGGGGAAGGGCAGGAGAAACTGTTCAGTAAACTTCAGAGTGGCATAATTCTTTGGGAAAGCTTGCTAGTTGTCATACAGGACCTCAGAAGCAGCAGAAATGACCCATCTCAGTGACCTTTCTTGGATGTGCTGCCCCAGCTGACTCAAAGCCCTCTTGTCACAGCAGCATGGATTGGCAATTATGTGCTGTTGGGGAAACAGGAAGGACCCACCACCAAAAGAAATCCCTTTTCAAGGGATTGAGAGGCACTTGCACGCTGACAGATTTTTTTTCCTAGTTAACCACTGACATCAACATTTTGGATCAACCAGCAGCTGCTTTTGCCTGTGACCCTGACTGGGTACAGTAAACCAATCATGAAGGCTTAGTGGATAGGACAGTCCAGTCTGGGCTCTGACATCCTGGAGCAGTCTGGCTGTCATTCTGGTCAGGAAATCATCCTGTTCTGAGCTTTGCCTGTGAGTTGTCCCCTCTCTTCTGATGGCACAGGATTGCTCTGACATATGCAGGTGTGAGGCATCACTGGCCAAAGCATGACAAGTGAAGGAGAAGAAATGTGATTAAATTCTTTGTGGAATCAGGTTAGATCTGTTCCGCTGAGAGAAGTTTCTTCCTTGTAGCAAAGCATCACAAGGAAGAGGCAGCTGGGCAGCCACGGGATCAGGCAGGGTGGTGGCTTGAGTTGAAGTTGCTCTGACCTGCTCCCATCTTTTCCTCCTTGGACAAGCCACATCCCAAATTAGTCCCTGTGCACCACCACCACCAGTTACATCATCAACTTCAAAATGACTCACCCAGGAGAGCTGGTGGAAGAACCAAATGATGAGAGTACAATGCTGCTGCACTAGAGGGTCAAGACATCACAAAAAGTACACTCAGGACTGGGTGCAGGGCAGACAGTGCCCATTATCAGCTGCGGTCAGTGAAGTGACATGGGTCTGTCTCTGCTTTGGTGGTCGTGTTCCAACTTGCCACACTGGGTGTCTCTCTGCCATCTTAGAGGGTAGAGAGGAGGGGGACATGAAAACAAGGGTTCTTGACAGATTTAGGAAAATGCTGAAGCTGTAAATCAAGATCTTCAATGCATTTCATCTCCTTCCCTTTCGGTACTCAGCAAGAAAATAAATGCATACCCAGGAAATAAGGAACAGATGCGCAGGCGCATCTTGGGACACATAAATTACCATGGAAGTAAGCGGGCAGGCGAGAGCAGCAGTAAAGGCTAATTAGACCACACAGGCACCACCAGCATGGGACCGGATCTCCAAATATCGCCAACACCCAAAAGGTCCACAGCAAAGTGAACATCTCCATTTTTTGCAGTTATGGTGCAAGGCCAGCACGTTGACTATGAGATCCTGGTGCTTTGATGACTGGATGGGTAGTGATGTTCCCCAAGAATAAACAATCACTGAGGGAAATGAAGTATAAATAAAGTTAATGCCCTGGTTCTCTCCTTCTGGAGCAAATTCCCTCTTCCCACAGCAAGTAAGCTGTGAAACCAGAAAGAAATTAGGGCAGGTATTGGAAAGCCATTGTAACCTGTAGCTGCTCTTGGATTTGAGTGTGGCCAGTACCAAGATATTCCACCCTGTATGCAGAATAGTATTTTTTTTCTACTGAATCTATTGAGACATTTTTCTCTTGTCCCCAGTGCTCCATAAGCCCTTACTCAGCAGTGTCCCAGAGCATCAGCCCACAGTGCTGTGCAGAACACAATCCTGCAGTGTCCACAGAAAGGAGTACAGCATTGATTAACTCCTCAAAGGACAACAGGAGTGCTTAGGTCCCACAGGGTCTTGAATGGCTGAGCAGAGTTTGACTCTGAGCACCTGGAACACCTCAGGACCATGTGCTTACTGTGCTCCCATCTTGTTCTCCAGGTTTCTCTGCCTTGAAAATGTTAGACCAGCATCTTGTCTGTGCTTTACTCAAAGGTCCGTTAAGCCCTTCCTGAAAAAACCGAAGGCATCCCATGGCACAGTCACCACAATGATTTGTACTGAAGCCCAGGTGAAAGTGAACCTCAGCTGTGAGTACCTATTTGTTCCTTTAAGTCCCCCAAGTTTGATGGCACACACTGGACTGTGAATGCAGGAGGGTTATGGTTTGTATTGTACTTTGTACATTTGTCGAGCACTATTGGATGCCTGGGAACTGCATGGACTGCAGGCTGGCAAGGCCTGTGATGTGTCAGAGAACAGTGAGATGACTGCCCTGCTTTAAGGACACCTGAGGTGGTACTGCTGTCAGGAAATGGGACAAAACAGCAACACAAACACAGCAGTACCTGCACAGCACTTCTGTTGGAAGGGCAGCTGTGCTCATCAAGCACTGTGGGATAGCTGCCCTCTCAGGTGATCACAGCCTGCCACAGCTCCCAAAATGTTCTCACTTCTCTACTGGTGGTTACTGGTGGGAAACCTTGCTGCTTTCCTCCATACTCAGCCGTTAGGGCAGCTTCTTTCCCGCCATGCTCGAGGACTGAGATGGGATTTCTTTATCCAGAACCATGTGCACAGTTTCCCCAAGGTACTGTTTGACATGGACTTTTGCCCAAGGCCTCACTTGCTCCAGATAAATGCAAGCTGCTTTCCAGTGAGACCAAAGCATTTGCTTAATATCTGAGTTAATTCCTGTGTTCCCCAGATAGGGCAAAGATCAGGCACTTGGAATAAACTATCTGTGCAAGATCTCCCTCCCAATTACAAATGACAGAAGCATGGTCTTTCTTTCACCCCTTCTCTCCAACCACAATACATATTGCTCCTGCTTTGTCTGTCATTTACCTCTACTGGACCTTGTTTTTTCAAGTCCTGATGGCATTCTCCTCTCCTCTCCTCTCCTCTCCTCTCCTCTCCTCTCCTCTCGAGATACCATGCTCTTTCTTCACAAGCTGCCTGGAGAACATTCTGGAAGGGCATTGTAGGCAGTCCTTCAGTGGTCAGGCACCTTGGTGGGGTGTTGGTGTGGACACCTTTGCAAGTCAACAGGAGAAGTCTGAAAGTAGCCCCAGATCATAGAAGGTTTGGGTTGGCAGGGACCTTTAAAGGTCACCTAGTCCAACCCCCTGCAGTGAGCAGGGACATCTCCAGCTAGCTCAGGTTGCACAGAGCCTGACCTGGTGCTGTGCCTGATGACTGATCTTCAGCCCAGCACAGAGAATAGGAAGGAGGGATATGGTACTTCCCATTGTCAGAAGAGCATTTTCCTCCATGTCCTCCAGCCTTCTGCTGGAGGAAATATTTTTTGTTTCCTCAACATCTCCAGAACAAAAGGACTATTTCCCCTCCTGCCAAACAGAACATCTTAATGCACATGCATGTGGTCTCAAAAGTCATTTCCCTGAGCAGCCTGCTCTGGTGAGTCTCCCTCTTTCATCACAGGGCAATGAGAACGGAAGAGTCCTGGGCTGTATCTAGTCCTTTGCTGTCACAGACAAAGGCCAAAACTTGTCCATAAAGTCCTCTGCAGAGACTCAGTTCCATTGGGCTGTTCCGGGGAATGTTTGGTTAGCAAGAGTAATATTTATGTTAAGCATGAATGAGAATCAAACATCAAGCACAGGTTTCAGTTCTGGTTTGGCATTTCCTGAGCAAAATCCCAACAACATATGAAATCTTTAAACCTTCGGGTCTGCATTTCACACTCTTTCTTTTGTGTGTGTGTGTGTGTGTGTGTGTGTGTGTGTGTGTGTGTGTGTGTGCGCCTCCAACCAGGTTATCTTGCATTTAACTGGAAGACCCTGCTCCCCTGTATGTATCGCCCTGTGAGTGCGTCCCAAGGCACACGACAGCTATGGAAAGGTTTCTAGAAATCACTTGGGGTCCTGCTGAGAAGCAGCCACCTCTGAACATATTGCAGCACTCACTGAACGGCTTCCAACAATGTGAGAGCTTCATTTGTGAGACTCCAAAGGAAATTGCATCCAGTTGTCATTGCAAAAGAGGGAATTTAAGGCATGCACAATGTAATTATTCCCACTGGGAACTGCCAAAAACAACAGGGTGGCACCCCATTGCTGGGGGAGGAGGGGGCAGAGGAGCAGGGAGAGAAGCTATAGAATATCTCCTGCTGTGTGTGGCCAGGACTTTGATGTCCTATCTCCTCTGAGCACAAGCCCATCCCCACAGGATCTCAGGCCCTCCCAGGGGCACAGGAGGGCACCAACAGGGCTGGAGGCAGAGGTGAGCCCCACCAAGAAGCCACAAGTTCTTTGGCTGTCTCATGTGGGAGCAGCGACCTGTACTCTGGCAGAAACAGATGCCTCAGGGTAAGGCCACCAACAAACAGAGTGGAAGGTCAAAACTTCATTTACAACAAGTTATCAGCAAATCACCTAGATCCAAGTAGGCATTTAAGTTCTGAGTCCTCAGTTTAACAGGAATTTGGATGTCTAAACAGTTTTGAAGATCTGTATGTAAAATGAGAATACCAGCACCTCACATTTTAAGGAAGGTATTTCTGAGGTGACAGAGGCTCTTCTTGGTGAGGTGGGCAGCACGGCTGGACAGGGCACTGCTCTCCTCCAGGGCAGGAGAGCAGGGCTCTGTGCCACCACTGCTGCCGCCCAGACCACTCTCTGCCAGTGCTCAAAAGCCACAGGGCTCTGCCTCGGGGAGCTCACTGCTTTTGCAGAGCTCCTGATGCAATGGGCCAAAGAGCACCGTCGCTGGGTTGTCAGGCAGGGAAGGCCAGGGAAGCACACATCTCTAAGCTGTCCCAAGCTTCCCCACCACCCTCTGGGCTCTGCAAAACATCTTCACTTGTCACCAGAGTTTGAAAAGACCCGGGAAGCAACACCTGCATCAAATCTAGGCTTGATTAACCTGTAAAATCTCCTTTTTTCTCTACCCAAGCCCTTCTCCTCCCAGTGTACAAAGCAAAACATAGCAAAGAGCTCTGGGGGAGGCTGGGCCTGGAAGAGGCTCAAAAGAACCTAATCTCATTCCTCTGTGTATGTTTTTGCTTTGTAAAGACTTTTGTATACGTTGTTGCTCCAGATGTCAGCAGCAGAAGGGAGCAGTGAAGCTGCAGGCTCGGGAGAGGGATGTCAGCAGCCACGGCAGAGGGATGTCATGGACACACTGCCCAGCCAGGGGCATCCTGGCAAAGGTGGCATCACCCTCCTGTCCCCACAGCAGCACCCAGCTCCGCTGTCATTCACACAGCCCTTTTCACACACAGCTGATCCTGCTGTAGGAAAGACAGCCTGGCCACTGCTGTTAAGAGCAGCTATGTCTCAGCTGCTCTCCAGTGAGCAGGACAGCTCAAGGGAAATGGCTGGAGCTGGATGTCATGGGCGTGACACCGTCCTGCCAGCTGCCAAAATGCAGGAAAAGTCCCACAAATAACCAATTGTACAGTGACATGGTCAAAGCCCACTGATTAATCTCCAGCATCAGCTCTAGATTACAGTAGTTGTTTTGATCTGTGTGTTAAACAATACCAATGTCTTACTGAAAGTACATTTGCAGAGGTTTAACAGCAATTAAATTCATATGTATCTCTTGCATGGGAGCTAAGCTTCACTGAATATGGTTTCAATAAGCAAGTGGTATTTTGTTTACATGCTGTAATTATGATACTAAAATCTATACCTAAACCTCACTGGAGACAGAGATTTTTCAATGTATGGCAGCCTTTACAAAGGACAGCATGATGCAGAGGTAAAAGGTGACGAGATGGATGTGGGGTGAGCGTTCATAACCAACACCACAAAAACAGCTGAGTGGGGCTCCTGGCATGCAGCAAGATGGCCACCGCTTCTAGCTCTTCAGCTGTAAGCTACTGGATGGCTAGCTGGAATTCCTGAGAGATTAGCAGGGGACTTATGTGGGATGCTCTGTCTCCCAACAGGGTCGCAAGATGGATGAAGTTTTTCTCCTTATAGCTGTGGCTGTAAGATTCTCACACTTAGAATGAAGATTATGCTCCCCTCAAGTGATAGGATTCAGATCCCAAATCTCAGCCCTTTAAATTTGCCCAGGCCTGCTAGGTAGGGCTCAAAGTTGCACAGGGGAAATTACCACTTGGAATAAAGCTTCCTGGAGAACCAGCACCATAAATCAAACAAGGTACTTGATACCATTTCTGGCTCAAAAGCCTTCAGCACTTTCTCTCTCTGGATTTTATCTCCCTCCTTGTGACTGTCTTCTCAACCAACAGTGTAAGCTTTTGCAGAAAGGTCCTCTGTTGGTATTGAATGCTTGCTATCCAGAGATTTTGCCTAACAATCCATAGCCAGTGCCCCAGTGAGGACATATCCAGCACATTTAGCACAGGAGATAATCAGTAAGAGGTGGTGAGGAGAAGTATTTGAGATCTTATATTTTCTCTCAGTTATGAATGTGGACAGCCCTGCCCCATTCCATGGCAAAGTCAAATCATAATGGTGTGAACAGACTTCCATCAGCCCACTGGAACTGAGAGAAAGAGCTCAACGCAGGCAAGTGTAGGTGAAAAGAAGTTGTGTTTTTAATCCTTTTCATCTCTCTGCCTCACAGCACATGCTTTTCCCTGCCGCCTCCCACCATCACCCCAGCTACACTACAGAAAGAAGTGACTGGAGACTGGTTTGGTGGGGAAGGTCAGTATATGAGTAGTAAGTGAGGCCAGAAGCTCTAGACCAGCCCCTGCATGGGCCCAGGCAGTGCAGGTTCATGCTGTGCCTGCCCACAGCACCATCACAGACAGTGCCTGGTCAGATCCTGCCAGGGCCATGCCAGCCTTGCCATGCCAGTAATCTGAACACCACAGCCCAGGTTCTCTAGGCTGCGTTACACGACCAGCTGAGCAGGATCCAAATGACTGCTCTTCTCTTTAAGATCTGTGGCCACAAAGGAGAGTTAATTTGTTTGTCATGTGTTGAGTTGATGACTTTCCCCCAAGCAGAGGAGCTGTGGGAAGAGAAACAGTCAGGGGCAGAGATTAAACGGTACCTCCAGTACTAAAAGTGAAGCAGATTTCCCTGTAGTGAGTTTTCCTTTCCAAAAGCCATGCCTGGATAATCTCAGTTTCTACCTAAGAGATAGCAGAGCTGTCAGGACATACTGCGTGCGGCCTCACAAGGAAACACAGACGTGACCCCTTGGCTCTTAGGAACAAATGTAAGGGGGAGGGGGAAAATGAACTAGCAGGGGAAGAAAGCAACAAAACCCAAATTCATACAGCAAACAAATGTGAGAGCTTCTATTTTTACTCAGTAATCTACATGCCTGGCCCCCTTCCTATTTCTTCCATTTTTAATCTACAATAAATATCTCTGAACTAAGCTGAGCAATAAATCTGGGGTCCTTTGAAGACCTTGGATGGCAGTGCAACAACAATACACTTTATAAATGAAACGTTTTAGAGATTCATTTTCCCTTTGATCTGCAGCATGGTACTCCCACTGCATGCGTGTGCACACCCGATGCACTTGCACGTCCTACTGAACCCACCATGCCATGGGAGGCTGTTCCCCGCCGCTGGTGATGGACATGAGAGAGGTCATGGATGGCTGCCACACGCAATGTGCACCCACTCAGGATGCACATGTGAGCAAAGCTCTTCTGGTAAAAGGACACCATCGGAGATGGGACCACTCCAGCATTGGTAAACAGCAGAATTTAAGGTCACAGTGGTAGAATTAATTGTTCAGTGGTAGAGGCAGGAAGTGGTTATAAGCCGTAGGGTTTGTTTATTTTTAAAGCACAGTGAGAGAAGAGGAAAAGAACTTTATTGCATGATATCTTCCTTGTACCCACAGGACCCTCAGCAGGGTCATGTCCATGAGATCTACTACGCAGCCTTCAGCCCTGAACCAGCAAAATGAGGGCAATTGCTATTTGTCATCCTTTGTGTAAGCCTGCTCTGGACACTTCGCCTGTGGGGTTCACAGACAATTGTTGACAGTGGAAAAATAATGAGGCACTGATCACTTCACCACTCCAGTGGCTGTATAGCTGAGTCCACTATGGCCTCCCACAGCCACTGAGCTGAGAGGATGCAGAGCATTTATGAACTGCACATTTCTCACCAGTGCATTGCCCACTTAATTCCCAAATACAGCTCCCCTGGGCCAGCAAAATTGCTGTAGATTAGTAAGCCAACAGGACCTTTAAGCATAGCAATTTAGGGCAAGAAATAAATTTTTTAAAAACTTCAAATCCACAGCTCGAAGAAAGAGAATTAAATCTGGCTGTGAGAAGCATGAGTGGCCCAGACTCATATTTCCTGGTTACAGAAATGTGAAGGCCCTGTTTCATCAGCTCAGCCTCCAGGAGTCAATACTCACAGAGCTCTGTCACAGTAGGTACAGAGATAAATCCTACTGAGCGTGAAAAGAGGTGGTCATGTCTCGAGACATCTTCACTTCTTCTTCTCTGAGGATTCTCACGCAAGGGCCAACCTGGATCAAACCTCTTTGACTTACCTGAACTGACAGGATCACAGTAGGAGGGAGGAGATCCATGGGTGTGTCACCTACACTGCAAACAGACCAGCTACAGCACGAGTTGTAGAGCTGTAGAGCTGGGTTGTAGAGCTGGGATGTTACACCCTGAGGAACAGATAGAAGGTTGCTGCCTATCAGTCTTACTAATTTTCTGGATAATCCACCCACTTGTTACCCTGCCATTGTGCAAGCATCAATCCAAGCTCCAGAATACCAACTTCTACTGCTTTTTTGGGTTCACTCCTGACAGTTATGTCCAAAATGGTTGAGCTGTCACCAGGAGGTTTCCCCTCACTTAGTTGATTCGGGGGAAGAGCTTCACCAGGCACACACAGCTGTGGGGCCAGAAGAGCAGGACAGTAGCTGCAGCATTCTGAATCAACAGCATCCTCCAGCCCCTGCCTTCCAGAAATCAAAGGGAGGACAAAACCCAATCATTTGACACAAATTAATTTCCTGCAAAGGCTTCAGAGTGAGTTAAAAGCACCCGCGAGTGCACACACGCAGAGCCCAGAGCCTGAAACCTGACCCGGCGCAAGCTGCAGCGAGCCAGCCTGACCCGGAGGGAAGCGGGAAGCTCCCCATCCCTGCGGGAATACCTCCATCCCTGCAGGAAGCTCCCCATCCCTGCGGAAAGCTCTCCATCCCTGCGGGAAGCTCTCCATCCCTGCGGGAAACTCTCCAGGGTTTCCCTGGAGAGGATGCGAGCTGGAGACTGATGCGAGCCGGGCTGCCCCTCATCGGTCTGAGCCGGAAAGCCAAGGGGAGCGCCAGTGTTTGGCAGATCTGTGCCACAGGCAGAAGGGCTGAGCAAAATGCTGATCCTCCCTTGCCTACTCTGGATCCCTCCATAATAATTTTCCAAGCTCTTTTTACCCATCTTGGAAGGCTTGTCCTCCAGCTGCTTCTCAGGTCCCTCTCACACTAGGTCTTCTAACCATGAGGATTGTCACAGCCAAGCTTCAGGCAATTCTCCCAACTAAAATCAGAAGATCCTACTTAAAATGGAATATTTCTTTTTAAAGGATTGAGATCTTTGCAAGGTTTGCTTTCTTGCTGTGCAGGCTACACACAAGCTTTCCTCTCCCCCCAGGAGCCCTGTTGTCATTGCTTTGAGGATGTGAGAGATGAGAGCCATGCGTAAGCACAGCACTCCAGGAGCTGGAGCTCAAGAGCATTCAAAGAGCAAGACCCGAGGAGAGGGGGTAAGTTTGTCTCTGGTGTCTCAGGTCACAAACAGGGGCTGGTTGTACAGGGCTGGGGAGCAGCTGGGGGTGGCTGGGATGCTCCCCCAAACAATTAATTCTGCTTTCAGACAGTGCACATGGAGAATAAGTATGGAACTAAACACTGGCTACATGCTCTGCACAGCATCGAATTTAGGGGTCAGAGGAGCTCAGAAATTAGGGCTGGAAAAGACTACAGGAGGTTGTTTAGTCCATCACCAATCCCAAGGGTGCATGAGCTATCCCTGCAGTGCTTTCTGACATGTTTTTCCAACCTCTCCTTTGAGACACATCCACCAATGGATTTCTACCACTCTTTTATCCATTAGGAGGGGTGACCTAGGACATGTTTAACAACTTAGGCAGGGAACAGAGAAAGTAAACATTGAACTGACTTTACTTTTTACAGGATGAGAGAAGAGAAGAAAGTCAAACAGAAGTAAAGAGGTGAATGAGAAAGATGAGGAGAGCCACAAAACACTGCTAAGATTTGGAATTCTGTCTCCTTCCACCCTCCAAGAGCTACACAAAGCCCAATCCTCCTCTCACCACATCTGGGGGCCCAAAAGGCTTCCAGATGGTCGACAAAAGAAGAGTCACAACCATGTCAGCACCCCCTGAGGTCACATCACTGCTGGGAGGTGATGCGTGAGGCCATGACTGTAAAACCCCCATCTTCGTCACGAGCCAGCGCTGACCCCAGGAGTGAGGTCGTGTTGGGGAGGACACATCCCTGGTAAGGTGGCACTGCTCTCTCCCATCCAAACAGCCTCTTCAGGTTGTCAGGAGCTGGTGGTGCCCATGCCAGGGCCTCACTGCTGCAGCAGCTCTGCAGCAGTTGGCTCATTGCAGTGCAAGGTTCCAAGTCTGTTAGAGCCCTGTAATAGCAGAGCAACTACGCTCGGTACAATTCAACATTACCACTGCTGTTGATCTTGGCGTATTATTTCTCCATCTTCCGAGCCATAAATTTCCTTCCTGGACTCTGTGACTTGTTTTATAACCGCACTCTTTGTGCTGAGACTGCAAAGCCCTGGGGACAAGACCTTTGCCTCCACACTTTCTATTTAGGGCCATGCAGCTTTATGACACTAACAGAAAGAGTAACTTCCCAGATGACTTTGCAGCCATCACAGAAGTTTTTTTGAAATGCTACTTTTTTGGCTACTCAGAAGGTTACCGATAAGAGCAGGGATAAGCCTCAATCCCAAGCTGCTACCACATGGGGATGATGAGATCCTGGTAGCTTGCTTGCAAATATGACCTACAACAAAGCATAAACTCTTCTCCCTGATCTCCCAAATGAATCAGCATTAAATTCCCACCCAGAGTCTCATTACTTGGCCTCTGTTTCTCAAGTCTGAAGCCTTTAAGGAGGTAAGCAGCCCTACCACATTATCACTGGAAGCCCAGCTGCCTGCACGATCTCTGCACCAAGATTTGGGAGCTCAAGCAAGAGCAGGGTTTGCACTGCACATGTTTGTGTTTGACTCTCAGAGAGGCCCGGAGCTCACCAGCCTCCCAGCTTGTGCATCAAGACCAGCACCACTAGACTCATGCCCCAGTTCCCATCCCAAAGTCAATTGCCCCCACCAGCCTTCTTGCTCTGGACCCCTGCAAGAGTCACTTTTCATTGGGGTGAGGGAACCTCAGCAACGCTTTCCATCACTGCCTGCCTCAACTTGGAGAGGTCCCTTGAGTGCACCATGAAAGGAGGGGCACATCTGGGCTGGATTACAGGGTGGTGCAGTGGCTTTTACAGCCACAGACTCCTGCATACGTTTCCGAGCAGGACATATATGCTCATAGATCAAGATGCACAGAGCCCCCAGGGTTGAGTGCCCTCATTGATATAAGTCATTCTAGGTTGCCCCCTCTTTGGAGGGCTCAGCTATGGACACCTTGGCAGGCTGGGGGTGGTGGGAGGAGATGCTCTGGCTGATGCTGTGGCTGATGCTTTCCCACAGGGCACGGAGAATTGGTTTCTTTTGAGAACAGAGGCCAAACGGAGGGAATCATTTACACCACTGAGAAGTGGGTGTAACACTGCAATTTACTGGCATATTGCAGCCACAGAGGCAGTGACTTTGCATGGGTAAGGCGAGCTGTGAAGAAAACAAGGGAGGAGGCAATGAGGCTGAGAGTAAGTCCACAGAGATCAATAATGTTACATTCGATTTACGCCAGTTAGTAAACCAAAGGTTGTGGTCTGCTCTCTACAGCACTGGTTTCTCACAGCTCCAGATTTTATGCCACGGTCACTGCAAGCAGGATCTGTCCCCTGAGGTTTTAGAAATAACCTCTTTCTCTCAAAACTCTTTTCTTTAGTTGTCTGTGGGTTGAGAGAAAGAGACAATGATGTGTGGATGGAAAAACAACAACAACAAAAAANGCAGGCTGCAGTGAAAGGCATGGCCCAAAACACTTAATCACAATTCCAGCATGGCTGCCCTCCAGAGCACCCCAAACTTGGGGGAACGGTGTTTTTTTCTGCAGCATTGTTAGAGGAAGGTATTTCTGTCCTTATGCAGGCAAACAAGTACCTTCGAAGCAATTCACAACATCTCCAACATGAGCTGCTGGATGCTTTGTTTGTCTTCTTCTTTGGATATTTTTCTTTTTAAAAGGTCTGATTTTCTTTTTTAACGTGAGTGGAGAAGGTGGGCAAGACCTGTCACCCCACTGTCAGCAGCAGCCTTGTGCTGATTGACAGGCAGAAGTGGAGCTGGACTGGATCAGTGAGGAGATCTGGGAAATCTGCCCCAGAGTCAAAGGAATCATTCTATTTCTGTAATTCACCCCAAACTGTTCCACAAGTATCGATGGAACCTGACCCTATCTTCCCTATGAGGGGTGGCTGTCCCTGGGGTGGAGCCTTGGAAGCTTCTATGGGTCGCTCAGCAGAAATTTGGGACAAGTGGAAGCCCTGCTAGAGGCTGGCAATTGTAGGGACTTTGCTTTTGAGAAGGCCCAGTGAGAAACACCATTGTCACAGGGATTGCTGTGCAGCAATAGGTACCTGAAAAACGAGGAACAAAAACCATGGGACCGGGGACTTGGTCAATCAGCAAACCTTGCTCCCTGGTTTTCGCTTTCATGGAGAGTCTGACCTTCTGATGTATCTCTCTGCAAGGATTTTGGGAAGATTTCCTCATCTTCAGTTGCACTGCTCCTCCCCACACGCAACCATTACATCGGGCTCTAAACCCTCTATATTTATATTTTTCCATCTCCTGCTGGATTACTCTCCAGTTTGATATGGAGCAGCTGGGAGAGGAGAAAGGACCGTAACACACAAGGCTGTGGGTCCTCTGGAGCACACCTTCAGAGCCTCCCTCTAAGACTGCTCCAGCAGACAGAGGCTGGAGCACATAAAGAGCTGGCCAGTGTTCACTTCATGTCCCAGCTTCCAGCCTCCCCAGCCGATGTGTGGCAGAGTCTTCCTTGGGAGAAGAAATTAAATGTCCCACCAAAAGCCTGGTAGCTACTTCACCACATAGTGATTATTGCCTCAGTTTTCAGCTGAAACACGAACATACTTTGTTTTTACAGTTCTTTGCTATTTTCTGCAGGGAGTGGCACACTTTGGCCAAGCAGAGCCATGCATGACATCATATTTTCTTACTGGCCTTTACTGCACTGCAATTGCCTCACCAGTTACTGCCACTTATTGCCAAGTAGCTGTTTCACCACCTGATTATTTATCAGCCTGCCTTTATGCTTTCCTGGGTATTAAGATTCACTTCACTTTCTCCCTTCTCCTTGCCAATGTTTCCAGTGGAAATGAAGCTTTGTCAGCACATCTGCAAACATGTCGATTTCCTGGAAAAGGCAAGTCCACTACTTGCTCATTTCGAGCAGGTGATCAGTAACCATGCAGATAAATGGGTCTGAAATTAATTTATAATCCTGTCAGGGACTGCTGCAATTTTTAACAGACTCAGGGCCTAGAGTTAAAGCCCCTCCCTCTGAATATAAATATATTATAATCTCCACATCCTTCAAGAAATAAACTCCCTTCTCTGTTCTAATTATTGTGACCTTGCCATTGCAATGCAAAGAGTCCCTGAAAATGCAGACCAGCTAAAACCAAAAGTTTTCAAAACCCAGAGTAACCAGAGTTCAAACTGCACAGTTTAAAATCTATTTTTAAAGCCAATGCTGTGATATTGGAGGCCTTCTTTGAGATTTTGGAATCTCTGGTGCTGCTAATACTGTAGCAGTTAACTGTGTGCACTGCCACCAACCGCAGCATCATCAGGGGGCTGTAGGATGCTCTGGGAACAGCATGTCCTCTTAAGGCAGGCTTTTCCAAAGGGCTCTGTTTGCTTTGACCAAAATGGACTGCTAGGGTTTTATTGCACATAGGGCACTGTACCATGGGAGGTTTGCAGTCTCCCCGGTGCTGCTGTTCTCTGAGCCCACATCAATGACAACGCAGCATCACATCCCAAAATCCCTGGAAGTGCCAGGCCCACCTTTTCTCCTTGCAGTGTAATAAATGGCAAGACGCAGGGGCAGATGGAGAAAGGCTGCTTTTATGGCAGGGTGCATGGTGCCCCGGACAAGGGAGAAGGTGGAGGGGTGGCTTTGCATTATCAGCCCTGAGGACAGCCCCAGCAGTGCCAGGCACGGCCGTGGCAGAGGACAGGGCAGAGCTGTGCTCTGTGTGCCCATGCAGCAAGCACAGGCAACGGGGACCTGCTGGTGTGCTCCATGGGGTTAACACCATACTGAGATTACACAGCTGCCATTCCCACCACGGGCTCTGGAGCTGGCCCTCGTGTCTGGCAGTCAAGCACTTGGGGTGGCACTTGGTTCATCCATCAGTCCCCGTCGGGACAGCTGCTGCCTTCGTACAGCTGAGGCAGACCCTGGCAGGGTGGGGAGGGCACGCAGGCAGAGAAATGTGCTCCGTGCTGCAAGTGCTGCCAGGCTGCTGACAGCAGCAGCCAGAGATGGGTTTTCCCACGGTTCCTTCACCTTCCTGTCAGTGCTGGGGTGAGGTGCCAGCCTGGTCCCCTGGCTGCTGGCCTGCTCTCAAGGGGTGGGGAAGTAGAAGGGGCTGCCTGGGCTCAGCTAGAGCTTCTCTGACCCAGACATTAAGCATGATGCCATTTTGGCAATGCACTTTGTCCTTCTGTTTTGTGAGCCAAGAGTTTATAAACCCACAGGGAGAAGAACCTCTTCTTCCTCTCTGGCAGTACCAGTCCTGCTTTTGGCTGCAGGCACTTCTTTGCTGCACACCCCTGAGCCGCAAATGGGTCTCTGCTGCCACTCTTGCTCTTGGATTATCAAAGGAAAAAAAAAAAAAAAAGTGGGAGGAATCAATCAGATCTTTGCTGTTTGTTTTTCCTCTTCAGGAACTGATTACACAATGAGAACAGCAGTTTGTCAGCCTGGCCAGTGCCACCCTCCTGCCTATCCCTATTTTACCCCAGAATCAACAAAGTGGCTGCTGCAGGTCAGTCCCTGAGAAGCAAAAGGTTCGTGTTGCCTGCACGCCCCATGAGGACCTGCTGACTGGAAGGAAGCTCTAGGTGTTCCACCATCTTCAAGAGACATGCTGGATTCGAGGTTACATCAGCTCAGGCACATCCCCATCTGCCTGACACTGGTCTCAGGGTCTTTCTGCTGTTCACAGATACAGGGGCAAGTCTGTGCTGGAAGCTGTGATGGGACACCTGGACACAGCAAAGAGAAATGGAACTTTCCCTCTGTCCTCATCATGAAGAGAGTCCCCACCAAAGCAACACATCCCCAACAGCCTAGCCCAGCCAAGATCGTGACATAAAAGGATGACTTGAGCTACACCCTGTTTATTTCCATCCCTGCTCTTTCTGTCACAAGCCCAGGAGGCCCAAATTATTTACCTGATACAAAGGGAAGCAACAGAGTGATTCAGAGATCAAGAAACCTTTCATTTCTCAGAGGAAAGATAAATACTGCTCCTTTGCAGTAAGTGAATTGTTTGGCAGTGCCAGCACCAGGACAAAATGTGTTGTTCTCCTGGTTGATGAAGGATTGTCAAGGCCAAGCCACCATGAACTCAGCCATCAGGCAGAGGCAATGCTGGCATCTCCAGAGCCTGATGGATGTTTCCAACCTGTATATGT
Source organism: Regulus satrapa (assembly GCA_013396955.1). Taxonomy (NCBI): domain Eukaryota; kingdom Metazoa; phylum Chordata; class Aves; order Passeriformes; family Regulidae; genus Regulus; species Regulus satrapa. The sequence continues at coordinate 147,328 of VWZN01001185.1, forward strand.
CTTAGCAGATTAATAGAGTGGATATTGTAAGGAAAGGGCTAAAACTTTGCCAGGCAGCTGCAAGATTGCATGGGAAAGTGAGATGAGAAGTTACCCAGTCCATGGTAACCAGCCTCTTACAGTGGCAAGCAACCACGCAGCAGATGACCCCAGCTGAGAAGCCCAAAGTCTCTGGTTCACATCCAGAGTGTTTCCAGACACACTGCAATGAGCCCTGGCTAGCCTCACCTCCACAGAGCAGCAGCATCACTCACAGAGCAAAGGCCTGGTCATGCAGGAAGGCCTTGGCAGCATCCCCAGCTCAGCACCAGGAGGTGCCTTTGGTGGGCTACCCTGAAGTCCTGGGTCCAGAACACAGGAGCTTGATGGAGCAGCATTCCCTCATGAGTGGGGTTGGAGAGGTGCAGAGGGACTCACAGGTCTTGTTATAAATAATTATTAGATAGTTGGCTTTTCGCAAATATTAAAATGAAAATAGTTTAGTAGTTTAGTTGTGCTAGTAAATTAGAAGTGTTGTAAATATCTTTCTCACAGGACTCTGGTTCTAAACAGATAATAAGTCTCTCACATTCTTGAGATAAAGCTTATCCAGAGAGAAAAACAGGAGGTCTGGAGAGAAAGATTATGACCAAAGAAGTGGACAGGCCAAGGCCATTTGGGGAAGGGGGGGTGTTGTTGAATAATGCATGAAGGTGTATGAATATGTAACAAGTCAATGCATTTAACGAAAAAAATCTTACGTTGGGTGTGCTCTTTTGGTAACATGCCAAGAGACACCTGGCCAGCTTCTTTTTGCCTTATTATTCTCTTTATTATCTATTTATGAATAAACTTTAAAACTATAACAGAGAAGTGAACTTCGTTCTTCACAGGTCTCATCCTGCATACCTGGGTAAAGGAGTAGTCCTGGTTCCTACAGCCCAATCCAGCACTTGGCAAAGCCACTCAGCTGCCCTAGCTCCCCACCCACCTGAAGAACAGCTGTAATATCCTCTGGCACATGGACAAAGCTCACTGAAGGAGCAATGGGAAGAGTGAAGCCTCTGTGAATACCTTGTTCATGGTGTTCAGACAGCACTGCCTGTGGGCCAAGGCACAAAGGGAATGGATTCCCATGCCCACAGATTATAGAATCTGTTCTTCTTTTAACTGGTTATTCGGATGATCCCAGCCACGTGGGATCAGTTGTGGTGGTTAACCACCCTGCAGTATATACCTCAAGCACTGCGGTGCCGACACTTCTGCCACCTGCTTCCCTTTCCATTTCAGCCACAGCTGAAAGTCTTTGTGCAACCAACAATTTCTCTAAGGTCCTAAACTCTTTGCTTACTCTGTTTTGCATTACAGCTCCAAAGGGAGGATCTTTCCTCTGTGCAGTACCATTGGGGTTTAAAAATAGCCAGAAAATACAATATTTTGATGTGCACAAGTAAAAGCCTATTTACCTCAAATATTGTCCCAGGGGCAATCATAAGGCTACAGTTTGTAGAGCACTAGAGTAATGAAAGCCCCAGAAATACACTGGAGATTAAAAGGTCAGGTGATTTAATAGGAACCATACGTGCTGCTCCAAGTTTTCTGAGTAATCCAGCTTCTGCATGTCCTCGCTGCATTACAGACATCATGCATCATCTCCCCTTTCCTTGGCTTCATTACGGGGACTGAATCGCCCCCGAGATCCTAATTGCTTCAAATGCTCTCTGCTCTATTTATATTTGATTTTACCCAGTGGTTTCAAGCAATACTGATCCTGAATAACTGTTGATCTAGGGCTGTACCCTAGCTGACATATGCTTTGGAGGAGTTGTGTGCAGGTCTTTTTGAGCAACATTACACAGAGCAGAGAAGACTCTGCTCTTCAATTAGAGGCTTTATAATGATCCAGTCAATACCATATTTTTCTTCATAGACACGTGAGCATGATGGTTTTCTTATCCGTGGACTTAATTTCAGGTTAATGTGTATCTTTCCCCTATCTTTTGTGTTGGGTCTTTGCCTCAGCTGCTCCCTACCTCGGTTTCCCCCTCCTAAACTGGTCACTGGCTCACTTGGGCCAAAGTACTGCCAAAACCTTGATAACCCACCCTCCCTGCCTGGTGGAAATAGCAGCAGGCCCCACTGCTGGCAGCCCTGGCATCCAGAGGCCAGCAGAGAGGGGGAGGAACATTTATTCCCTTCTCGGTAGACACAGACCCGCTTCATGGCCTGGGCAAAGCGGTGCCTTCCCCTGCTGCCGCAAGGGCAGAGGCACAGCTCAATCTGAGTGGTGCTGGAGGGTGGGGGGCAGGAGGAGCACAGAAAGCAGACAGATGGCCACACAGCCAGCCCGGTTATTACCGGAATAAACTGGGTAAATCACAGGCTAAGCAGTTGCTCTCCCTGCGGTAGGAGAGGATCTGCCACTGTGATTGAAAATTAGCAGCATCTCGGAGGCAATCACGGCTGGGAAGCTTGCTGTGCTGGGAAGCTCCGCTCAACCGGGTGCTGCACATGGACTGTGTTATTACTGCACCTTAAACCACAAGAACAAAATGTTTGGGACATGCTAATGACACCAGGAGAAACAGAAGCATTTTGATTTGGTAGTAATTGCAGTAATTATTTGCTACCAGAGCAGATATGAATACAATATAATGGGTCTGATTATTTATCAGCATTCAACACCAGAAAGAAAACAATGCTGGTAAATACCAGAGGGTTTATTTTGGGGAACTGTTTAAAGCCAAGGAAGGACAAAACATCTCTGTTCAAAACAGGGCCTGTGGAGGCTCTGTGGAAAAGATCTGAAAAAGGCTTTCAGGCTTCACAAGAGCTGTATATGGATGAGGTTTGGCCCTGATGTGTTTGGCTTGGTGGCATTGCTAGGCCAGGTTTGCTGAGCAGCCTTGCCTTGGGCAAGACCCTGACCAACATATTGCCAGATGTCACCCTCTGGCAAAGAAATCACCCACAGTAGAACACTTTGGCAACTTTTTTTGGAAGACTTAGCAAAGATGCTTCCAACACTTGCAGGAACACACAAACAGGAGAGCTTTAGACACACCAGGACAGGAGTCACACCACCGTCCCTCAGAGGGAGCAAAGGCCTGGGAACAGCCCCTGCCATAGCCTCCCAGCATGCTCCCAGGCCACTAAACCAAGGAGAGATGCCTTGGAGTGTCTGCAGGACATGCTGGGGTAATTGCTCCTAGGGGACCCTTTTGGTAGAAAGCAACTTTCCTCCCATTGCAGATGGCAACCACATTCTTTTCAAAGGGAATTTGTTGTCTCCATTCACCTCCCTAATTGGCATCCAGCTCCCATGGCACTTTCAGTTCTTCCACTTGTCCAACCTCAAAGTTACTCTGCTGTGAACATGTCAGATAGAAGTCCTGGCCAACCTACTAACAGTCCCAGCTGTTTTTACAGCAGGCACTGATGTGAGCAGCCACAAAAGCAAACCCATCTCTGGGCTCCCCATGTGTCTGGAGCTGCCCCAGGTTAACTGAGAACATGTGGTCAGGTTCTGCCAGGCTGGCGTGCAGCTACAGCCAGAATGAGCTCTCAAAGCATCGACAACTTCCGTTTCCTCACCCCTTTGCTTGAATAAACCCACTGACATCTAGCTCAGGAAATAGTGCGATACCAACATGCTTAAATGTTTTCATCACCACTGATGTTACTTCTGCAGAGCCTTTCTGCTTCAGCTGCATCCTCTTTGGCTTGCTGGATTGAGTTTTACCACGTGAGTGTTACCCATCATTGGAGGATGCTCATCCTTCCTTTCCTAGCACATTCCTAAATTTCAAAAGATAATTCCATGCATAACATACCCATCATAAGCTCGCAGCAGTACTCCAAACAAACTCACTTTGCTCCTATGACACATGAACACTGGCCTGCCACCCAGGACAGACCTCACACACTTCAGAAACCTGACCCTGGGCTATGCCTTTGTGACCAACCTCTGCACACAGCAGCTATGGATGATTCAGGCTCAGCCTGGCTGTGCCAAGGGACATGATGGATGCCAGACAGCCCTGATGAGCCAGGGCTCTTCTGGCAGACCCCAGCACCCACACATTGAGGGCAGAGAGGCTCTGAAGGACGGCTGTTAGCAGCCATGCAGATAGGTCAGTGAGCGGTTCGGGTTCCAAGCACTCCCTGAGCACAGCGCAGCAGGTGAATGGGGTCACCCCGGCCTCACCAGCAAACACACGTGGGCCAAGCCACCACTGAGGCCTCCCCATGGAGAAATTCTTGGAAGTGTAGAGGCCCTGAACACACACACAAGGCAGTGCTGCCATGGCAGGGTTGCTTGCTGATGCATGTCCCTGTTTGGAGCTACTGGCTCACCTGGAACCCTGGCAGGAGCAGACCCTGCCACTGAGGAGGGGGCAGAAATGGGTCTGGTACACAGTAACCTACCCCAGAAAATGCCCCTATGTCACCACCCTCCTCAACCAGAGGTGGAATTTGTGTATGTAGTTTCCTAGGGAGTATTTTTCTTTTTTTTTTTTTTTCAAGTCTGTAGCTATGTAAATACCAAGCAGCTACAGCGTCCTGTGGCACAGGGTTCCCAGTGCAACCCCACGCTGTGCAGATCTGCCTCTGGTTGTTTGCTTTGAACCTGCCACTTGCTACTTTTATTTGATGTCCCTGAAGTTCTTGTCTGAGAAGCAACAGAATACGATGACACTTTAATTTGTATTGAGATCACCTTTTCTTGAGTGACTGGTGTCCAGGTGCCTGCTTCTTTTTAATTCAATGGTGAAAGCTCCCAAGTGCCTCAAGAGCACAGGTCAGGCATTTGTAAATTTTTCTTCACTTTCCCAATCATTACAGGTCTGATGCACTGCAGAAGTCTGTCAGTATTACCATTTCCATTCATACCATAGTGGATGAGACTACAGAAACAGGAAAGAAATACCACCCTTGCCATGGCATATATAACCCACCTGTATGTCCTACATGCATCACTGCTTGCAGATGCCTGTGAACACACAGCCTCATGCATGCCCTTCCCCTGCACAGGCTCTTCTGCCCATGCTCCAGCTGCACATCCACCAACATCCGTCCTTCTAGAACCACACTTGCATGCGTGCATGTCCCTTTATATTTACTCCTCCATCCTTCTGATAAAAATATAACTAATGTGCCATAAATACAAACACAACAAGGACGTAAATGCCACTGCAAATGCACTGTGTCTATAACTCACGCTGTATCAGAACATACCCCATTCAATCCTAACTCGATACGCACCTTTGAATGCATTCTTCCACCCCACACCTCACCACAACATGCTATGCAGCTTCAGGAAGAGCAAGGGAAAGCCCAGAGTTGTTTGAATGAGTTGGCCTGTCCAGCTGGAAACCCTGCCTCTCAGTTTTTCCTGTGCCAAGCCATGTTTCAGGGGCCTCCATCGAGCCTGGGGTGAGAAGCCTGGCCCCAGCAGCATTGCCCGTTTTGCCCATTTTCCTAGTCAATCCCAGAGATAGGCAGATGGGACAACACTCAGCATACAGCTAGAAACAGGGCAGGGGGTGGGTTTTCCAAGCACCACTGCACTTTGCAGCATAGAGGTGGTGAGCATGCCACAGCTGGGCTTCACATGGAGCCCTGTCAAAGACTGACCCAGGTGAGCACAGGGCACCCTGCTTGTGGGTGACTGTCAGAGGACAGAGATTTCTGCACAAATCATACAGAAATATATATATATATATCACACATGTGTGTATGCATGCACAGATGTATAAGTCAGAAAATGTTTGGACAACACAAAGAAGAGACGATCCTTTGAGTGCGCTGGTTGCAAAGGGACTTACCCAGGCTCAGAGTATACATGTAACAACCCATTTTGCCACTGCGGTGATCTTGGTTCCTCTCTGTTATTTTTAAAAGGCCATAGCATTAACCTAATTAATTTACTTTAATTGGAGAACAGTATTAGCTTAAATAGTCCTGCCTTAATCGTAGGGAAGCTGTAGCCAAGCTCTTCATACAGCCGCTTGTCCCCATTCACCCTCCTGCAGATGGTCAACACAGCTGAGCTGTGCTTTGGCACAACAGCCCTGCCCTCTTCACAGGGTGTTTTCTGCTCTGAAGGGAAACACCTGCACGTCTCCAAGCAAGACGGCTCAGAGCAGAGAGAGGATTCAGCTTAGAAGTTACAGGCTCCCCTGCTGAGCCAGGACCCAAATGTGGTGGGAAGCCAGGAGCTCCAGCAAAGCAGAGGTCCTGGGGAGCCACAGCAAGCTGACCATGCTCACAGTGCTTTGCTCAGAGCTCAGCTGGCATCCCTGCCTGCTCTGGAAGAGGAGGGAGAATGCACAAGCTGGTTTGGAAGCCACTGAGATGAACAGCCCCACATTGACGGATGCCAGAGGCAGCGACAGGAGGCAGTGGCTACAGCAAGAACCATGGCTCAAAGACTACACAGCTCAGTCCTCATTTCTCTGGTTTCTGCTGGTATTTTCTGCAGTGGGCTTTGTTCCCACATGCCAGGGCCTGGCATCCAAAGGAGGCCAACATCCTCATTCTCCTCTGGCAGTAAACTGGTAACTACAGCTGAAAAGTACCCTGTAAGATCTTCATGAATACACCTAAACTGCCTTCTATGAGCTTCAGAGTTGTTGGCGTAGTGCAGTTTATCACCATGTTTCACCACAAAAACTGTCCTGTTTTCTTGTTAACCCAGCCGCCCAGCTTGAAGGGAGAGATGATGGGTAGGCAGCATTGAACTAAATCCAAACAGATGCTGGGGGCCCAGACAACAGCCCCAGGGGAGCAGCAGCAGCTCTACCCCCAGCTCAGCCTGATCAATGGGCCGGCTGGGCAATGCCAAGCTGTACGACAGCTTCTTGCCCTTCACCAGCTGTCCATTACCTCTGGCCCCAAGGGTGGGTGTGCTGAGGGATCAGGCTGTGCTGGAAGAAACAGCCCAGAGAAAAGTATTCTGTAAGGGAGGTACAAGAGCAAGGGCTCGGCGGAGCCAGCAAGTCACTGTACAACCCTTGCAAAATTGGCCAAGGCAAATTAACAAGCTGCAGCTGACAGAGAAGGGAGGATTTCAAGATAAGAGAGATGGCAAGAAGCCTAGAGGAGATCAGAGCTTGGAGGGAAGAATGGAAAAGGCCCTCCTGGGAATGAATCTAAGTAGGACTGGTAAGGGAATTTATGCTAATATCTCTCAGGAGGCCTTGGAAAAGGGGACATAGGTAATAGACTCATGAGATGCTGGCGAAGATACCGAGTCAGGAGTGGGGGAGAGACAGGAATTAGCTCACTAGACAGCAAAAGGTAGGGAATGCACATTACAAGTACCTGAGATAGAGTATTTAGAGCTAAATCCAGAGGAAGAGGTGGACTAGAGCTAAATTATGGAGAAGAAAAAGTGCTCTGGCGGTAAACAAAAGGGCTGTGGAGAATTCAGGACAGACATGCAAGACTTCCTGAAGTTAAAATTACAAGCCAAAGACCATTTGGGTAGTTACCCATCCTTCTGTTTTGGAGGGGGGGAGAGCTGGAAACCTTCAGCCAGGCCACATTTGACTTGCCCTAGCAATAGGCAAGTCATTTAAAAGTCAAAAGCACCATCTTGGTGAGGGAAGCATACCCCATATCAGTACACCATACCTCAAATGAAGCAGCTGCACATACAAAGAACCTGGCATTCATTTTGGAAAAGCTCTTCATTTTCAAAGCTGTTCACTTGCAGACATGGCCTCCTTGCATTGTGGAGTGCTTGGGACTGGCCACTCTGTGTCATAGCTCAGTCTACTCCACCCCTGCCCACATGCACCCAGAGTTGGCAAATGCACGAGATCCACCAGAAGTGTGAATATAGCAGCTGTTACACTTTATTTCATTGTAGGGATTTAGGTTTTTTTTTTCTTCTGATTGAAAAAGAAAAGACAGAGAAAAGTTACAAAAGTAGTAAAAGGCAACAATATTGGCAGGACATCCCTGTTCCCTGCTCCCACCCGGGGCAAGGCAGCCTGCCCCACCTGCTGGCTGGCAGGAACCCATCTCTGGGCCCCAGCACCTTGGCAGCTCTTACTGAGCAAAGCCTGAGGCTGCAGGGCCATGCAGGAGCTGCCACCCCAGCCACCTGCACAAGGAATGTGCCTCTTAGACAAGTACCAGGCTATGGCTGCGCCATCTCCTGAGCACAGGGATTTGGTCCAAAGGAGCAATGCTTCCTGTCCTGCACTGGTCAGCTTGATCTGGCAGCAGTTAAAAAGCTGAGGTGGGCCATCAAAACAAGACAAGCAGAATTTCTACAGAGGCAGAAGGAATCAGCAGAGGAATTGGGCTCTCTTGGAAACAGGGATGTGTAGGGAACCATGATGGTCTGCCAGAGGTCCCTCACCAGTAAGCACAAGTGGTGGTGGAGGTGGTGCTGGTGCAGGGGGTGGCCCAGCTGTAACAGTCTGGAGCCAAAAAGCAGGCAGAGCTGGGACAGCATCAGGACAGACATCCCCTCACCACCTTGCCCAGCTGCTCTGCCTGCCTGAATGACAGGAGTTAGGGAGAAGAGGGTGGGGTAGGGAATTCAGGTCCCCAAGCCTACAGCCTTTAGACTTTCCCTGGGGGTCTCAGTGAAGGGCCCAGACCAGTTCAATGGGTAGCTTCCTACTGGCAGCTGGACTGACCATTGGTCTCAACCAAAGAGCAGCATCAAAGACTACACTGAGGCAGATTTAAAAAACAAAAAAATATTTTGTATTACTCACAGTTGCTCCTCTTGATCTGGACAAACAGTAAACTACTTGCTTCCCCTTGCACTCAGATGCAGGCTCAAGGTGGAGAATGCCTACACCAAGAGGTTCCTCTCTCCACGAGGTGCAGCAAGAGGAAAGGCCTTATTCCTCTGCCTCAAGTGGAGAGGTAAGAGCTTATTCTATTAACTCCGGCCTTATGGCACAAAAGACACACATGCCTTGAGGACAGTCAAACACCAGTGGTAGCAAGGCCTAGCATGGTCCCAACAGCCTCAGATCTGTCTGTGGAGAAATGGGAAGCCTTCACTCAAACTCCCCTCCTGTTTCTTCCACTAGCAGCCACAAAATCGACTGCTTTTTCCCACTCCTTGCTTCATCTGGGAATACTGTTCCACTGATACCAGAAGAGTGTACCTGAATTTAACAGCCTAAAAAAAGAAGGGGAGTGGAAAGCCTGCTGGAGACATCAAATTGATTTGTGTTTGGTGGCACCAGTTACCTCCACAATCATGCAGTGGGACAATACTATGGAGAAGCGTGACATACCCCAGAACACACATTGCCTCAGCAGAGAGAAGATCCATGAATACACAGCCACTCCCTCAAGTTCTTCCCTTTGATGATGCTGAGAGGTCTGAAGGTGGGTGCTGTGTTTTCCTGGATTACTCAACACAGACCTTCCAGTTCTAGAATTTTATTCTAACCCTAGATCTACATATAGATGTCTCACTCTCCCGTTTCAATCTCTTTTTGGACAGTATCACTGAACTGCCAGTAGATCATCTGGAATGCACAGCTAAATGTGCCAGTTATTCCTCCACACACTGCCCTGTCCTAGGGTTCTCCACTTCAGAGAGCTTGATGTGAATGCAGTCACTACAATCCCAGAGAGGGATCTTTTTTTGCAAGCAGCTCTGTAGAGCCTCTTTCTCCAATCCTGAGCTCACTTCTGAGTGGGAGAAGGGTCTATAGCAAAGCACTGTAGACCCAGGTATCCTTGGGAAACTGACTGAATTTGGTTTAATAGCTTGATCACTCATCCCTGCTGCCATGCAGGTCATACTAACCCCCAAACACCTCTGGATATCTGGATATCTTCCATCCTCATGTTTGACATTGCCTTGGTGGCAGTTCTTGTGGTTTGTGGACCTGACTGGTTTGCTTTGACCTGAAAGACAAAACCCACTCCCTTTGCCACTGCTCGGATCCATTAGTGGTATGAGAATAGGCACTGCTGCCAAGCCATTTGCTTCCTCCTGCCAGAGCAGCTGCACTGCAAAGATGTGTCATTGCCCCTTCTTCTCCCACTAGCTCCCCTTCTTCCTGCCAGGCAGGACACTGGTTGATAGTTCCTGAGGTTTTTTGGAGAAACTCCTTCAGTAGGCACATGACGGTTCTTCCACTGGAGCTATCGGGCTCAGCGGCTTCAAGGTGCTGAGGGAACGGAAGGCAAACGTGGAGGGATCATACATAAAGTGGGGCGGCGGGCGGCCTCCGCTGATGCTCTGCAGGGGAATAAAAAGAGGCATGAAGTCAGTGCTCATATCAGCTGCAAACAGTGAAGTCGTTGCCTTGAGTGCTCTGTCATCCCCCTCTCTGATACAATTACACCTCCTTGAATGGGTGGTCACACTTACAGTTGAGGCAAATGGCACTAACATAAGCAGTGGAAGCGCTTTGCTCACATCCTTGCTCTTACCCTTCAAGATGAAAAGCAGGCTCACCTTCCCTTCCAGGACCGAGGTCCCTAGGATCCACTGAGCCCATAGCACCTGTAGCCACTAAGTGAAACTGGATATTCATGATGCATTTAGAGTACCAGAGTCAGAAAAGCATCACTACCAAAAGGTATAATATGGAGAAGCTTCCCTTACACTTTTCAGGAACTTCTGTTTGTTTCTTCCCTTACGCAAGCAGGAGCACTAGTGGGACAGCCACTTCACTGATACTTTTTGGCCAGGAGTGAAGGTCTTGCTGATCTGTGGTCCAGGAGAGTGTTTAATCATGATTCTGTAGAGTACATTCCCAAGGAGTATGTGGGAAGTTCAGCAGCTCAGAAACTCATGCAAATGTCTCCTACTCTCATCTCACTTCCATCACTCTTGGGAAGGGCTTTACCACTATTTTCACAGAGGTTAGGAAAAAACCCAATGAAAAACTGGTTAGAAAAAACCCAAAAACCTACAGGTTGGGCAGAGAAGTGATTGAGAGCAGCCATGCAGAAAAGGACTTGGTGGTTGTTGAAAAACTCAACACGAGCCAGCACCGTGCACTCACAGCTCAGAAAGCCAGTGGAATCCTGGGCTGCATCAAAAGCAGAATGGCCAGCAGGTCAAACGAAGTGATTCTCCCCCTCTACTCTGCTCTTGGTGAGACCCCACCTGGAATACTGTATCCAGCTGTGGAGTTCCCAACAGAAGACAGACATGAAATTGTTGGAGCAAGTCCAGAATAAGACATGAAGTTTTTAGGACGACTGGAGCACCTCACCAATGAGGACAGGCTGAGAAAGTTGGAGCCTGGAGGGAAAAAGATTGCATGGAGACTTCACAGGAACCTTCCAGTGTCTAGAAAGGGTCAACAGGGAAGCCAGAGAGAGACTCTTCCTCAAGAACTGTAGTGACAGGATAAGAAGTTATGGGTACAAATTGGAAAAGGTAAAATTCAGTCTAGATATTAGGAAGAAATTCTTTCCTGTGACGGTGGTAAGATACTGGAACAGGCTGCCCAGGGAGGCTGAGAATGCCCCAACCCTGTCAGTGTTCAAGGTGAGGCTGGGTAAGGCCTTGAGCAGCCTGGTCTGATGGTCCCTACCCATGGCAGGTGGGATTAGAACTAGATGATCTTTAAGGTCACTTCCAACTCTTAACATTAATGTGATTCAGACTGGGCTCTGGTGTTATATGACTCCCTGTTCCTTTTCTAGGCCTTTTCTACCTAGAACCATAGTCTCCTTTGCTTAGCCTGCACTGTGGGACTGTTCCTCAAAGAATTAGACTTTTTAGGAATAATTACCAACTCTGCTATCTCACAGAAGAGAGAGGGTCATTTCAGCACTTGTGATTCTGGTCTATCACATACTTAACAGTACAGGAAGATAATGTTTTGATGCCTCTACCTCTCCTTTGCCTGGGTTTTAATTTATCATCACAAGACAACAACACACAAATACCCCCAAAAAGCTGCTCAGAGGGTGGTTGGTCTCACCCAAACACACACCAAACATCAGAGTAAGCTAAGGAAGTGTCCAAGCCAGGCCCTGAGTGAGATCCAGTAACTGCAGCAGGATCTGGAACCCTCTTGTCTCCATGCTCTTGGTCACAGCTCAGCTCCATGGGGAAGCAGCCTTCATGTCAGGAAAGGCTCTAAAAGCCAGTGTGGGCAGCGTGTTCCAGCCTAGTTGGTATGTCTTCTGCAAATTAAGACAGGCACTTGAGAATGGAAAATGCCAACATGGTGCTTGGCATCAGCTGTGCTTGGAGTTTCAGCCAGAAAATCATGCCCTGCTACATCCCCCTGACACCTTGGCCAGCAGCATAAGAAACAAGAGAGGCAGATTTAAGGGCCTTTACTCAATAGCCACCTGCTGTGGGGTTATATACGGTGTATGCTCTGGCAGGCCTCAGAGCTGGAGGGTAACATAGCAACCCCTATTCAAAGCTAAGGGGCAGAATAAATCAGCACATTTGTCCTTCTCCAGAGCAGAGAAGGTCCCCTGCCAGTGCCAAGAGGGAATGGGAACAAAGAACCTGGCAGTCCCCTCCATTTTGAAATGCCAGACAGGATTAGGGGAGGCAGCTGAATCCGTTCATTTTTGGCAGACAGTAGATAAAGAGGCTGGGGAAGGACAGGTCCAAAGGACAGACAAAACTACAAAACTCACCAGGCTTTGGGTGGAAAGTTGTGCTAAGGTTTTCTCTGGTTCTTCTTCTGGGGCCAATGTGTGAGGCAGAGAGCCCTCCCAGGGCACTGCCAGGATAAGGGGCACAGAACAAGGGTTGAGGCTGAAGGTGAGGGATGCGAGAAGACAAAGGATGATGCCGAAATGCACAGGCAGTTGGGCAGCGAGTGAAGCTCAAAATACACCCAATCCTGCCTCTTCATCATGGCACCTCTCAAGGAGCCACCACAAAGATGATCACTGGCTTTCAACAACAGCAGAGGGCCGAGTGAGAAAGGGCCTGTGTGCCCAACTGCAGGCAGTACCTTGACTGCCCTCATCCATAGCAACACCCTGACCAATCCGCACTCCCTTTACAGCCCTGAACAATACAGGATCCCCCTTCACCTGCTCCCTGACTGACAGGGCAGCACCTCTGGTACCAACCTTGCTGGAGGTTAAGAAATCTCCAAACTCCCAACTCTCTTCTTGCAGAGGAGCATTTTTAGATTTGAGTTCATATCCAGCTCGAGGGATGACCAGACCTGATCTGGCTTAGTCCAAGACACCATTTGGGATCACAGCATGTGGTGGTCTGGTCCCGATGAGTAGCACAAGGCAAAGCTCTGTACACATATTTCCAGAATAAAAATGGCTAGAGCCAGCTGACAGAGAGGGGACCACATTCCTGCCACCCTGTTGCTTGGTCCAGCTGCCTCCCTGTAGTCTGGGCAAGTGTCCTAGCCAGCCTGCCCTCCTCCTTGGGCACACCATGCCTAGGACTTGGCTTTGACTAGGGAAGGGTGTTAAGAGTTGTTATTGCCGCCATAGCAGGTCCCCAGGGAGCTTGCCACAAACCTGCCTGACAGCCCCTGGTGAGCAACCCCAGGCCAGCTCCTGCAGAGGCTCCTTGGAGCACAAACAATACGCACTTGACATTAAAGGCTCATGTGTTCACTCTAATGGCATTCGGACAGCTGGGTACCGCTCACAAAACGGAGCCTAATATGGGCCCCGTGCTAATGGAAATCATTAACCAGAGCCCTCAATTTGCTAAGCAATGTATTTACACAGCTGGAGAATGGCCCAAATCAGACTCACTCAGCTGCCACAGGAGAGCACACAGGCTCAGACATATCCTCTGTCAAACGCACGTGCTCATCTGCACATACTCACCTGCCCTCAGTTGCCAGTACACAGGCACCTCCCTGGTCACTTGTCCACATCCCTGTGTGCACATGCAGACTCCTCCTGACTTGGAAATCACAAGGAGGGCTGTTCCACTCATACCAATCTTGCTTGCTTGTAATTCAAGCCATGCAGGGGATGATCTAAGGCACGACAGCACATCAATGGCTTGTACAGCCGCTCAGAACACAAGGTAGTTCCAGCATCTAGAGATACCCACACTGCCCCACTGCACACCTTATTGGAGTTAGATGAGCTCCTAAAAGGGAAGTAAATTCATCTTACACATGTTTCAAGCAATTGTGCACAGACCACCTTGGTCAAGGATGCCTTTTCAGCCATGAACATGTACCTACATGTACACTCCAAAGCATTATCACCTTTAAATACAGGGGGGGAAATAAGCAGGTTTGAAGCATATCTGTAGTGCATTAACAAAGAAGCACACCAAAATATAGTAAGCGGAGGGAGGCACCTCAAAGAAGTCCAGTAAGATTGAACATCATGGAAGACATGCCCATTTCAATCATATTAGGAACTCTCAGAAAACAGACAAATGCACAACTGTTCCATAAACCCATCTGTAACATAATTTTACATTTTGGCAAGGAAGGAGTACACAGGAAGAAGACAAATATGTAAAGCTACATCTATTATTATGAAGCTATATTCTTCTTAGAAATAGGTCCCTTTCTTCTTTCAAGTCTGTGAAAATATCCCAAATGTAGACAGTAACATGACTTTGGTCTCACATTTCCAAAGAATCACAGTCCTCCTCTTTGGACAAAGCCAAAGTGAGCACAGGTCCAAGTGAGCTTTCAGCTGTGAGAATGACAATCCCCACAGGAGGGGAGAAATGCAGTTACCCAACACAACAATGTCTTCGAAGGGAGTGGTGTGGTAGGGGTGATGGCAAATTAAGAGGACTCTTTGGTCCTCTTTCTTAAGAGCTCTGGTGGGATTCAAAACAGATCAGCTTGTGCACTCTGCCAACCCGTCCCTACTCAAGGCCAACCCAGCACAGCAGTCCCTTTCTTTCCTACTCTTGGGCCCCCAGTGGTTGGGAAATGCTGCTGACCTCTGTTTAAAGGATGCTGCCTTCCAGTGGTGGGTGAATGATCCCTTTGCAGTCTGTAGACTCACTTGTTACAAGTCCTTTGGGATGAAAGGCACCATGTAATTGCAAGTTGTAAAGGCGCATCCGATTCCCACCACTGCCCTGTGTGGAAGGGAATAAATCCCCAGAACAGCTTTGGCAAGGACAGATGCCTGCCTGGGATGCTGCCTGCTTGTGAAACAGCTGCCTCCCAGCAGTGGGCAGAGCCAGAGGTAGCACCAGTACTTGGGCAGGGCACAGAAAGAGTAAAGGCTGTCAACCTCCACAGAGGGACATTGACAGGTACACTGATTTAACTCCCCTTTGTCCTCCCTTCTCTCATCCCTGCTTAGTGTTGGAAAATAAACTTCTTCACTCTCCAACTTTGAAGCCATCAGGTGTGAGCAAGAGAAGGGGATGCACATGCTTGCTCCTAGTTACACCTGTAATTCCAAACATGCTTCTGACCAGACAACTTCGCAACATCTCTGCCTCACTTCCTCCAGTGCATAATATGTACATGTCCTGGTTTCTGCTGGGATAGAATTAATGTTCTGCCCAGTAGCTGGTGTATCCTGTGGCTTAGATTTAGGATGAGAATAATGGTGACGGCAATAACTAAAAATATCAGCCTGTTAAGCAGCGTTTACACTAAGTTAAGGACTTCTCAGCTTCTCATGCCCTGACAGAGAGAAGGCATAAGTTGGTGTTTTGCCTTCCCAAGTAACCATGATGCAGTCCTGCTTTCCTGGAGATGCCTGAATACCTGCATGACCATGGGAAGCAGTGAATGAATTCCTTGTTTTGCTTTGCTTGCATGCACAGTTTTTGCTTTCTCTATTAAATCATCTTTATCTCACCCCACAAGCCATCTCACATTTACCCTCCCAATTCTCTCCCCCACCCCACAGGGGTAGCAAGTTAGCAACTTCGTTGTGGGGTTAAGCCACAACAGTACACCACCACAGCCAGGCAGCTGGGATGAATTAATTAACTTCTAGGTGTTTCAACCTTCTGATGAGAGGCGATTTCTTTTCAATTACAGTCTTGCTTCAGGCAGTTTTCAAGAAATAGTTGCTGGCAAGCAGGACCAGCTCCTCCAGTGGAGCAATAATTCACATTTAACTGCTTATTCATTAACTCCGATAGGGCCTCTAACAATTTATTCCAGTCACAGACCTCGAGCAGCTGAAGGAGGAACTTTTCACAGGCAAACTCCTTTCTTCCTGAAAGTCTGTCCTCTTCCACCCCCAGGTTCATAAAGAATTTTATTTCAAGGAATAGCTTAAAAACAGACCATGCCAGAACCTCATTTTAGAACTACTCTCTTCCTTTCTCTTTCAAGGAAAAAAAAAAAAAGTCATCTCCAAATGTTGTTCTGACAAGGAAACCAAAACTTTGCAGTGAGCACTATTTTCTTATGTTTTTCATTAGAAAAGAAATGTTTTTATTTAAATTTTTAAAATATTTAAGAAATATTTTCTTATGTTTTTCACCCTCCCCTAAAAAACTGAAAAACCTATCTGCCATCACGAACATAAGGCTGCCTAACAACTATTTCTTTCCACACCATCACACTGCAAAGAGCAGTTCAACAGTTTACAAACATATCACTGTTCCTCTTAGAAAGGTTAAAAAAAAAATTAAATCAAACATTTGCAAATGTGTGTGCAGAGTTGTTAGGTGGCAACTACCAGACTTACAGAGGTGCCATCAGACAGACAACACTGAACCTTTTTGAAAGGTACTTTAAAGGGCCTAGCAGATGCTTGTTGGTCACTTGCCCAAAAGCAGAAATAGCCAGTTTCAGCTCTGGGTCCTTACTGGCACCAGTATGATAAGCCTTTCTTCTCCTCTCTAACACATCTTTAGATAGGTTTCTGACAAAGCTGACTGCAAGCTTTGATTTTGCCTGCCTGACAACCTGAAGGAAAGAGGCTGCACAAATAAAAGGGACAGATGGGTCATTCAGAAGGGCAGTCTGTCACAGCTCCCAGGCCAAGGCAGGGAACTCGCCACTCCAGGGTCCTAGTAAAGATCATGCTCTGAAGGCAAAACAAATCTCTTAGGAACAAGTGAATGAACCTATATTTCCCTACTAGTGAGCTGTGTCTTACACCCACCTTTTTCACTCTGGTAAGAAATTGCCTGTGCCTTCCGCATACCTGCAGCAGTTCCTGCAAATACTACGGGGTCTGCATGTGCCTGAGCAGAAGATGCAAGCACAAGAGAAGCTCCAAACACAGACACAGGCAAGACACAACCTTGCCCTAAGTCTCCAAGTGCATCTGAGTAGAGTTTTGGTCTGTACACAAGTGACACTACCTCACCCTCTCCTTCCTTCCTTCCTCTCCACCCTCCCCGTTCCAGCCCTTGCTGTGCAGCAGGAACACCCTCCTCTCAGAGATCACACCAGCTGCCTCCCAGTCATCCTCCCCTGGGGCCAGGAACCCCAGGTACCATGCTTCCCACAGAGGTGGCACGTGGTGCGTACTCAGGCGTGTGCAGCTTCCAGTTTGCAGGAGGCCAGGGCAAGCAGATTCCCTCTGGCCAGGCAGGCTGGCACAGAGCAGCACACTGCTTTCAACTTGAAGGGTACACAAATTAAACCTGCAAAGTGAGGATTAATTAGCCTGGCATGAGCAGGCAGCAAACACATGCTGACATAGTGCACTTGCCTCTGGACAAACCACCCCAGCTGGGGAAGCCAAGTGCAGGAAGTGGGTGTATTATGGAAGAGGTGTGTGGGAAAAGAGGATCACAGCTCTAGGTACTGGGAGAGGCAACGGGTGCCAGGTTCCCACAGCCACGCAAGCAAGAAGGGAACAGGAAGAACTGCAGTGGGCCTGGATGCAGTGAGGAGATGTGCCTAATCAGCCACCTTGGACTTGAAGCTCTGTGCCATCCCATCCATCTCTCTCTCTCTGCTTCATCACCCAGATATGACCCAGAAGTCATTAAATCTGACCCTCTCTCTGTGAAACATCCCTTGCCACGTTTCATTCCCTTGAACCACAGTGCCATTAGCCACAGCCACCGTTGACACACAAGGCTGTCCCAGAAGCAACTGGGCTGCACCTTGTTTCTACCACTCACTACCTTCCCCTTATTCTGGACCCACAACCCACATCAGACCACAAAGCAGGAAGAGTGCTGAAAATAGGAAGCCAGCCTCCTCACTCACCAGCCTCTTGCTACTTTCATGGCACTGGGTGGATTATAGAGCTCTTGGTTATTGCTCAAAGTCCATTCTGCAGGCACTTACATGATTCAACTGGTGTGAGGGCATACACAGCAGGAATTTATGAAAAACAGGCATCAATAAAAGGCCTTATCCTTAAGGAAACAGAAGAAAGACATGACAGTCCCACTTCTACCTGCCATGGGCAGCCTAAAGGCTGGTTAGCCTGTGCCATGAAATCCAGTAAAAGGCAGATATTTGGAATAGTTTTTAACAGACAGAGGCATTCCTCCCTTGGCTACACCAGACCCTTCCCCACACTGAGGAAACTCTGGACAAAGTCTTTTGTCAGGAACTATACAGAACAAGGGCTGGAGTTCTTCTGGACCAACTACCATCTTCAGCAGGCAGTTCAGTGGCTGGACTGGGAGGATCTTAGGATACACCCAAAGGGATACTCATGCTCCACCTTAGCAGAGAGCCATTTTGCTCAGCAGAGGCATGGCCATCAACTGGAGACAAGACACCACTGGGGAATCTGGAAGTCCAAACTGTCTGTGAGGGGCTTCTGACCATAAAGTAATCCAAGGTGGTGACTGGCCAGGAAGGCAAACCTCTCTTGTTGATTCTAAGATCATGGTCAGGTTTAGACACTCAGTCACGTACCAGAAACAACCAGGAAGGTTTGCTAAAACTGTTAGCAATCTGCAACAATTGGGATTTCTGCTACCTGGGATGCCTGAGCTGTTTATACTCATGACATGGTATGAATAAATACACAGCTCTAGGAACATGGCTGAAAGTTCTCCTAACCCTGTCTGTCTCTTCAGGTAAGTCACACTTTCTGCTTGTTTCTCAGTGTAACTCACTCTGAAATTGCAATCATGGTATTTATCTGCATATTTATCTGCTAAAATGCTTGCACAGCTCCTTGGAAGCCTGTGATGAAAGGGGCAACATCTGTGTTTATATATAATATATACATGTGTGTGTATGTGTGTATGTATACACTGAACCTTCTGATTTTTTAGAAATCTTTGCTTTGTGCTGCACAGCCAGATGAACCAGAGGTTTGCACCAATACTGCTCTGTCACCTGGTATGCCTTGCACTTGTCAATAGCTCAGGCATCTGTCCAGAAAGTTCTGGCCAGCATATCTCCTGCTCAGCTCCAAGCTGAAAAGGTCCCTTGTTTTAGAAGAAAAGCCAGCATGTTTCTGCAGTGGCCTTTTAGGATGCAGAGTAAGAGATAAGAGACAGGGAAGTCATTTCAGGGATCTGGCCCCTGTCCAAGCAGGGGGCGTTCTCAATATTGATAAGATCAAGGCAAGAGCACAAGAGGTTTATGCTCCGATTTAAAATTCTTATTTTTACATAGCAGAAAACATCTCTCTGATCAGCCAGGTTATCAGATTGGCCTTCAAATCCTTCCTTCCTTTCTGCCAGCCCCAACAAGATCCTTGAGACACAACTGGTGAGCCCCTGGGTGTCTTCTACCCACCTACTGCTGTTAAGATAAGCTCAGCTCCACTAGTCCCATTCAGAGACTGCATGTAGAAATTGGTGAGGGAAGAACAAGACCAGGAATAAATGACATACTTAACCCTCACCCCAAGATGGCCTAGAGAGCTGAAGACTGGTGGTATTATAGATACACTTGAAGACAGGTTTCTGCATCCAGAACTGGCCAAGCCTGGTCTAGGGCAGAGGCAGTGACACCCCATAAGCACATGGTCACACAGTCATCCTCCTTCTAGCACCAAGGAAGCATCTCTACTGCAAAACACACCTCACCACCAAACGCACTCTGGACTCCAAAATACTCGCACCATTCACCTGCCCCTCTCCCACTTCCAGTGTCTTGCTTCCAGTTGCAGACAGGACACTGGCTGACACTTTGGGGCTCCAGGGACCAGGTTGGCACATTCGCACCACCCAGCTCATGTGCAACACTCACACAGGCCAACATCTGCCCCCGACCTTGCAGGGACATGTGCTTTGCTACATTTACCTACCTATTATGTACAAATCCACCGTTCATGTACGTGCTGTCATCTCTAATTTATCTCTGCTCATCTGCCCACAGGAGATGCTTCTTCTGTTCCATTATCCTTTATTGGGTGGGAACAGAAGCAAGGTTCTTTTCTTTTTCATATTATTTGCTCTTCACTGTAGGCAGCTACCTCTCACAGCTGCTATTCCTGAAAACATTTCAAACTGAGCTGCTGCACGTTAGAAAACGTTATCAATCTCTCTTCCATAATCTGTCTAAGTTTTAGACTAGTCACGTCACTATCCCATCATCCCACTTAAGAACTGCTGAGTGAATGAGTGGAAAGGCTGGAGCTGATCACCACCTGAGCTGGCCCCTTGGGAAACTTAAGTACAGGAAAAAACAGCAAGGTGACACCTTAGTGTTAAAACAGCAGCAAAGCCCAACCCAGGTCACCTGCTTAAAGACTACCAAAGGACCACAAACACTTCCAAAGGCTGTAGCCGTGTTTCCATGCCAGAGGGAAAAGACACTGCCCCTTCATCTCATGTTCCCATGGGAGACTCTTCCAGCAGAAGACTGAAGAGGGAATAACCATAATGATGCATGAGAAAACAACACCTGGCACCCTGACACGCCAGCAAAGCCCCAAGATGTCCAGGCAACCAAAGTATCAGCCAGGAGGAGGCTTTTTTTAAAAGCAGGTATCATCTCACAGCCACATGAGACACTGATCTCAGAAAGAACAGGATGAAAATGCTTCCCTGATGATACTAGATTACTGTTATCATTGTCCTCACACAAGACAGAATAAGCGCAGATCCTTTCTCCTACAAGTTATTCAGCAGCAGGAAAACTGAAGGGAGAAAGGAAGAATCCTTGCTTCAAATCCCTGGCAAAAGCCATTAGATATCCTGTCTGCTCCTCAGGTCAGTTCACTCACTACATTTTCATCCAGCTGTACACTGTCTGAATATCTGTGATGATCTCAGCTCAGAAAGACTCTACCTGAGCTGAAACAGGAACACTTGTGCATCAGCACTACAGTACACAGGCAAAGTGATTCACATGATGATGATGCTTCTCCAGACACACAGCTGCCTAGTTCCTCCTGTAACAGCTCGACAACCCATCACTATGAGATCTGTCTTCATTTCTCCTGCCCTCACCACAATGGACAGGTTCCAACAATGAACCTGTGCCACCAAACCCTTAGCAACAGAGAGCCAAGCCTCTCACCTTGCCTCCTGCTATCACTCTTTGCAAAAGGCCACGTTCAGTAGGGCCTCAGAATAGCCCTTCCAATAGAACTTAGGTTCCTAGTGTGCTCTGACTCCATTACTGAATGTTGGGCAAGACCCAGAAATCACAGAAGGGTTGGGGTTGGCAGGCAGCTCTAGAGATAGCTGAGTTCAAACCCCCTCCTCTGAGCAGGGTCAGCAGGAGCTGTTGCCCAGGACTACATCCTGGCACACCATGACTATTTCCATGGACAGAGATTCCACAGTTACTCTGGGCAACCTGAATATCTTACATTTCAACTTGTGCACGTTACCTCTTTTTCTGCTGCTGGGCAACACTGAGAAGGAATACCATGCCAAGCACATTCTGCTGGCCAGATTGAGGTTTCCCTGTATATGACAAGAGCACAGCACTGTCTTTTCAGAAGTATTGACCTCTCTCAGCTGTTTCCCGAGCTGAGGCACTTGAGCAAGGAGCTCTGCCAGGGACCTGCTGCTTCCTTTCTCAGCTGGATATTCAAAAGTGGGCATTAACAATCACTTGAAAATGGAGGCAAAAACACATCTTTACTTAACAGCTCTGCCACCACAACAGACCAGCAAGAGGCTGTGAAGTATCACATGCTATTATCATGGAAGCCACAAGTGCCCCAGGTGGAGAGGCACTGTCCCAGCTTGGCAAGGCTGGCCAGAGAAGAATGGATTTTGTGCCATCTGTCAGAACTGTGCTTTCAGTTTCTGCTGTTTATTTTACTACAAGCTGACGTGGGCTTAAGGAGCAAAGCGGTAATTCTCCTTTCAGATTCTCCAGTAAGCCACAATAATGAGCTTAAGGTGTCAGGAAACCACCTCACTGAGGCATCACTGAAACCCAAGGGACTAGAGAACCATCACCAAGCACGACTGGAAATAGCTCGTGTCCAGGAACAGACACCCAGAAAAAGCCCAGTGAAAGAGCCCAGGGCAGGCATAAAGGAAGGTGATAAACAAGATGTGCTAAAACACTGCAGCAGACTGCACAACAAGCAGGTCTGAGGGACAGGCACAGTGTGGAGAGAGCTTATGGGGCACAGAAGGACTTAAATATATTGAAAACAATCCAGGCAGAAGCACACGAGAGCACATAAGAGAACAAGATTAATTGTACAATCAGAAATACCAGGTTACTCTGGAGCTGCTGGAAGACAGGACTGAAGAGCTCTGAAAAGCTCTTGAGAAGTCAAAAAAATACTATCTCCAGCTCTGCACAAGGCTCTAGCCAGAGTTCTACCTGCCTCTCCTCCTCTCAGATACCAAATTCATTTCCAGAGCAGCAATGGGCAAGGACATCCTACAGCATTCTTATCAACTGCAACACTTCTGAGTGAAAAAAGGCATCATTCCTATTGCCTGCTGGGCAAGGTAAAAACCTTGAAAGGATCCTGGTCTGTCAGTCATCCCTCTTGCAAGGCTATCAAAAAACATTGCAGTGAAAACAGCAGCTTCCTATGAAGGGTATTTTGTAATAGCTATCCTATGAAGGATATTTGTTTTCTTCCCCCAATCTGCTCTTGCCTGTGTATCAGGAACACGGAGGATCATGAGGACTGAGGTACACCTGCTTTGGTGACAACATGCAAGGTCACAAACAAACAATCTTGGAATGTTTTGGGTTAGAAGGGACCTTCAAGATCATCTAGTTCCAATGCCCCTGCCACGACAAGGACAGCTTCTACTAGACTAAGTTGCTCAGAACCCCATTCAACCTGGTCACAATTCTTCCAAGGATGGGGCAGCCACAACTTCTTTGGGCAACCTGTTCCACTGCATCCATCACCCTCACAGTAAAAAATTTATTCACAAAATCTAATCTGAGTCTACTGCCCTTCAGCTTAAAGCCATTTCCCTTCTCTCCATCACTACACACCCCTGCGAAATGTTCCTCTCCAGCACCCTCATAGCTCCCCTTCAGGAACTGGAAGGTGATACAAGGTCTCCTAGGAGCCTCATCTTCTCCAGGCAGAGCAGCCCCTGCTTTCTCAGCCTTTCTCAGTCTTTGTAGGGAAGGTGCTGCAGTCTTCTTAACAACTTCATAGCCCTCCTCTGGACTTGCTCCAACAGCGCAATGTCTTTCTTCTGCCAGGGACTCCAGAGCTGGATGCAGCACTCCAGGTGGAGTCTCACCAGAGCAGAGCAGAGGAGGAGAATCACCTCCCTCAACCTACTTGTCACATTTCTCTTTGACTTAGACCAGGATACATCTCCCACAGCACTGACCAAAAGAAAGACAAGGTACCCACAAAGGAAGCAAGGATTGGCTGATGAGTCCAGGAATGCACTGCTAAAGACAAAACTTTCAGAGGTACAGGTAACAAAATTTAAAAAGACGAGACTTAAGCACACCCAATAGGGATGCAGACTGTCAAGCATGGAGAGACTTGGGGCACTGCAGCTTCATCCCAGCTAAAAAGTCATCCAAGCCATGCAGATCTTATCTGTGATCACCCAGTCCCATATCCCATCTGGTTCTGCAAATAACAATACATCATGCAGGTACAGTCCCTTTTCCTCAGCTACCTACCAGACCTCTCACCCCTCCCAAATATCACTTGGTCAAGAAGGATCCAAACTGCACCCTACCTGACAGCTCTTCTGTATGAGCATGGGATGTAGACCTTTACACCAAGAAAGCTTTGAGATCATGGTCTCCAAAATGGAAAGACAATGTCCTATTGTCCTTGTCAGCACCTAACCTAAATCGCAACTACATTCTATAGTCCACACCAGCAACTTCTGCTATGCAGCTGATCAAGCCACAGAAAATCTTCAGAAATCATTTTCTGGACACAGATGTTCAGTGAGAATCACCACATTAGATATATGTGGAAAGATGAAGGAACTGCACCAGAAAAGGCAACTTACACGAATTTTAATTACTCTAGTCTTCGCTCCACAATTCTTCTTGAGTAGCATCTTCTGAAAGAGAAGTAGAATCCAGAAATTAGAAACAGCATGAATGAACAGAAAGAGGGATATTGTAAGGGGTCCCTTTTAATCAACATTTCATTAAAACAAGATGGATGGATGGTTAAGTGAGATATGAAAGATTAAGAATTTCCAAAGGTGGCCAACAATTAGCCTAATCTGAGACTGTCTCATGCAGCCTACACAGAGTCCTCTGGCAGTGGCTGATACCCTGGGTTTTGAAAGAACATACAATAAAAGTGATAGAACAACTGCCTAAAAGGAAGTTTCTTCCTAATTTCCATCAATTAGTGGTTAGACTTTGCCCTAAAGCAGGTGAATTTATCTTCCTTTACAAAGGAAAAAACAGTCTAATGTAAATGTGGATGTTCCCATTATTTAATGGATACTTTAATTATGCTTATTTAGAATTGTTTAAAAAAAAAAAAAGTAAAAGCATCTGCCTGCAGTTCTAAATCTGCCTTATATTGCAAGAGTCACTGAAGTTGTCGTAACATGAACCACTCAACTTAGCAAACAGGATATACTTGAACCAGCAATTATTCTGGGAAATTACAGAAATAAACTAGTGAGTTGAAGTTCTGTCCCAGTTTTGAGGCAGTGTTTCAACAGGTGGCAAGTGAATAAAACCATTCTTTCCCCTCAAAAAATTGTCACAAAACAACTCCCAAGTGGAAAAACAAGGCTTCAAGAGAACAGTTCTTTCATTTAATAAAATACTTCAACCACATTTTTCATACTGAAAAGAGAGACACGTCAGGAAGAATCTTCTCCATTAGCTTTTGAAAGAAATAAAAGCTTTTCCTAGCTTCTGTTTTTAACAATTCTCCAGTTGGAAAGCTGTGTGTAGTATGGGAAAACACTCCCCACACTTTCATGCTTTTACAAAGCAATTGAAGTGTTTTTCAGATGAAGTTCTTAAAGGCTTTAGAAAGACATCCCACCATTTTACCAATATAAGTGCTAAACAGTGAGACTTTTCTATTTTCTCTTTTTGTTTGTAATCCTTCTTTCCCTACCACAAAGAAAAATAAAAACAACACAGTACAGGGAGGCTTGGAAACTCAAAAAAATCTTAAAAGAATGCAAACCATACAAACAACCTCCAAAAAAATTCAAAAGAAAAAGCACCATCCCAAAATTGAAGTCAGTGCTTAGGTAAAAATATTTATTATTTTTCCACTAGAAAGTACTGCTGGGAGGAAGGAAGAAGTTCCATTCCTCCACCACCCTCTGTCACTCTACATCACATAAGCACGTCTTTGCAGTCCCAATCCACATTACTACCCAAAACTTGGAGAGGGAGTTAGAGATCCACCCAGCATTTCTACGCACATCAGCCTCTTTGATGCAAAATCCAGAACTTGGCACTCTCACATCCTACTTTGAAACTTCCACAGTAATAGTTTGGGGCTCAAGGACAGTGTATTTCACTATCCAAACATGCAGGGAGAAGAAGGGAGTTCCTGCAAGGATTTTGAGCTTTTTCTGTTAATCCTTTAGCAGGTGAAAACCCTATTGCTGTCTCCATCATTCAAAGCCCCCAACAGTTGCCATGCCTGACCACTCTGGTCCCAGGTCTGACCTGGCAGCACAGCTCCAAGGCTTTTAACCCAAAAGGACCTAACAGGTCTTTGCACAAACCAGGCAGGAGACAAAAGGAACTGCTGAACTGAACTAGCCCAGCCCACAGCTGTCCAATTGAACAAGTAATCCTGGGAATTCCTATAAAATATCACAGAACTCGGCTCCCAGCTAGGCTGCAAGGCAGCTACAGTAAGGCTGGTATTATTGTGAGGTCACTGCCTTTCTTAATGCCTCCATAACTACAGTGAAAAAGAGATGAGGATGCAAGGAAGAGCAAAGTGAGGACCTGTGAAGTCTTACACAGTTTTGGCGTCTCAAGTTTTTCTTCCAGCTGCTGTGAAACGTTGGGGTGGGATGAGGAAGGGCAGGCTAGATAGCTCAAGCCACAAGCCCACTGGTGGGAAAAAGTATGAGAGATGAAGTCAGGTTAAGCAGTGAAAGTGAGAATCAGAACTCATGATTTTGAGCCCCATCCTTTAGGGGAAGAATGCTGTTAGAGTGGAACATACCCTGCTGCATGCCATATGACTACAAGCTTTTTAACTTTGGGCAAGACCCTCAGCTTCCCCAGGCTACTGTAAAGCTGAGCTTTATATGGGTACTTGGCTGAACCCCCAAGATGAAGTGAGGCTGTGACAGAATTCCACACTGCCTCAGTAGCACCACTGAATCTTCTGCTGAAAGGGGAAAAACAGCTCTGTTGGCCAAGGAGCAAGTACAACACCTTCCAATACAGTCCAGTGGGATGAAATGCCTAGTACAGTCACACCCACAAGGTCCGCCAATGACTTCATCGGAGTGCAACAGAAGACATTATTGCCCAACTAAAAAGAGCAGAGGCAACAAGGTATTTACTCATCCTGACCTTGTATTAAAACATATAGGGAGGACCAACAGAGACAGAAATTACAAGATGGTACCAAAACATTAATGAAAGGTTTGAACTAGCCTGTAGGTAGATGGACAGCCAGCCAAACCGTTCCAAGAGAAATTCAAGTGCTCAGCTGTATCCCAAGTCCTACTCTTCTGGTAGAAAACAGAAGTGTGCTTTTAGTGATGCTGTTGCAATAAGCTTTAATTATATGAGAATCTTAGCACTAGTTGCACTACTGCTACAGTTTGCAAAGGTTTCATTGTGCAGCAAGAGCAAGATAACCGACCTAACCATTTTTGTTCCTCTTGTGTTCCCTCTTTGTTCCTGGCACTCCTCTTGATGGACTTAGTGGGAAAAATAGAAACATGACAAACCCTCATCCACACGTTGTTAAATCAGAGCATAAACCTCAGCATACAAAGCTCCCTGGAATGGCTAGGTTTTCTTGTTTCCACTTAGACTGAAAGGAGAGCATGACCACTTGTGCTGCACTCTTACAGCTTCCAGATCCATATCATAGTAAGATCTGAACCAGAGGGAGAGAGGGAGAGAGAGCAAGCCAGCCACATGATCCTGTAGCTGAGAATGAATACATGGAAGGCAAGTTATCAAAAGTTATTCTGTTAAATCTTATTGCTTCCACCTCACTTGCAGCCACACACTTTCTGCACCCAGCACGGCAGAGCTTTTCATGCTTTAGAAAAAGTAAGTCAAGCCATCTTTGAATGGTTTTCCATCCCTCTGTCTTCCCTTTTCTTGCCAAACCTGAGTGCAGGCTTTCGGACAGGGAAGCTAAAATGCAGTGCTGCCTAGCAACAGCCAGGGACTTTCCACGACAGCCTCTCCTCATCCTCCCTCTGGAGACCTCCACGTCACAAGCCAACCACGAGACGCAGCAACTCATTAACTCCTATTTACACAGATACAAGACAGAGCTGAAATAACATTTATTTGGCTACATGACTTGCAGTAGCCTAAAGCAGGGTAAATGGCCTATAAGAATGGTGACATATTCAGTTTAGTAACCCTGGGATCATTCCTAACTACTACAACAATGTGAAAGTGCAGTTTTATTTCCTCAAGCTATTTTCTGGGAGTTATGACAATGAGCAGAGCAGAGATTTGTCAAAGGTCATGGAGGATATTAGTAGCAGAGCTGAGAATAAAACCATAGGGTATGTTTTCCAAAACTTTCTTCCACCTGCAGAAAATGGAAAGGAAGAAAAAGAGTCAGTGTCCCTATTTCAATTAAAAAGTCTTTCCTGCTGGTCTCTGACAGAACTTCTGGCATCACAGCTGAAAAATACTTGAGCTAAAAATCAGAGCTTGGGAGCACTTCTATCTGCTTGAAGGGAAGTTTATTTTGCTGTCTACTGTGACTTCTACTAAAAGGAGGAAATAACATGACTAAGGAAATGTTAAAGCCTTTTTGAGGACACAAGAGTTACGCCTCCCTCTGAAAGTAAAGCTGAATTGAAACACTTTAGGGTTAACCCTCCAGAAAGCAGTAGAATCAGTTAAATACAAGAACCCCCCCACCAATCTCACCTCCTGCTCATAACCCAGAGACTCTCTCAGTCCTCAGCCTGGATTCAAAAGAAAGTTGCAGAGACTGGAAATAACAGTCACCTATTCACCAAATGAAATGCGGCAATGAACCCCTGATCTGCCGCATGCGTGGCTTTGCTGCACACCACTGCCACATCAAAATACTCCCAAAAGAGCAGAGATGAACCACCAGCCCTGTTTCTTGTGGAGCACAGCTCTTTAGTCCAGCCTTACTTCAGGAAATACCTCCAACTGCTTAAGCAGCAATGCTCCAAGTCCTCCAACACTGACTTGAGCAGTTCTGAACTAACCCAGAAGGAAATGGTGAATGCCTGCATTTGCTTATGCACAAAAGCTACCACAGAACTATTCTATACAAACTGCACCATCCAGATGACTGTAATATATATAAGCAATCAAAATACAGGTATTCTTAATGCAAGATCACCCTAGGAATAGTGATATCCCCAAAATGAATGGATTTATGCCACAGTGCTGCAACAGTTCAAAACCAAGTACTTGAAACTCTGTCAATGCACAGGTTAATGACAGGCATCACAACTTCATTTTCAAATGTCTAAGAGTTTGAACAAACTCTTAAACCAGCATAAGGTGCAAAATATTTTACATTAATAAACACTTTTCATCTTACATGTGCTTTTTATATACACATTTCTGCTTTTAGAATAGTTTCATTTTCACTACCTCCACAAGACAAAGCAACTCTTTTGTCCATTAGTGTTGCGGAGGAGGGGGCATACTTATTACTACTATTTATTTAATTTCATTATCTGGTCATTCAATTTACTGCTCTTAA
Organism: Regulus satrapa; assembly: GCA_013396955.1. Classification (NCBI taxonomy): domain Eukaryota; kingdom Metazoa; phylum Chordata; class Aves; order Passeriformes; family Regulidae; genus Regulus; species Regulus satrapa. The sequence goes on from VWZN01001185.1 coordinate 176,401, forward strand.
TTTAGTACTATTTATTTAATTTCCTTATCTGGTTCTAAACTTAGAGGCCTGTCCAGAGTTGGATGCAGCTTAATTACTACTTGTTTTCTCTGAGTAATTTAGTCTATTTCAAGTAAGAGAGCACAGGAACTTTCAATTTCTCAACATAACTCATCATTTAATGCCACACTTCATCAAATGCCACATACTGACATACAATCAGCTTGTTGCAATTTAAGAATGTCGCAGGGATTTTTCACTTGCCCAATGAAAGAGATTTCAAAATTTAAAAAAAATAAATCTGTATTCAGTAACTGCTTTAATTTAACTCAAAGATCAAACTTTCCAAAGACCATCAAGCAGGCCAGAGGTCTGCCTTTCTTTAGTTTTACTCATGACCCTCCACAGGACAAGAGCACTTTAAAGGTATGGACATTTCTGTTTCTTGTTGACATCTTAAGGCTCTTGACAGGCTACAAAGTTTATACAGGCCAAATTTTCAGAAAAAGCCTCCTCATTTCTATAATCCCCATTTTACTTCTATGCTGTTAACCCTACCTGCCAGTTTCCCAGTTGTCCAGTCTTCCAGGAACAAGACAGCAGATCAAGCTTGAATAGCACAGAAACAGAAAAACTGACTGATGATGTTGCTTGCTTTGCTCAAAAAAAAAAACCACCAAACCAAAAAAAACCACCCAAAAAAACAAAACAGTTCAGCTTGAGGAAAAAATGCACTCTAAGTCACAGAAGGCTGATGAAAAGGGAAAAGCCATGCCCAGTGATGCAATGTGCACAGAGAAAATTGCCTCACAGCAAGGCAGGGAAGCAGCTCCACGACCCATTAAGCAGAGGACCGAAGGGGCCTCAGTAAGACACATCTTGGGACAGCGAGGTGACGCAGATGCTGGTGCAGAGGCAATGCTTACATGTGAGCTCCAGCCCCATATCAATCCCATTACACACAGTGAGCCAGCCAGGCAAGCACAGCCCTATGGTACACCCTTCTCCCCCAGAAGGCAGTTCAGGGCAAAGAGTCCGCCCCACCTGCTTTCCTAAGAGCCCTCAGAGCCAGGCTGGGGCCAGGAGGAACAGCTTTCCCCAGCAGCCAGCTGCTGCTGAAAGCCTGTCCTCTCCCCAGCGCTGCAGGGGCGGGCAGAGCTCAGAGGGTTAAAGGCGCAGGCAGGGGTGCAGCTGCAGCACAGTGGGCAGATGAGGTCAGGGTGCTGCACAAAGTGGCCATTGTGCAGCTCACTGTGGCCGTAGGCTTCTGCTTGACCGGGTCCCACCTCCGTCCCACCGCGTGGCACCGTGACAGTGCAGGGGCCGCAGGCCCACAGCTGCTACCCACCGGAGCAGGGAGGCACACGCAGGCAGACCAGCAGCAGCCTCTGGATGAAGCAGAGCAATCCAGCAAGGTCCTTTTCAGAGCACAGGCTGAATTAAAGGAGGGGGATCGGCTACCCCCAAAGGCAGTGCTCACACAAGCCAGATGTGAAATGGCCCCAGCAGAGCCCCAGACACAGCAGAGCCCCCAGTTCAGTAGCAAGGCTGAAGTTTTCCCAACACAACAGCCCAGTGCCCTCTGCTTTAGAGAAATCCTTCACCCAGGAGAGCGGTGCTTCAGGCCCACGTGGCAGGGCACAAGGGAGCAGGGCCATGGTTCCCCACCAACACAGTGATGAGTTTTCTACAAGGTGCAAAGCCAGGCCTGACCTCCCAATGAGTTTAGGAGAATAAAAAGAAAAAAAATTAAAGCTATTTTGTAGGTCAATTTTGGACTGAGTTTTTTGATTCTGCAGCACTGAGAAGTGCTGCTAGAACACGGGCACCACCTCTACAAAAGCTGTACAGAAAAGAAAGTAAGTCACAGGTTCCTCCTGACTGCTTTTGGGCTGAAGCAAGACACCAACCCCCATCCAGGCTCAGGCTCCTAGGCACACATGACTTAAATTGGCAGACAAACCAGGGGGCCAAGCCTTCCTAGCAGGCACCTGAAGGTACTCTGCATTTGCATCTGCAGGGATGCCCTGTGCCAGGGGATGACCTGCTGTCTGGGCCAGGGGTGCAGAGCCACTATTCAGTGCATCCATGTACCAGACAGACACAAGCTCCCCGCCCAGCCCCTGAAGCAGAACAGCAACTGGAAGGCTATGGTTCAGCCATAGGTTTAAATTACAATTATCATCAGTCACAGTCTCCAGACTTCTCCATCAGAAGCAAAACAGCCTCACAGCATTTTAAAATACAGGCCAACTCAAATGGTTTGGCCAAGACTCTCCCCCTACAAAAACAAACCCCAGCATCCAAACACTAAGCTGTGATGATACTGTGGAACATCCTGAAAAGCCTCTTAACTTTTAAAAGTTATTTCTAGTTAATATTCAGTTGAATTAGTCATTCATGCTTTTTTGTCACATTTATCCTCAGTCCATCTGAAGTTCCTTCAAAACATCAACACATTTGGTCTCTTAACATTGTCATAAAGGGCTCCCATCCCTACAAAGATGGGAGTCCCAGTTATCCAGGCAGTACCGCTGCCAGCAAGGGCCAAAAATCCACAGCCTTCGTTTAGGCAAACACTGACAGCTTAGTGTTGTCAGTGCACCTGGACAAGGCAGCAAACAAAATGTTGATCATTAAGTGATCATTGAGAACAAATTCTAATTTTAAAAAGTCAGGCAAGGCCTTAAAAAAAAAAAAAAAAAAAGTACTACAAGGACTTGCACTCAGCAAACAGCGGACCATGAAAACCAAAACAAAATAATTCCTGTGGCCACTGAAATCCTTTCCAACATGGTATCATTAATCACCTCCTTTTGTGCACTACTGGGAAGGACTCAGCTATCACTGCTGAAGAGAAATGGGTGAGAACCTACAGCAAATACAAACTGGCAGAACAGCAAGTCAGTCTCAGCAGTACCTGCTCTCCAAGAAAAGTACATCCCAGTTGCACCGCAGTCCAGAAAGGCAATGTGCAAGGGATCACTGCAGAGTGGCACCGGGCTCCTTGGGCCCGGTCAATGCCTGCTACAGAAAAGAGTGAGCTGAAGTCTGGCCAGCAAGGTCTGCCACCTGGCAGAACATCTGAATTCCCACTATTCTCAAAGCCAGAGAACAGATTCAATTATTCAGATTACAGGCCACTTTTTGAAGTTTTTTTGAGCCACACTAGAGCCACAGCTAATGCAAACACAGCTACCTACTCACACAGTTGTGGCCTAAGCAAACAAACTGTCTGCCTGTCTGTAGGTGACTCCGCTTTTCTACTGCTCCTCTGTCGCCTTTGTGGCACACTTTTTCCAGATATACTCCGGACCTGTACAAAAGCCCTGTCCCTTTAGGAACAGATAAATTTGCCCTGGCACCTTTACTACCAGCCCTTTGACTGGAGTTTGAGGATGGAGGAAGTGATCACTCTCTGTGGAGCATCTCTGGCTCAGCAGCCAATTTCCCTGCTGGTCTGGCAGAGTCTGAGTCTGCTGATCTGCAGGGTACATCAGATGGTTCATCTATTCACTCCATGCCAACCCCAAATCCCTCACTGAGTTTTCTTTGAGGCCTGGAAAAAACGCAGAGCACCATTTGTGCAGGAAATAGACCTGACCAAAAACTCCAGCACCTGTGGAGTAACAAAAATGTAAAGAAAGGGCAGGATTCATTAATTCCCTATCACTCATCTTCACATGCCAAAGCTACCAAAGTTCAAATGTTGGGCTTGCCTCTCCTGCTAACTAGAGTCTATGAAAGGAGGAGGGGTGCAAATGGACTAGGGGGTCTAGTTTCACAGCTGGCAGGCATGGTAGCAGCTCCTGAGAAAAAGCTTACAAAGCTTTTAATTCAGGGCGGCCAGCGTGACTGTTTCCTCCCTTCCTTCCTGGCCTTGGCTCCAAAGCTGTCCACAGGGAATGTCCAGTCTAGTCTAACATATCATCTGATGTCTCTATAGTTTATCTCACTCCTCACTGAGGCCTTGGCTCAATCCAAAGCCCTCCCTCCCCACAGACTTTTGCTTCAGGCAGAGCTAGGGCAGAAGGCACGCTGCCTCCTGCAGCTTTATTCCATTCCCCTCACCACTGCTGTTGCAGCACATGGGACATGGCAGTGCTGGTGGCTTGAAACAAGCAGCCACAGATTCTTCCACCCTTTGCTGTTTAAATGCTGTCCCCAAGTGCCCCAAGAATGGATTAAGACATCAGCACAAGTCAGACAGAGTAAACACAATTCCCCTTTAAGCAGAGAGATACAGAGAGAGCTCTGAAAATCACACAGCTGTATACCCTGGGAAAGAAGAAGAAAAATGCTAAAATCACTGGAAGGTACCACGTCTTGTCAGCTGTGACATTACAGGGACATGGAAAAGAAGAGAACCCACAGATGGCTGCTCCAAATCCAGAGGACACAGGGATAGAAGTGTGTGCCTTTACATTATCCTAGGCTAACTGAAAAAACTACAAGACATCCCAAATGCTCTGTGCACACCACAGGGCTTTGTGCACACCAGCCACAAAGTGAACAGCCAAGCATGTGGAACACCAGATTTCCAGAAGAGACTGCATGCTCACACAGGTTTGCCACATAAAAGGATAGATGTGTGTATGGATGGCAAAAGGAAAAAAAAAACAGGCCAAAACAGCCAGCGCAAAATAGTTTTAAGTCTAGCTTTTTAAGCAAATTTCTTCCTGGTTTTGACACAACTAGAAGATTTTAAATGTTCATATGAAGTACTTTTATGTATAAAAGTACAAATTCTTGGGCTTAAATGCTTGTTTGCCAATCCAAAACCCTGCCCTAAAGCTAGCACAAGGAATTTTCAGGAGGTATAAAACCCTCACAAGATCTACCCAACCCACCACAGGAAAATATCCAGTGGAGATCAGTGGGTTTGTCTGAGGAGAACCTGGAATATGTACCTTTTCATCAGATTTTTAGCCAGTGGATTGGTCTTAGTGGAGTGTCTCAAAAATAGGGCAACATGAGGTATACTCATTGCACTAAATGAAGAAAGGATTTGTCAGTGGCCTGGATCTTCACAACAGGAACCTCAAAAGGTGGCTCTGAATTGCCTCCCACGCTCTCCACCTGAGTGCAAAGAGCATTAACCTGTGGGAACCCTTCCCTTGGGTTCATCTGGTGCTGCTGGGAGCACTCACAAGTGGAACTTAAAGCAGAAAACACGTAAGGTCACATCTCTGGATAAGAACTTGGATTCATGGACAGCAGGGAAACTTTGAAAAAGCTAAATGCAGACTGACTTCATAAACAGCTTCTGGAAAGCCAAAACAAGCCTGTCATAAAGAAGCAAACATCTCAGGCCATGGGGCTTGCTTAGGCTCCGAATACAGGGCAACAGAGTCCCTCTCCTTCTCCTCCCAGGACATTTGCATGTATCATGTCTACACTGCCCTGCAAAACACTTCAGCATATACCCCCTGCACACAACTATGCCTCTTTGGGAACTCTCATGTGTTTGCATGAGCACACAAAAGTAAACAAATTACACACTACTCCTGCCAGCTTTCTGAAACCCCCCTATGTCAGGGCAGGAGGCACCATCAGAACCAGAAGCAGATCACTGCCCTTCTAAACAGGTTTTAGCAAAGCACAACAACCCTTAGAGCTGTGCATGAAGTATTTGAGCTGCTGCCCTCAAGCATGCCACTCTACTGTCTGCATCAAGATCCACTTTCCAAATAGCTGGAAATAAACCATCAAGTCAGTAGCTTGGCAAGACCCATATCAGACAGAGCCTGTATAACACATGTCAGTGTTCATAGCACATGCATCAGCTTTAATGCACAGATCCTATCAGTGTTTCCTTCTTTCAGCTCAGGATTTTGGCCCATCTCACACTTAGGAAGCAGTCATGCCCTACGACCAAGAGGGCTCCTTCACTCACCACACTGCAGAAGGACAGAAGCTCAGAATAACTCATTACCAAGAGACCAAAATGTCTCAAGGCCAAGTTCGTTAGGATCCTCTGTGCAGAGAAAGGTCTATAACAAAAACAGAAGTGTACACCCATTAACATAAATAGTTTTGAGGGTATTTGAATGATTTGGATGCTTGCATCTGGAAAGCAAATGAACCAGTGCCTCAGCTCAGTAGAGTTTTATACAGTCGACTGAGCAACACAGGCATGTCTCACAGTTGCAGCAGTAGCTACAGCTGCTTTCTACCTCTAACCCTACCAGCAGCCCCATCATGAAATAGCAATCTGGCTTTTTTTCAGCTTCTTGTGGTTTACTGTTTCACTCAGCTCTAAAGAGAGTCCATAGGCTGTTTAGCACAACTGCCCATAGTAAGAGTCTGAAAAATGCAAACAGGACGAAATAGCACAGCAAAAATGCCTTTCACTCTTCTTGTAGCAGTCAGGCTTGAACAGAATATTGGAGTACTGTGAAAGAAAAGAGACAAGAATGCTAAAATAGCTGTACTATAAATATTTCTGCTTTGAAAATATTTTCAAAGAGCACCACTTCCAGTGCTTGCAATTGCACTCATTCCACCAACAATAATTAGAAATTAATAGGGTTGGTTATATTATTCAGATGACAACAAGAAATTATATTAATTTGAAAATTAGTTAAAAGCTTGATTGGATAGCAGGCCAAATTCAGTACTGCAACAAAAATAAACATACCACGAGCACACTGTGTTATTTCCACCAGAGCGCTGAACAAAGGACTGCAGCTTAGATTAAGACTCACTTTAAAGTATGATCAATATACAGTCTTATCATCCAGTCAGGTACACCATGTTCTTGTGTGAGGTTTGTCTGTCTTTCTAGCACATACAGCAAACAGTAGCAGTAACAAATTTTCCTGAACAAACGCAGGGCATTCCCTGACCTATGATGGCTCTCCCAGCTGCAAACTGCATCACCTGAAACATAACAAGGAATGGGTTAACAGAGGCGAGAAAAATCAGACATCTGACTAGCTCTGTCTTTAAGATATTTCTACCTATACTAGGAATTACACAGATCCACTAGATTTGCAATTTGAAAAACTTTTTTTAAACTGTTCCTTGTTTCTTAATCATAATATGCCCACACACCATCATGGCAGAGCCTGTAGGATTGTTTGATGAGCCTCTGAAGTCACAAGCAAGACAGGGAGTGTCTAAAGCCTCTACAGGTAGACAAATTTTTATTTTGTTTATGCTGTCAAAGGGAGCATGCTTACAATAAGATTGCAAAGTAACTTGCAAAGTATTTTAGGGTTTTATTCTTTGTACAGGAGATCAACCTGTTTCTCCCATAATCTAACTCGTGAAGGTGAAATTACAGCTTGCAAGCATATGCCAAGATTTTAAAGCACAAGCATGCTTTTGAATTAAAAATACTGCTTTTCCTACTATAGACATGACCACAGACTTCATTTACATTAAGTTCCTAACACTCCAGACTAAGCCAAATTTTGCAAATTCATTCCTATGAAAATTGCTTTGCATTAGCAGTCAAACTCCAGCAGGAAACCAAAAAGATTGTTTGCAATAGGGAAAACCAGCAGATTTCATTGGGTTTCTCTCTAATGTCTTAATTTGTATTTTATTTTCAATTTACCTGTGGCCCCCAGGACACCTATATTTTTGAAATCTTTAACTTAGAAAAAGCTTTGTTACATGGCTTTTTTGGTTTGAAGAGGGAGGGTTTGTCTCTCCCTTATTGGTCATCATTTCTTCAAAACAAACTGCAGCTCAACAAGAAGCCTATCTGGGCTCAGAGCTGTGGAAGAGGGCAGGGAGTTTTACAAGGGAATCTGCTCTGGTTTAACTCAGCCTCCATCTACATGAGAAGTAGATGCCTCTATTGAGTGCCTCCCCCTGTGAGATGAGCTGTGGACCAATGCCCAAAACTCCCATTGACATCAACAGGCTGAAAGAAAGCACGAGCAGAGCTCAGCAGTGCGGTTCTCATGTGAGCCAACAATGGAGAGGTTATTCAGAGCTAAGGCAGAAAATTAGAGCTAAACCCCAGCCCACGCCAAGGACAGCTGTGTTGCTGACAGCCAGACTGGCTATTCTATCACTCTAAAGCTTGTCTCAAAACCAGTATTTCCTGGAGTGTTTACTCTAGTCATGGGCTTGGCCTTAAAAGCTCAGCCAGCCTCTGCCTATTGAGCAGCAATGGCTGCTGCATTTTCTAGATTCAGACATGCCCTGGACAAGCTGCTTGCTCTCCATGTGTGGGGACAAACTGGAGCACAAACACCCGGCATTAATAGTTAATGAGCAGCAGCACATGACTGCCCTGTTCCTGCTGTTACCACACTCACACTACCACCTCCCTCCTTCCTTCTCACCCAGGGGCAGTGCCCCATGGGAGACTGCAGGGTGCAAAGCACACCCCTGTCACCTCTCAGACACCAGTGCCAAGCCATGCTGGGCAAAGAAGGTGCTCTGCTTCACAGTTACAGAGCTAAACAATGCCAGGGAAAAGGAAGGAAAAGCTCTTGTTTTCTATTCCTTGCTACTATCTCTTCTGTATAGCACTTTGAACAAGTCCATAACCACCTGAATCCTAAGCAATAGCAGCCTCTTATCTTGTGGCTGCTGAATTCTAAGGGAATTCAACGTTTAGTGGCGGTAAAGTAGGAACAATCAGGGAAAAAAAACCCACCTAATCTCTCTCTACTGCTTATTTCAGTTTCATAACCTATACAGCACAGAAAAAGTCAGAAAAGCAAGCAGAAAATTGCCCCTACCATCAGATGCCCTCTGGACTATATAACGAATAACCAGATTGATTCTAAATAGCCATTCAGCCTCTCCAGTTTCCTCAAGCCACTTCACTGGCCCTCCAAAGAACTAAACTGTAAGGCTCTCTCCTTTTCAGAGGTTGCTACCACAAGCAAAAGATGCAACTTATTACGCCTGAAGAGAGATCAATTAATCCACAGACCAAATACAAGTTGGGCAGTGACAGCATATGGTGGAGCCGCCTGCAGACTCCTTCTGTCCCCAGGCAAGGATGAGATATTTGTATCACAATGAGCCACATGCTGCGGGAGGAGTGGGCAGGGAGAGGTATCTGGCCAACTCAACAGCCACACTGGGACCCAACCCAGGCAGCCCCTCTAGTCCAGACACATCAAGGCTGGGGGAGGTGAGGACAATCCAGCCCTATTGCAGAAGGGGAGAGCACTGACCTTCACTTCCAAGCAGCATCTCCAAGGTGGTGTTTTTCAAAAATATACACAGGTTGCAGCAAAACTTCTTAATCTGTCAGGCTCTTGAGATTACTTGAGCTCAACTCAGGGACTGGGAAACAACATGCCAACATTATCCTCCTGCACAATACTGTGTCAAAACAAGAAACAAAATATCCTTCCGAAAACCTTATTTGAAAAGGACCTGCAGAAGCCAACACACAGGAAACAGAACAGTAATATCCTGCCGGATGGCCACCCTTGGGGATCCAATCCAGCATCCACTCTGCGACTGCTGCTCACCCCACATCCAATGACTTTTTAACCAGTCATGGTGTTGCTGCACTTAGGAATTCTCTGTTTTGCTGAGTGATGTTTTCTGTGGCCAGCTGGCAGCCCACCATAAAACACTGCCAGCAGATATGGGAGACCGGGCTTTTCCTTCTATTAGATCAGTAGGACTCATTTTACGTGGCGCTTTGAGAACAAAATGCTAGAGGTCAAAACCCCACAACCACTCGCAGAGCTTCTGGTAGACACTTGCAGGTGGAAGTGTCCTTCCTCCCAGGCCTATCTAACCAACAAAATCAAGCTAACCAAGAGCTCAAGTCCTACTCATCATCACCAGCATCACTCGGGACTTCTCCATGAGTCACATCCCAAGGCCACATGCCAGTGGTGCCCATATGCCCATTTGATGGCTCTCTTTGGACTGCAGCCAAAGACTCAGCGCGCTAGCCTAATACCTTCTTACCAGGCTTTAGAGCTTTGAGGAATAAAAAAGAAAGACAGCAGGGTTGGGAAGGTAGCCAGCAAGCCTGCCAATCTAAATGATAAGCCCTTGGCTTTAACCTCAGGCTCGTAATTTTCTGGCCACTGGTGCCAGGTGCTATTATTATCCCTTTGGGAATCTTAACAGAACAAAAACCACTCTCTTCTAGCTCTGTTTCCACCACTCTCAACCTTCCTATTCTACAGATCTCTACTGCCTCTCAAACTTCAGCCCCATCAAATTTCCTTCCCTCATCTTCATTTCGCTCAACCAAGCTCTCTGGTATTCTCCAACCTAATCCCTGTTCTCTTCCATGATTCACAGCAGCACCTCAAGGACCAATTCAGATGTCTTGTATATTCTAGCTACTGGCTCACCCTCCCTTGGTAGTCACCAGCATGCAAGCTTCAAGGAAATGGCAGCAAAATTATACAGCCACATACCGCAGGAAAAAGAGATTAATAAATATTTCCAGACAGAAGCTCATTTGTCCATCTCCCTCTTGAACTGTTGCCCCTTTGCAGATGTTACAAAACCAGAACAAAAAATGCACTGGGAAAACAAGGAAGGAAAATATCAAGGGAGAAGGACCAGAAGCACTTGGCTCTAGGCTCACAACACATTCTGTGCCAGGGTTCACATACCCTTGGAAGAGGTGCAGAGAGAGGTGCGTGCTCAGAATGAGTCTGCTAGCAGCACACCTGAAAGATGAACACAGTATCAGCAGATGCCATGGGGCAAGCCAGAACTGGAGTGGACTCGCATTAAAATTAATTTTATATTTCAACAATGCACAGAGAACACAAATCCTAATGAAGAAGCTGTTGACTGTTACAACTGTTGTTGTATATAGGCTGTGTAACTTCCAGAGGGCCTTTGCAACCTCAGCCATTCTGTAAGAATGCTCTAATCTCTGGTACACTGGTTGATGCTGAGAGTTTAGGAACAGGACTAGATTATCCCACCTGCCTTGCCTTTGGCATTTATCAGCTGGCAGCAAGATGAGCCTTACCATCAGTGAAAAGATGACAGAGTCAACTTTTTTGCCTCTTTCAGGAAGAAATTATGCTTTCTAAGAAGCAGCTAGGCCAAGTTCTACATGGATTACTGCTCTCTTACATTCTGATTCATCCAGTTGCAGCTGCACAAAGGCACTTCCTAATGTTTCTGCATGAATTAGACAGCCATCCAGGGAACACTGATGAGACACAGAGACAGAGGTATCTGCTGCCAGGCAGAGTCAAAATCACTTCCTTGGGGCTAGATGGAGTTCCTCATGCTTTTCCCTGCTACTGAGTCTCCATCTCCCAGACAGCACATTTTCTCCCCACCCTCCCTCTCTCCACCACTGTCAGACTGTCAAGGTCTGATGTCAGCAATGGACATCAGCTGGCTGGCACTGAGCCAGTCTTTACAGCAGAGATCAAACCACAAGAGAACATCTCCTCAGCTTCTCCAACTCCTGAACTCTTCCTCATCTCCTCCTCCTCCTCCATGTACCATGCTCCATCTCCCACTCATATCGTAGATATCTAGAGTCCCAGAGCCTCCCACCATGGAACTATATCCTATACAGGTGAGCAGACCAGACAATGCCATCAATCACGTTCAGCCCCAAACTTTCTCATGCCAGGACTGCCTTGCAGCAGCCACATATAGCATTTGTTTGCTGGCCACTTCAGTGCCAAACACTGTCAGGGTTGAAATAGGGCACTTCTGTGCTGGAAGAACAGGTGCTGCAATGTATTTCTGGGGAGTAAAAAATTAAAGCAAAATTGCAGGAGGCTACCAGAAGCAGAATTTTTCATTCTGTTCTGATGCAATCAGTTTCTGTAACACTATCTTCACTATGTTGCTCCAACAAGCTCACAGACAAAGAATTGCTATGGCCCAGCTTCCCACACCTGAGACACAAGTTCTGGTACTTAAGAATTGCTCTAAGCCATTACACTCAGGACAGGCCCCTGAACTCTACTCAGTCACTCTGGAGGGTAAGGCCAGGGCAGAGACGGTGCTGAAACTACCTCCAGCACCAGCAGTAGATTTTCTGGCACTCTCTTGCCACAGAGAGAAGCTCAGATGGGCAAACAGATGGTAACGATTCTCAGGAACTGTAAAGGCCTGGATTCAAATGGGAGACCAAGAGGTGAAAAAGGACTCACAAGCTCACACATGGAAGCTATCTGGAAACTATTTGTCAAGTCCTGGAGAGACAGGTAAGGGCAAAACCCAGCTGTGCTAAGGCTAAGGAAACCTCACCCTGGAGCCATTAGCAGCCCAAAGCCCAGACCTCAGTGCACAAGGGTCACATTCTGGGTCTTCAGTCACGTGTGGCGAGTGCTGCTCTGCAGCCTCTGCGCAACCAGTATCGACTCAAAGGAAGTTCTGGGGGCTGACACCGCACCAGTGCTCACTCCAATCAAAATATCACTATTGAAACATACAGCAGACGAAGATGGTCTTATTTTACACAGCTAAACCCAAATCAGGACTCTCATCAGGCACTATACCCAGGCCATTCCAGCATCAAGTCAAGATGAAGATCTATTCAACTGTCTGGCACTGAAACTAGTCACCCCTCAAAGGGGGTGCAGAGCCTGCAATGAACCATCCAAATGTTAGCACAGGATGCATTTTTCTCTTCTGATAGTCTTTCATCCTAGCATCTCAATGCATTTCAAAGAATTCAGTAAGCCTCCAAAGGAAAATGGTATTGACACTCTGTAGAAGAAGCCAAATAAAAAGCAGCTGAGAGCACTTGGCTTGTTCAGCCTGAAGAAGAGGAGACTGAAAGGAGACCTCATTGCAGTTTAGAACTTCCTTATGAGGGGAAGCAGAGGGGGCAGGCACTGATCTCTTCCCTGTGGTGACCAGTGACAGAACCCAAGGAAATGGCCTGAAGCTGGGTCAGGGGAGGTCTGGGTTGGATATAAGAAAAGGTTCTTCACCCAGAGGATAGTTGGGCACTGTAAGAAGCTCCCCAGGTTAGTGGTCATGGCACCAACCCTGTCAAAGTCCAAAAAGCATTTGGACAATGTTCTCAGGCACATGGTGTGACTCTTGGAGCTGTCCTGTACAGGGCCAGGAGTTGGACTTGAGTCCTTTCCAACTCAAGCTATTCTGTGAATTTCTGATTCTTTCTATTCATACAAGCAGGCAAACAACGGCAGAAAGCTCTGAGCAAATCATGAAACCTATCTAATCACTTTGCAGTATACCTGGAAATAAACCCATGCCCCCATACTCTCTGCCTTGCACTTCAAAAATATGTTTTCCATATCAGCCACCTACCCACACAAAGAATTTGGATTGCTTATTGTGCCACCCCAAAGCTGCTCTCCCTCTATGAGATCTCTCTCCCTGCAAACACTGCACTCCAACTTCACAAGCTTCTGTAAGTAGATTTCAAAGGTACTCCTGGCAGTCCCACTGAATAGCACAAGAGGATCCTTTACTTCCTCTCTGTTTACACAACATGCCAAGACCAATTAGTCCCCTGGGAATGAGCTCAGCAGCTCCAAGAAGTCTTTGTGACACCCTGGACTTCCTTATGCCTCAGGTGAACCTCAGATGCCTTCACCTTGAGCCAAAGGATGTCCCTGCTCTCCTTGACCTTGTGCTTCCAGCATTGCCAGAAAAAGCCAGATATGCTAAAGTGGCAGCAGCCATGCAGGGCGGCAGCAGGCTTCATTAAAAAGCAAGTGGTTGGCAGCAGAGCCTGCATGCAACGGCGTGTCTGTCCAGAGACCGTGATCAAGGGGTGCTGGGAGAGGGCATTCACTGCAGCAACGCGAGTGTCTGCACAAGCCAGGGCATTTCTGCCCAATTAAGGGAAAGAATAGAAGCCTTCTGAGCTAATTTTCTAGTCCTTTGGAGAAGTGAAGAAAAGCGTGCATTGAAATATCCTCAGTCGGCCTCAACAGGGAGACACTGGGTGGCCAGCTGACCAGCCAGGGTGGGAAATACACCCACCAACAGTCCAAACTCATGTCTGGAGCACAAAAGGGCTGAATTACTGTACCCTGTGAAGCTGGAAAGGCACAGCCTGGCATCTAACAGCCTTCCCCTGCTGCAGGAGGCTGAACTGAAATGCATGGATGATGGAGATTTCCATTTATTCACAGGCCAAGAAAGCACAGCAATGCCTTAACTTCTTAAAAGCAACTCTGATTGTCCCCAACCCACTTGTCTCCCAGATTTGCTCCTCTTTTGTACCAAAAGGTACCAAATCACTGCATTACAGGGAGATATTTGGACACCACTTGCCACTGACCCATGGGAGGAAGCAAAATCTTAAACATCCCAACACAAAGCCACTCTACACCACAACTCTCTGTACCAGTATCCCATCATCATCCAACATAAACAGAATTTGATGCAAAGCACTTGGCATCTCTTCATCCACCCTTGAGTTACCCATACCACATCACAGCCCCAAAGTGCCTTCTTATCTCATAGCACATTTGCTTCAGGCACAAACTCATCTTGCCTGATACTCTGTCATCTGTCAGCTGCACTGAGCTGCAGGAATGGGAAGTAAGGCTCAGGGATAAGAGTGAAAGCCACATCTGCTGCTCAAAAAAAAAAAAAGTCTAGCTGATAAACTTTTCAGCTGTGTTCTCATGGGCAAATATATGATAGCAAGGATATCACAAAGCAACAAAAGTTTGATGTTTGGAGTCCAGATGAAGCCTTAGAGGAACCTGTTTAACACTCCTCATATGCATTATTTACCTAAGAAACACATGATGCCACACACCACCTAGGCAGTTTCCATTTTTGTTGGAAAAAACAGACTGAAAAACGAACACCCTGGTCCCATTTTATAAGTGGGAAATGAGGGTCCTGAATGATTTTTCATAGGAGAAATAAGTACAGGTAGAAAGCAAAGACTCAAAGCTTCAAGATCTTACTGGCTGAAAGTTAACCAATTAAAATTATAAAAATAACACAAATGACCAAATAAAATACTCAGGCTGCATCTCACTTTGCACATGTGTGTCGTGTCATGTGCCCTCAGTACACTTTCTTTCTAATTAAGTCCACCAGCTGATTATCCTTTCTTTACAACATGGATTCCACAACTATGGAATCTTAACAACATCCACAGTAAAAATGTTACTTAAAAAACACACTGCCACCTCCACTCCAGATTTCAACTTGTTTTACAAAAATCTTTGCCACAATTAATCCAGAAGTGTAAAGAGCAAATGGACAAGGAAGCCAATTACTCCCACAAGGTTTCCCCAGGAAAAAAGAAAAAAAAACGTTTTAAAAGCATGTTTAAATTAGCCCCTAACCTTTATCAATACACTCCTAAACATAGTGCTGAATGGAGCTTAAGCGAGACCAGGCAGATGCTATGCCTGGGATCCAAATCAGAGAAATTACCTGGGCCAAAAGAAACATTTCCCCATTTACTTATGTGCACTCTATAAAAATAGAAGGCTGGGCACAGGCTTAGCAGCTTTCTTCTTCTCTCATAAGGATGTGAGACTAATTAAAGTCTGTCAGTATCAGTAGAAGATTTGGGTGATGTGAAATGCAAGACTGGGCCTTTTGAATGTCCTGTGAGCAGAAACTTGGCTAGAAGGTTGAAAAGGGGGTGAGGAAAACTGTACTGAAAACACAAGTCTCTGCATTATGTATTCATGGGATGTGTGCTGCCAGCAGGACTGAGAAAAACCAACAATGTAATAGGGAAATAGAAATCTCACATTTAGAGATCTTAGAAAATAAAAGCATAATTCTTTCTTTTAGTGGATCCATCTTGAGGGCTTAAAGGAAGTGTTGCAAGCAAGGTTAAAACTAATACATCCAACCAACCAGAAGCAGTGAAATTCTTTCCTAATGAGAGGAAATTCAGAACTGAAAATAATTGTTTTTAACTTACTGCAATGTACCAGGGCCAGCAGATGTCTGCAAATATCCTTTTAAACTGACACTACAGCAGTGCAAATAGAAAAACAAATAATGAAGAGACGTGAAATAACTAACTCTACAGCAAGGCCTTTTGAAAGAGAGGCGCCAGATGGGAACTGCACAGGGCAGCCTGCCCTATTTCCCAGGCTCTGCAGAGACGAGGCAAACTTCTAGCATTTCCACACTTCAGTCCCAGGCCAAACTGAAGTCCTGCAAAATCAAGAGTAACTCCATCTAGAGCAAACTAAGTAGTCTGTAAAGTGGTAAGAACATTAAAAGCACTCTTTTATATTGCTATCAAACTGCTAGGAGGCATAAAGAGATCTAGGCTCGAGGAGGTAAACAAGTGTGGAAATTGCTATCATCGTCAAGTCGACAAACACTTTCACCAAAGGCTCTTTTTATACACCCCAAGCAATTAACTTATGTTGGAGTAAGTGATATAGGTCAGACCATGGAAGCCGTGGTAACTTGATCTAATTAAATGCCAGTGATTTTGTTCCTATGCCATGAAATGAACTGGACAGTACAAGTGCTGCCTTCCTCATGGGGCAGCAAAAGAACAGCCCAGCTGTAGCAGGAGCCACCCAAGAAGCAGTGCCTTTACCTCTCAGGAGGGGTACTGTCTACACTTACCCCAATTTATCCTAGACAGAAGTACCCTGAAGACACGACCACAAGAAGTAACCCTATGAATTTACTGATCCTTGCCTCAACAGCCCTTTTTTGTCTTTGCCACACCCTTCTTTCAAGCAATGCCGCTTTCCTCATGTCAAGTTCCGCCTTACCTGCTGCATTTTTTCCAGGTCAAGGCTGGGCCTGCTGACCTTATCCCCGTATCCTTGTCGATGTCTCTTACAAGGCATGACTTGCTCAAGGCCCGCCCCAACACTCGTGAGGATTAAAGGTCCGGAGGCCGGGCTCCGCGCCAGGGGCTGGAGTCTCTTGGGAGGGGAGGCACTGAACAGCACCGGGCTCGGGCTGGCATGGAGGCCATCGCCCTGCTCTGCCACGGGCCGGAAGGACATGGCGCACAAGTTCTTCACTTCTTCGTCACTGGAGGAGGTGTTGTTGCCGTCGCTGCAGCAGGTGAGCCGGCTGACCTGGGACCACTTGCGCTTCTCCGCGGCAAACTCCCGGTTGATGCGCTCCAGCTCCTCCTCCGAGCTGTGGCGGTCAAGGCTGGCATGGAAGAGGGCCCGAACCTTGCAGCATTGGTTCTCCTGGTTCTGGAGCTGGTTGGTGGCCAGAGGAGTCAGGGTACAATTTCGTCTTCTCTCTAGTGGGAGGAGGAGATTGAGAAGTGGAAGAGCAGATCTGTGCCCCACGGCCTAATAAAATGGACCTATTTTCTTCTGACCTGTTGCTTTCATCTTCTCCTAAGTAAACTTCTCAGCTGTTTCTCCACCTTTTCTTCCCCAGATGAAACACCCCCCAGCTAAGGCTTCCCTTTGGAAGTTTACAGAGCTTTGTTCAGATCAGACTGCTAGATGTCATCCCCTTTCAAACCATCCCCTGGAAATCTAGCTCCAGAGAAAGAACATAGATCTGTCACCCACCTCACCTCCTCAAGGTGGAGAAGACATGAGCTTACAAATGTGTTGCTAGGCACTTGCCTCTAGCCAAAAACATTAACTCCTAGTAACCAGATCTCAGGGCAGAAGAGCCAAGTAAGCTACTCTATTCTAAGTATTTGACCTTTATGACTCAAATAAATGAGATCTGGTTTCTGGAAATAAAAGTCTTCTCTTACAAGACTTGTCACACAAGAGAGCCTGTCTTCAGCTACAAGCTAGGCATGCTTTATCTCTTCTGCTGAGCTCTTTCTATGCTAAGCATATGGAGCAGGGATTTGTATCCTAACAGGACATGTCCCGTGGGTCAGGAATTGAACTTCTGCTGCCTCTGCATAACAATCCACTTGAACCTGAGCACAGGGCACTAATGGCAACCTTAGCATAACTTAAGAGATGCATTTACTACAGATTTCACCTGCAGCTCTAAGCTATTTCATATCAAGTCCAAAAACAACAGTAGAGCATCTGTATCTTCTCTATCAAAGACTCTCACTAGATGCAAGAAAAGGGCTGCACAATACCAACAGTCTAGGAGGAAAGGAGAGACAGAAATCAAATAACAAGTCCAAGGGAATGAAGAAACTGAAGGTTTAAAATAGCAAGGATGAGGAAACCCAGAAAAAAGACGGCACAAGTGCAAAAGCAGGGAATAGAAGATAATAAATTTTTAGTCCCAGCTCTGCTGCTTGGCACAATTGTGGACCACCTCTGCCCCATGTCTGCAGCTCTGGGACTTTAACACATGGTCGACAATGTCTATTTCTGGTGGTAAAAATGCAACTGCTGCAACTGCTAACACCAGCCTCTCCCTGTGAGGTCCCAATTGCTTCGAAGGCGACTGATTTAATGCATCTGATTGTGGTATATTGCGGACTGAGAAGGAGGCACTTGCAAGAGCACAAATGAAAAGAAAAACTGACTTCAGCCGTAGTATCCCAGGATCCTTCTATCTTCATCCCTTTACCTCTGTCGATCTGAGCAAGTTCCTGGTTCTCTCCCTCAGAGTCATCGCTGTCCTCATCACTTGGGGGATAGGAGATCTAAGGGACAAGGAGAAAGAAAAGGCTTCATCGTGAACGCTGAACATTGCCCTGCTGCTGCCCAAGCCGCTTCCCCCACCCTCCTCCTCTCATATCCTGCAGGCACCCACCCCACCTAACCACACACCCCCAGCCCTAGCACCTTCCTGAGTCCACATCCTCATCTCCCAACCCCAATCTCCCATCGTATCCTCTAACTTCAGCAGCACAGAACACACGGCCTACTGCTGTTTCCATCACACTGCACTGCCAACTCTCTCCCAGGTACAAGGAGCCTAACCTGCCTTTCACTTCCCAGACACACAGCTTACAACCACCATGGCCTACCACATCCACATCACGTGGATAACTGAATCTCCAAAATCTCCACTACCAAGATAAAGACACATCCTGTCAACAGCACTATCATCTTGCAAGGCACCCACAAATGGAAGTGGCACGTTAGCTTTAGCCATCCTGTGTATGTACCCACACTTCCCCCTTGAAGTTCACACACAATCCACCACAGAACAGACTCATCTTGCTTTCCTACAGGACAACCCTAAAGTATTTAATAAAAATAAAAGAAACAAGATTTCACAGAAACACCGACTATACTGTTATGCTGTCACCTCCAGGAGATAATTTGCAGTACCACTGAACACCTTTAAATGCTCCAAGAGTAACAATTAATGTATTTTTTGTCAATACCAAGACTTTTCAGCAACATTTGCTCTGTGTCAGCCAATGGACTTCAAGCTACTTACTCACTCAAAACATGCCTACACTGAAGGAACCTGGCAGCTGCCTCTTGAGAGGCCTGAGAGATCTGAAACCAAGCTTTTATAGGTCAGATAGATCACACTGCTCCCGAGTTTCCTACACAGAGGAAATCCTACCTACCTTGTTACTAAAGTGACTTTTGTTCAGCTGCATAGAGCCTACCTGGAAGTTATGAGATCAAACCTCTGAGCTACACAGCTTAGTATGTGTCTCTGGCAGCAGCCAACACCCAATGAGTCAAAGGAAAATGCAATACTTAAAAGAAACCTTTATAGGAAATAGTTCTGGAATAATACGATCATGGCAAGATGAACTTCATTTCTTACACCTTTTTATTCAGAATAACAAACCTGGCCATCATTCTTCACTCCTCCAAAATACTTGCTCACAACAGAATCCAGTGGCAGTATGTTTCCAAAGGTTACATGCTATGCTTCCATTTTGTGCTGTGCTTGACTGTTTTGGAAGAAGAGGCAAGCATGCAGCCATTACACCGATTTGGACCCATTTTTATCTCCACCACCCTGGGGAGATGTCCTTGTATGGTTTCAGCCACCTAGAGACACAAAAGAGCAGCTACAGTGACCTAGGTGTCTATGAAAGACACACTGCTGATACAGAGAAACAATAATAGCTGAGAAATTCTGATGGATACTGATTTAGACAGCTATTAAATCAACACACCTATTTTGTGACCATCCTCCAATATTGCATTTGGGGTGTTTTGTTCCCCCCAAAAGCAGGTTGACACCTTTTCTCCCCCTCCTTCTTTAAAGCTACTTCTTCTCCTTCTGTACTTACATCACCCTTGGAGAAACCAAAATACATTTTCCTTTCTTGCTAGTCTTTTAACTACATACTCGACTGTCAAAAGATGAATTGGGCAAGTCAGATTTCAGATTTATCCCCACTGCAGATATTCCTGAAGTAAACTAAACGCAGGACATTGTTTTTCCTTCTACAACTACAATTTTCTTGTATGTGTTCAAACACATGCATCATTTAATAAAGGCAGCTGGCACTGAGGAACACTGCCAAACACAGAGACTTCTAGTTGTCCCCAGAGCAGGTATAATACCTTGTTTGTACCATGGTAGTTCACAGAGGGGACAGCTGACACTGAGGTGCCATTGTGTAGCTGCTGCACAGACAGACAGAGGTCCTGTCTCTGTTACAAAAGCTAAGGCTCCCATTCTAACTCGAGAGGTACTGACCTTAGTCTGTGGCTCATTCCCACATAAAAACCTTTCATTTGGACATGACAAGGTTTTCAGTGAGGTTTAGCAGCTCTGCATGGGAAACCTAGCAGCTTCAGTTTCTGTACAATGTGAATGTCAATACACAGCATGGCACAGCCTCCAAAAAAAAAAACCAAACGCCAATGACATCTAGCACATGCAGGTCAAACAGCTACTGCACAATGTCACTGGCTTGAGATGCTTAGGATTGGAGTTGGATCTCAGTCAGCGACTGGCATTTGAAGGACTTCATGTCTGCCAGTCCCGGACTTCCAAAACATTCACTCTTCCCTGTGCAAGTCCAATTTCATCAGCCCTTGGCCTCACATGGGTAACTCTCCTCTACTGAGCCCTCCCCAGGGAGGGAGGGGGCCCTCCCTCAGGCAACCAAAGACCAATTCCCTTGTGAGTTGCCTTAAACACTTTGCTAGAGGCTTTCTTCAGAGCCCCTGAAAGAAAAATCTTTCCAACAAGAGACTCGAGCTTTCATGTTGCCCAACAGAGAACCATCATTCATAGTAGGCTAACCATTAATCTTGCAGAGCTGAATTTTTTTTACCTGAAACTCCTTGCCACAACAGCCCACAACGGTAAAGATTAATGGAAGATTAAAAAAAACAAACAAATAAACAAATCTGTCTGTCTAGATAAAGACATTCCAAAAACCTGAGATCTGTGGAATCAAAGACTAATACTCTGGCTATCTGGAGATAAATATTCTCTCCCTTGACTCTTTCCCAGGCTTTAACAAAAACGTTTTCCTAAACATTCAAAAACATGTCACTAAACAAAGTAGTACTGTGTTCAGGCACCCAACCTCCCTTGTACAGTCCCTGTCATATATTAACCACAGATTTACTTCTGTACAAGGTACTACAGCCCCATTTTCCTCAGAAATTTAGAACTGTGGCACTGATGCACCAGAAAATTCAAAAACTCCATGTCAGAAGTCCCAACAGATCATGGCTTTATTCACAGCATAACAATTGCAGAACTGTTTATAGACTGAAAGACACCTCTTGGTATCACAATAATCCAAGCTCTTGCTCAAGCTGGAACAACTAGAAAAGTTGCCAGGACTGTGCCCAACACACTTTCTGTCTTAACATGCAAAAACTGAAGAGAATAGAATAAAATCTTCAATTCACATAGATGTATGAATGTCTAGTTATAGCACAAAAGAAGCCAAAAACCAAAGGAGAGGTGGCCATCTACCCTTCTTTCTTCGGTAAACACATCAGAAAGCACCCTCCTGTGGGTGAGTATCTCAGTGTTTCACCTGGATCCTTCAGCTCTGGCACCTGAAGTGCCTTCAGTCAGGAAAAGGACTCCTTCTGTGCCAGACAGAAACATAAACTAACTTCCCCATGCATTTCATTTTTCATCCATCTCCAGTAAGGAAATATGGGTTGGTGTAAAATAATCAGATGGTATTTAAGGAAAACTTAAGAGAAAACTTTTGAGGGAGTTTTAACCTTAAAGACAAACTAGGAGATACACGAACAAACTAGAGACAGAAAAATGTCTTTCTCATCACACGGCTGCTTGTCAGCTGAGTAATAAACTGCAGCTGAAATCACCCAGGTCCTAAAGGGTCACATCACCCTCAAAGTCTAAAGCTCTAAAATATGTCAGACAATAAAAAGTCCTACTATGTTAAAGTGGAGTTCCTCTTAGTTTGGCTTCCAGAAGAGAAATTATCCTGCTATCATACAATCAAAAGCAATGACATTAAGAATCCTCTGTGAGCTTACAAAGGATAAGAAATCTCACTTCTAAGGCAGAATAAAACTCCCACAACACGCTTCACTTAAAGGCTGTGATGTCCTAAAAAACTAAAACACCAACAGCATGGTTTGACACAGCAGAGGTATATTCATGAGGAAGAGATAATACAGAGATAAAACTGACCACAAGCAACCCCTTGTTCCCAGCTTGAATGAAGAACACACACAGGCCGGAGGGCATAATTTCCAATTTCCCTCTGGGAGATTACCTCCAGGGAGGTGATTTCCCTGGCAGAGGCCAATATTGCTGTGCTGCACAAATAAGGCTGTTTGTGACACAGGCTTGTTCACTTCAGGCTGACTTCCCCAGGGAATCTCTGCAACTAAGTGAAATCCCTTCCAAGAGCCCTGGAAATAGAATTTACTTAGTTGGTCTCACACCCTGGTTCCTGGCACAAACCCAGAAAGCAATGGATGAGCTCAACAATGACTACTGGTATCTCTGGGATGGGGAACTGATTTCCATTTCTTCAGACTGGAGAAATGAAACCAGTACTCACCTCCCCCCCTGCCACACTGCCTACAGAGCAGCTGCTACAAACACAGGCAACCTACAGCACAAGGCTCTGCTGCTGGCTCTTCTCCATTTCCATTGCTTGGCTTTAGCAAAAACATTTCACAGAATTTCCCTAATGTTATTTTTCCAGGTCAACAATTGGTACAATTTCCACAGGACACTGCCTGATCTTGAATGAGGGAGGTGCCATCCTGCCAATTATAAGAAACTCTGAATTAGAGAGAGTTGGAAAACAAGGCAGATGATGAGACACTGAAAGGCAGTTTTGAGCCATGGAACATTAGGAAGAAGGAAGGAATGAGTCAAACAGACCTACAAATTAACACGTAACTTATTTCCCGAGATCCCCTTTAATTTTGAGAGTTATTCAATATTACAGGGAGAATTTATGCTAGTACAACAGACTGGTTCTCTCCTCAAGAAAAGCTGCCTAGTTAAAGTTCAGTTCAATCTTCAACCAGCCATGTGTGTGATGTGACTGCCCAGGCTGTACCTGGGGTTTACAGCTGGGGTCCTTCAACAGCTAAACTCCTAGCAAGAACCATCCTGGTTTGGGAAAAGCTTTTATAAAGTATTTTTTCCATGTTACTATGCTCCTTTTTAATCTTCACAGTAGGTCTGCCTTCAAACTCTCTTCCCCATTTCCTTGCAAATGGCTACAGTTCAAACCCAGGGCTCATAATGCTTGAACACGGTCCTGCTTGACAGAGCAGCTGTCTGGGAAAATGAAAGCAGGGATGGGCCAGTGGGACACAGCACTCCCCGAGGCCCTTGTTTTCTAAGCCCTATCCATGCCAAGGACAGCAAAATTCCTGCCATCTTTTGCATGAGCCTAGAGTATATTAATTGTCAGTGGTTTCACAGATGTGAGGGAAGCAGAGAGTCACTCCAAATGGACAAACCTGCAATGTTTCAACACTACAATTATTTTTGTCCAGTGCCTACCATTCTTATACACAGCCAAACATTGGTGACTGGCAACTCTTAGGATGCAAGTGGTGGCAGTCATTAACCAAAGAACACAGAAACCAAGCTTCTGTTATGAGGAGCAATGAATAAGCTGCACTTCCAGGAGCATTTGATTAACTTGGGTTACCTAGACCTTGAAAGGCAGGCACAACGCTTACACAAAACAGTGAGGATATGAGTGGTGCATGGGTGTGAGGAGGCACATGCTTGGTCCTCTTACTATTCTGAATCCTCTCCCTCATCCACCTGCACTTCCACAAAGACATACACGTACTTTGACCATACTGTCTATAGCTTCTGGAAAGAATTTGCACCTGTGGACAAACCTGACTAGAATGAGAACTAAAGCAGAGAGATACAATACCCTAGTCCTGGGGATCCTCATCTGCAAGTGGAGTAAACCAGAAGACTCTATGCAGACAAGTGCACTGGGGCTGGCTGGCATCAGCCCTGGAAAAGGGCTGTTGTTTTCACTGGTCAAAACATGGTTCAGGCCAACACAGATGACTCTCTGAACTCCCTCATCATTCTCACCATCACCATTCTCTTTGCAGCAGTCAGAGTGTGCAAATCTCTTTTTCAAAATCTTCCCCTCCTCTTCCCAGGGCTAAGCTGAGATGACTTTGCAGGAAGAGACTAAAGATAAAAAAGCCAGGGAGTTTACAAATAGGAACAAACCAAACCAAAAAAACCCAAGAAACCCTGATGCTTCACCATTAATCCCGTAAAGTATGTATACACCACCAGTGAGCCGATGGTGCTTGAACACTTGGAGTCCCCAGGCACCAGAAACTGAACACCCATGTTTCTCCAGTCCCAGGCAAGTGAATACAGCTGATGCCTACAATTGAGACTCCTATCCACCCTGCGTCTTTTCTCAGAAACTCTGGGCAAATATTCTTGCAAGAGTAAAACCAACATCATGCTTTTAAATTCCACCCAAAACAAAAAGAAATACTTGCAAACAGACTAGAACAGGCTCAGTCCTACCAAGTACAGGCACCCATATAGAGGCACACTCCTCCAATCAGGCATCATACTTCTAAGACAACAAAAGACACAAAAGGAACGCTATCAATTAAAAAACTAGTCTTTAAAAGGCCTCCTAGGCAAAAAACACTCAGACACTGTTCCTTACCACCCAAAATACTCCAAATCTGAGAGAACCTCATTAAGTTTATTTATCCTCAAAGCCACTATGAGAACAAGAATTTCTCTGATTAAACCTAGCTGCAGTCATCTTTGGAGCCATGGTTCCTGTGTTATAAATTTAGCTTCTTAAAAATACAGATAAAACAAAGTCACTATAGCCCCCACACAGCAGGTGGAAGGGGTCTGGTAACAAAAGTGTTAGTACAGAAAGAGTCTTTAATCCTTCAATTGCCTTCCTGACTTCCCAGACCACTGTGCTCAAAAGTAAGACCACTTCTGCAACGTGGGAGCTGGGGGAATGGTGCAGCTTCATGCTGTGCTATGTATCACTCCCTCTGGTAGCAAGAATTTTTACAAAATTCTCAAACTATCCTTATGCTGTTAGCTTAAGAGGTTAGTTAAAGTTTATAGCTCTTACTACAAGTGACAGAAAACACTCCTCCAGCTCCATTTCTACCTGGATGTAAAGTTCACAGCTGTGCCACTTCCCAGCCAGCATCCCACAAATCTCCTATGCACCTCCCACACTCAGCTCTTGCTCCATGCAGACACCCAGCCTGGCCTCAGGTGGCAGTCACCTGCATGTGATGGAACTACACTAAGAGTTTCTCAACTGCTCTGCTACTGTACTCATAGCTTTGCTGCTGCAATAAAGAGAGCTATGGCTAATTCCTACCCAAGCTTCAAGAATTCTCATGGAGGCTGGCGTTCACCTGTTGACTTTCTCATCCTCTATGGGGAGATGACATAGCTCAGATGAGAACTACCAAAGAAAAAGGTGGTGAAGTGTTAGAAAGCACATATCAGAAAGAAGCAGAAACACAGTTGTGATGCAAAGAGATCCCTTTGCAAAGGAGGACAACTCTCCTGACAGCTTTCAGCTTGGAGCCCTGGCAATTGCCTGGCTGGCTCACACCCAGCAGGAGCAGCATTATTCAGCAGTGTTGACACCACAAAGCATAGCAATCCAGAAAGACAAAAAGGACCCCGAAGGATTAAAGGCCTACTTTACAGGGCCTCATCCACACTGCACTAAGATACCATATCTTAGATCCATCTGTAACTTACAGCCCATTTGCTGCTAAACCTCAGCTCCAAATAGTCAGACTAAAAGCAACACTATTTATCAGAGGCTGAAAACCCTCTTGGACATAAGAGGAAGACAGTACAAGGGACACCTAGAACAGGAGAGGCACCTGTAATAACTGACCTTATCTGTAATGCATTTACTCAGGGAGGGAGGACGGGAGCTGGCTGCTCACACCAGTGCCAACAATTCCTGCCTTGGCCATGGGGATTTAAGTACACCCCTCCTGACTCATAGCCCAGCCCCACCAGCCTAGCTCAGTTACTATATTGCTTCGATGGGATAAAGCTGCTTCTTCCCACAGGCCAGCTTCTCAGGCAGTTTACAGCAACTCCTCAGCATTCCATGCGTCCCCTCAACCAAAGAAGCACGGCTGAGGGCAGCTGGCATAAACAACACATCTGGTAACAGTTTTTCCATTCCCTACTCAAGAGACTCAGAGGGCAACTGCCTTTGCCCTGAGATACCTCCTTAGCTGAGGAGAAGCTGCTCATGTTGGGAGGCCTCACTCAACACTCACCTCTGCTCAGCCATAAGGAGCTACATTAGCTACACTGGCAAACCCAAGGAACAATGCCTTACAGTCAGGCTGGAAAATACATTTGGAGCACATGAGACATTTCAGGCTTCTCCTCCCATCAAAATCTCACGTTAACCCCTCTGAGTGCAGGCTGATGAGAGCTGTTTCATCTCTGTGGATTTGCACCAAACTTCTTGTGTTTTATCAGAGAGCAAACCAGTAGGATAATCCTTTCAGACCAGCTCTTATCAGGCACCTTCAAAGTAAGAGTTTAGAAAGTGTCCTAACTTGCAATGTCTCTCGCTGCACCAGATCCTTTCCTGGTAAATATTTTGTGATTCCAAGTAGGTCCTACTTGGGAAAATCTGACAAATGGGTTGTCAGATCATCCCACACACCATGGGATGACCTAGAAATGAAGACAGAATTTAAATATTCACTCTCTTCTCCAATATACAACACAGAAGGCACAAAATTAAATTAGTATGAGGTAGGTCCTAAACAAGTAACAGATGATCATTTGGCAGCATGTAGCTAAGGTGGGAAATATTTTGCCACAGGATGTTCTGGATGTAAATACCCTACCCAGATCGGGTGGTACAAAATGAACAGGTTTAAGTAAAAGAAACTCAAGGGTTACTAATGCAAGAAGATAGGATACTGGGGGAAACTGCAGGACTAACATGGGATGGGTGCTCCTAAATCCCATTCATGGAGGCAGGACACAGAACACCATGCATTTACTTGCAATGCCACCAGGTAAGGGGGATGCACAGAGCAAAGCATGACAGTGTTCTTTCAGGTTCAACTCACCCCAGCACAGAGGGCTACTGAGACAGTGTCCAAGCAGCAAATACAAAATTAGCATCCCCACATACCAGTTCAGGGCAAGATGAGGAAAGCTGCACTGCACTGCAGCCCTCTGCAAACTATCATTGAGGGGTTTCCCAAAAGTGATTGGCTCTGTCCAAGCCAGAACAAAAAGGGTTCTCTGAGAACAAAAGTCTATACATGGAAGCTGCTGATTTTTCAAGCGTCCAAATTATTTCATTTTATATGCTTCACACCAAATACCTCTGTTCTTTGCTCTTAATTAGCCCTTGGCCAAAAAACTTTATTCCCTTGGAATAACCAACTCATAGGAACAAAGAAAAAATTATATTAAAAAAAAAAAGAGACACACACAAGAATGGCCGCAGACAACTGTCTGGAACAACCACTTGGCTTTGTGTGTAATAACTGGGTGACAGGATATGGAAGGATTATTTAATATTTTTCCAGCTTACATCCAGACACACTCTCAGCAAACTGGAGAACCTAGCTGCCTGTCTGGCACCTTTCCTTAAGATGGGAAATTCCCTATTCAACCAAAGGAAATTTTATTCTCCTTTTATGCCCATATAGAGCTTGGCAGATTGTGTCATGACAAGAAGTAAGAACATCAGTTAAATAAAAACCAGCATGCATCATGGAAACAATGTGACCCCGTTAGGAAGGAGTAAAATGAGACAGATTGCTGAATAAAATAGGTGCGAAGGGATAGGATCTTTGTGCTATCAGCAACTCAAATTATGTGATCTTGAAATCCTGGCTCAAAACCAGGTTTGTAGTGCAGACAAATCGATTCATCAGCTACCAAGCAATAGTTTGGTCCTTAGATATATCAGAAACCAAGGCCTGCCTGTTCTCATTGTGGACATTTATGAATTCCGAGGTATTAATAAAATGCCAGGCATCTCCCATCCTTTCATAAATCTAAATTTAGATAAGAACCATCTACCCTGAAGTCAGGCAACAAACCTCAGGTGAGGCAATTCATGAAATAGGAGACATGACTAATAAAAAGCCTCCTCTGGAGACCTAAACTCAGGCATCACTTTCCTTTTCCTCTCCAGAAAGCGTTTCAACCCCTGAACTCATAGCTCCTCTCATACGGCCTGATGCTGGAACTAGGATGGGGAGGTGAACCCAGGCAAAGCTGCAGAGGCCTTTCCTCAGGTGTGTTTGCTGGGTACAAAGACCAGTCATGCTGTTTGAGGAAGGCAACCCACAGCCTACCAGTCTACCATGCCTTAGTGATACCTCCCCATGTTTCACCGCATCCCTGCGCTCACAACCCTCATCTGAAGCGTGGATGCCAGCGGAGCAGACATGGATCTGTTCACCACAGCTCAGGCCTTGGCAAGCTGAAGTGCTCTGCAGCAGGCTGAGCCTGGATGATGAGCTGCCTGGAGAAAAGCGACAGGGCAAGAGAGAGCTGGAAACAAAGAAACAAGGGGCTGGTCCACACCAGCCACTTTGCAAAGCACTCACAGAGTCTTATTTGGGCTTTTAGCCATCCTTAGATGATATTCTGCTGTGCTAACACAGCATAACTAGAAAGAACTAGGATTTGGATTACTGCACATGCAGCCGTGTGGCAGCTTTGGTGCCAATCTGCCAAGGAAGATGCTTTCTTACATACAAGTCCAACAGGAAGCTTCCATAAGCACCCACAGTATTTCACCCTCCATGAAGCCATCAAGGATGGACCAGATAGCTAACCATGTGAGTCCTTCACAAGGATACTCTGTTGTGGCATTCCCATTCGGCTAGAGCTTCTCAACAGGACAACAGCTAAAGTCTACCTGGCCGAGCATCGGTGTGCTGTAGTGATTACAAAGGAGAGTTTAAAAACAAAAACTTTTTTTAAAAGGCAGCTACTCACCATGTAAGATCTGTTCCCTCTGCCTCAGCCAGCTCCCAAGATGCCCCAGCCTAAAAATGTTCAGTCCTACAAGAACTGAACAATTCAGTGACCTAAAGACTGAAGTACATAATGGATGCCAGGTTTGAGTCCAAACAGATCAGCCCACAGCAGAGAGAAGGTTATAATGGTCATAAAAAGCAAGAACATAGCAAGAGAGGGAAGAAGCACCTAGAGACACCCCAAGCTGTCCACCCCCCCTACCCCACTCCACGGCAGTGACCACGCCAATCCAGAAGGAACCTTATTTGAACTGTGCTTCACCTGCCTGCTGCATCCCCACAGCTTGGGCAGCCCTGTGCCCAGACTGGCATGGAGACAGCTCCGCACAGGTCACACTGGGCCATATGCCCTTTACATCGACTTTCAGGCCTGGGTTACAGCAGGTTATAGCTACACAGGGAATGTTTTCAGTGCAGATAAAGGTCACAACTAATTGGCTTTTCTCTAAATCCTTGCCTGCGTGTTCACGCTGAGTACTTGTGGGTGGTGCTGGTGCCTTTTCACCAACAGCTTAGCTGGCTGAGTGCTGCTCACCGGTGGCAGGAGGACAAACAGGCGCTGCCCATGGCCACGTACAGCAGCTCCTGCGGCAGAACGCGGCCGAGCTCACACATACCTGTGATGCTGGTTGCTAGGAAGAGCTGGATCACCCGGCAACCTGAATCCCACTCAACAGGAGAACAGGGGCTGCAGATAAAGGCACGGGGGTGGGAGGGGTTGGTGCTGCCTACAATGTGTGTGGGAGAGCTATTTCCTACTGAAAAGGGAATACAGCCCTTGGTTCCCATTCTGAGGAATCCCAACAACACTGCTGTGACCCCAGGCATGTTCCAGGAACAGCCAGGGAAGCTGGCCAAGCTGATGCATTACGCAGGGTGGTGCCCTGCCCACCCACCACTCCACAGAACTCTCCTAGGCAGATGCAAGTCATGCTTTTTACTAGAAATAAGGTGAACTCTTTTTTTTTTTTTTTGTGAAAGCCGTATAATTAAAATAAAAAAGTGACCTGGTTCTGCTTTCTATTTTCACCTCAAATATGAGTTCTTCTTGTGCTCAGGAAGACATCCTAAACAGTGCAACAAATTTGGAACTTGCAGGACAATGCATGACAGCAGGAAATTAAGAACTGCACTATCCAGCAAAGAAAAATAATCAGTTTTCACTGAAATCCCAAAGTTAAATACATAGCACTAACTTTACAGAATTTAGTCTTTCATTCAAATAAAGACCAAGAATTGGGAAATACAAAGAAAAATGAGATTTCTTTGTGCCTTTGGGAGGTGGACTTTTTTTAAAGCTGGTCCATAGCTTCCTATCGTTCTTAAAGGCCAGCTAAGAGAATGTCTCAACAAACTACCCCAATGTCAATGAATGCCCCATAATGCTGTATTCACAGTATCTGCAATTTGTCTGAAGTATCACTCTTCAGAATTAAGTCATTACAGGAGATTATCAGTGCTGAAGGTCTGCACAGAAAAGATGACAACCCTTAAAGATTCAGATCTTCGAAGTTAAGTAGAAAGAATCATGAACCTGTTATTTTATAATGCCTCAAGCAGAAGTCCCAAAAACCTAAGGCTTAAAGTGGATGGGATTGCCTGTTGTATTCTTTGTCTTAGCTAAGTATCTATCATAGTATTTCTAACCCACCTACATACATATTTTCCGTCCAAATTATCACAAGCCTAACTTCAGGTACACTCATAGATACTCCAAAATTCAAAACTGTACTTACACACTTAGATTCATGTGTTTTCATCTTTCCTATGATTACAACAAAGCAGAAGCATCTGATTACATCAGCAAAACCAACTGATGTAACAGGAAGAAAAGCAAAGTTTCAATGTAAAACAGAGTCCTCCAGCTCTAGAGGAATGAACCCGTTTGGTGGCATCTGCTGAAAAAGTCATAAATGAGAGAAAACCTGCATACACCACAGCAGACAAAGCTAAATTTTCCCTGTGCCAAGCTGAAGACCTGAGACACACCACAAGCAATCAGCCCAAAGAAAGGCAGCAATCAGTCTGTCCTCATTCATAGTAAGCCTGAGCACTTATGCAGATCTTTGAAAGTATACCCACTGTGCATCCATAATATTGCTACCCCGCTCTACAGCGTAACAAGCTACCACAAGGACACTGACTGCAGGAGTCACTGCCTGCAAGCTTGAGGTTCACTTTGCATGGCCAGCTGAATCCCCTTCCTACAGGAAGGATGAAGATGATTCCCAGTTGTCTGTCAGGGCTGGCCAACCAGATCAGTCTCATAGCTGATTCCAGATACAGATTCCAGTAGAAGACAACTGAGATGACTTTCTGGTCCCCAGTGCTGTGTATGCACACATATAAGCTGCAAGGATACATGAAGAGAACTGACACACTGGTTTTGTTAGCTCCTAGCACACAATTCCTTTTAAGCAAGTATAAGGCCAAAGTTATGTAGAAGAGAAATGCACCACAACACTCATATATGACTTTGTATCACAGATCAACACTAAGGAAGTGACAAACATGTCTGTATTATCTCGGCCCAAGACCAAAGCAAATATGCCAAGTACATAAGTAATTTAACAGCTTTTGTGGATTAGAACATCAGTTGTATCACCTCCAAAGTTGTTTGTGTCAACAGCAAAGTTGGAATGAAATTGCCACCTTTAAAGTGCTCAGTTTTCTTTAGCTGCATGTTCCAGCCAGTTAATTTTTTAACACACCACAATCCAACTGTTTCATTCTGATAACACCTAGGGCCACTAATTAAGGGCTTAGCTTGACTGGCAATGCATAGACTTGTTCCAGCCAGATGCTCCCTGCCCGAAGGAGCTTGCTTGCAAGCAAAGCTCAGAAAACAGACACCCACACTTTAGCCACTATATAAATAGCAAGGCCCCAAGAGTTAAAGAGAAACTTGGAAGAAACACATTAGTGTGAGAAGCCCCAACCACAGATTGTGGGGATGAGTAAGACATTTGATTTGCAGAAGGCTCACAGAGTTGGTTAGAGAACACTTCTAAGGGCTCAATATCAGTACTTCATCACAAACCCACATGCAAGGCCAAGATACGCATTTTAAAAGCTCCTTGATCACCCTGACTTAATAGTTCAGAAAGTGCTTCTCAGGGCTAAAAGTCTAAAACTATGAAAGAATANCAAGCTACTCTCACTTTAATGGTTTGAAGCATTTCCCTACAATAAGGGATACTCCCCTGATCTCTTTTTTTTACCTCCTGTCTCAACTGCTCTGGAATAGACCCTGTTGCCAGCCGTTATCAAAGATGATCCCTTAGCTGTAAAGGCAGATCTGATTTTGGCTCAAAAGCAGCCAAAAAGGTTCCTGAATCTGGACTAATCTCTAGCAAATAACACCAGACCATTGAAGCAAAAGGTAGATGAAAGACTGAGGCACTAGGCAATGCCCTCTCCTTTCTTGGATTTAGCCACAGAAGCAGAAGGTTGAAGAGCTGAAGCTCTTAAGCTAACAGGCTGTGCTATGAACTACAAGAGCTCAGGAGCAGACATGCTGCCCCTGCCAGAGGGGCACAAGTATCCAATGGAAAGGGACCTAGGAAAACTTGACATCGACAAGTCCACAGGCTCTGAAGAGATGCTTCCACAAGTGTTGAGAAAGCTGGACAAATACCACAGCTAGGCCATTCACGATCATCTTTGAAAGGTCTTGGCAATCAGGAGAGGTGCCTGAGAACTGGAAAAAAAGCAAACGTTATCCTGGTCTTCCAAAAAGGCAAGAATTAGGAGTCAGGGAGCTACCAGCCAGTCTGCCTCACCTCAATCCCTAAAAATGTGAGATAATGCCTAATTCTGGAGGCCATGTCATCCACATGGATGATAAGAAGTAGCCAGGATGAATTTACCAGTGTCATGCCTGACAAACCTGTCATTGCCTTCTACAATGAAACATCTACCTGGCTGGATAAAGGGAGAGCAGTGGATATTGTCTACACTGACTTCAGCAAGACTTTCAACACTGTCTCTCACAACATCCTCATAGGCAAACTCAGGAGCTGTGCACTGGATGAGTGGACAGGAAGGTGGATTGACAACTGGCTGATGGTCATAATAATCAGTGGCACACGGTCTGGCTGAAGACCAGTCATTAGTGGTATCCTCCAAGGTTCAATACTGGGCCAAATATTGTTTAACTCATTCATCGATGACTTGGATGAAGGGGCAGATGCCTCCTCAGCAAATGACACAAAATCTGGGAGGAGTTGTTGATATCCTAGAGGGCTGTGTAGCCCTTCAGAAGGACAGGTTGGAGAGATGGGCACAGAGGAACCTTCTGAAATTCAACAAAGGTAAGTGCAGGGTCCTGCACCTGGGGAAGAATAACCCCATGGACCAGCACAGGCTCAGGTGCTGGAAAAGAGCTCTGTGGAGAAGGACCTGGGGGTCCTGATGGACAACAAGCCATCCATGAGCCAGCAGAGTGTCCTGTGGCCGAGGAGGCCAGTGGTACCCTGGGGGGCATTGGGAAGAGCATTGCCAGCAGGTTGAGGGAGGTGATCCTGCCCATCTACTCAGCCCTGACAAGGCCACAGCTGGAATTCTGTGTCCAGTTCCGGTTCCTCAGTACAAGAGAGACGGGGAGCTCCCGAGTGGGTCCAGTGAAGGGTAACAAAGATGATTAAGGGACTGGAGCACCTCTCTTACCAGGAAAGCCTGCTCAGTCTCAAAAAGAAACAACTGAGGGGGGATCTCATCAATGAATATAAATACCCAAAAAGGGGGCATCAAGAAGCTCAGTGGTGCTGAGAAATAGGACAAGGGGCAACAGGCAGGAAGAGATGCACAGGAAGTCCGATCTGAACACAAGGAACAACTTCTTGACTGTGTGGGTGACCAAGCCCAGAAAGGGTGTGGAGTCTCCCTCACTGAGGATATTCAAGAACTGTCTGGACATAGTCCTGTGCCATGCACTCTAGCATGACCGTGCTTGAGCAGGGAGCCTGGAACAGATGATCTGCTGTGATTCCTTCCAACCTTACCCACTCTGGGATTCTGTGAAGCAAGGTCAGTAGTCTTCCAAGGCAAGGCACTCAAATTTGAACCCTAACTATCACACTTGACAGTCCAGCCACCCTTATCAGAAACTGCTGGCTGAGCAGGCTAACCCAACAACAGGTGCAGCATCAGTCAGTCCCTCCCTTCCCACCATGGTGGCTTCTGGTGAAAGTGAACTAAAGGGACACTTTCTGAGAGACACCAGCACATGCCTTAAGTCAAAGTGCTCTGAGCAGCCCTAGCTGTAAGTGGCTAAAGATAACTCTAGAATGGAAAAAGAGAAGTCCATTACATCAGCACCCGAAGCTAGCATATTTTGCGGTTTCAGTTACAGATGGTCATGGCATCCTCTCAGCTTCTCCAAGTGGGGAAAAGACTAGGAGGACCTATCACAGCCACATTAAACCAATTCAGGACACATCAAACAAAAATAAAATCTTTACAGTGGGCAGAAACTTCACCCTGAAAAGATTCCCAAAGCTTGGATGCCAATCCAAGGTTGGACAAATCTTACACACCTGTAAAAATGAGATGAAAATTTACCCAAGGACAGTCTCCTGGAATTTTGGCTAATTTCAATACAGTTGTAAGCTAGAAGCACAGCAGCAGCTTGTTTTTCCTTGGATTTGGGAACTTCCCAAAAAGGTCATAAAGTGCTAAAGAGAATGGGCAGTGAAGGGGAAGAGCAGCTAAGGACACTTATTAAAGCTCAGAAAGCACTTGGTTTGGGTGGTGAATGTAGATCAGGTCTTACTCTGTCCAAACTTGGTGCTCATTCTCCACTTATGGGGCTACAGTCCTCTGCAGACCTGATTCTGTGCTCTCACCCAACTTTTCATTAGGTTTCAATGACAGCACACCGGACCTTTTAAATAATGCATATACACCATACAAGCCAGAAAACGTTCAGACCTGCATAGACACAGACCAAGGCCAAGAAGGCCAAAGTCTGGTCAGCACTGGCAGCCCCATATCATGAGGGCAGTAGAGGAAAATGGTACAGGACACTTGGCCTTGGCACAGGGTCCATGCACAGCACAGCCACCAGAAGCCTGCACGCAGCTCACACCCCCCCTGTGACACCTACCCAGAGCCCATACCTGCAAGGAGCTCTGGCCCAACACCTAAGACAGGGCACTGCACACTCCATTAAGCAATTAGTATGCTGCTGCAAGGCTCAACCAAGACCAGGCAGCTGCACGTGGTCCCCAAAGGCCTACAAAACAGATTTAAACCCAGAGTTTGCAAGTCTGGCTTTCTGCCCATACACATGTGTACCAGCCATTGTAGCACTCCCCACTGCAGGCTGCAAAGACAGCTCTGATGGGCTATGCATTAGCCTGCAAGCAAGGCACAGTGCAAGCTTAACTTTCTCCACTGAGCCTGCAAAAATGCAGACCACCTGTCTGCAGCACAAAACCTTGGCACAAACACGAACAAAATGGCTGCAGATGCCCACTCATGCACATTTTCCTGCATGCCTCCAAGCATCCTGAAGGATGTATCTACCTCAGAGCTCCTTCTAAAGATTCTCACGGTTTCACAACCTGAGGCTCCAAGAGACAAACAATAAAGCTAAAGGAAATTGCAGCCATAAGGCCCAGAAACATCATGTTAAAAAAAAAAACAAAACAAAACTCACTGCCTCTGCAGATACTCTGCACTGAATCAATCCACTACAACCTAAAGCATTGCCCTTATTTTACTTCCAAAAATAAAATCTAACCCTGCCTCCCCTGAGAGCCACAGAATGTGCAATCCCTGGAGGAAGAAGTACAACAAACTTTGTTAGAAACAGTGCTGAGGTTTCAAAGTTGCCATCAGCCTGTCCAGAGTGACTGCGCAGACGTGCAGCCACACGGCAATGAGCCTCTGTGTAACACATACAAAAGACTCCACTAGAGTCTGGTATACGGATCCCCAGCCCCCAACTGAGGCAACGAGGGCTGCCACTTTTCCCAGAGCCCTTCTATTATTTGGGGCCAGTTGCTACACTTCCCGCAGTACTGGTGCCAATCCAGAGTAACTCTGCTGATTTCAGAGGGTAATCTCTTGGTTCTCAAGAATTTTGCCAAATCAGGACCGGGTATTTTTTTCTCATTTGTCATGGCTCCATTTTTATCCCGTGGTATATGGCTCAAAAATTCCTCTTTTCATTCGGCAGGAAGGGCTTAGACAGTTCTTATCCTGAATCTGTGGTCCTCAGTTTTATTTTAAATATTAAAAACGGATGTAAAAAGAATCTGGAAAGCCATGGGTCAATGCAATGAGCCAGGCCTGCAAACTTCAGCTCAGATTCTGGCCTCCGGGACCAGAAGAGAGAGAAATGCAAATAATGAGCTGAAAGGCATTTTAGGTAAATAATGTTTGTACATCACCTAGCACAGTGGGGTTCTAGCCTGGAAGGGGCTTTGAAGGGAAGCCTGCACAGGTACAAAGGTATCTAGGCAAATGCCTACACAGTTAAACGTGAATCCCATCTAAAGGAAAATATTCTAAAGAATATTATGCATCTAAAGATGCATGTCTTCATACACCTTTCTGTATTATCTGAATTGTGCAGGGTAATTCTGAGTGCAAAGAAACGGGACTTGAAGTAACAGGAATACAGCCCAGGCCAGTTCCTCCTGAGCACACTGGCTGAGAGGAAACTGACCCAGCATAATAAACACCGCAAGTTTCCAGCTCCTCAAGGCCCTCTCAGTAGTTACCTGAGGGGGACAAAAAACAACCGAGACAAAACCGGCTTTTCTTACCTTTAGCTGGAAAGGTTGAATTTCGTTCAAACTCTGGTTCCTGAGCTTTTTGGTGAGGATCTTCAGCATGGTACAAATCCGAGGGGCCAAGAAAGGGTTAAGCACACACACACGCACGCATCTGCATCTGCCGCGCCGCTGCCGCTACACTCGGCGGAGCTGCGCGGAGCTCGCATCCAGCACCCCAGGTACGCGGCAGCAGCGGCGGCGGGGCACGGCTCCGCACGGCCAGCTGCACCCCTTTCCCCCCCGCCACCGCACCCTGTCCTGCAGCCCTCCGCGCTGGGAGGCAAAGGGAATCCCTCTCCGAAGCCTACAGAAAGA